>VMOF01000013.1:19431848-19487894 GCA_011764245.1 Trialeurodes vaporariorum | reverse complement strand
GCTCAAAACATACCTTCTCCCGCGTTGACCCACCATGCCCCAAAAGGCATATCTCAAAACCGTATTTTATATGAGCTTTTTGAAAATTTGTTCCACCGGGGAACTTCATGCAGTAAAGGGGTTAAGGTTAACTTCATGGTCCGCGTAACTCGGAAATTCCATAGTTATCTTCAAGGGCCCTAAAGGACTTTAGCACCGAAATTACCTCAAATAAGTCAACGTATTTCAATTAAAAGGAAAATTCCCCGGGTGCTAGTAAACGAGCTATAAAGCATAGAAAGGATTTGTGGGGCGTGATATTGAAACTTCATGGAGGCAACAGGGTTTCAAGTGTGAAATATTTCATTTAAAATTTATGAAATTTCCTTAAAATTTTCACATAAAATTTTCACGAAGCTGTGAAATTTATGAAATTTTTAAAATTTTACTCCCATTCGTCGTTTCTTATGATTTTTTCTACACTGAAGAGGAATTCGTCTAATTTTCACCATGAAATAATTGATATCTTTTTGTAATAACGCCCTCCCAAAGATTACTATGTATAAGTATTTCACTATGGTAAATGTTCATTTTATCATAAGGTAAAAAACCCCAGGGCATCCCTAAATTTTGCATCAGTTACTTGAAGGTTTGTTTTCAAATTTTTGAATTTCTCAATAAGGTTTTTTTCCCAGCATCATTTTCATTTTATTTATTTTTTATTTTTTGCATTGCCCACCTTACTTAATGCTATAATTTTTACACTTACATGTATCGTGAAAATATTTGTTCAAATATAACTATTGTTGAATAATATAAGAGCCATCGGCAAAAACAAGGGGGGGGGGGGGGGGTGAAAGGGGAAAACCCCCCCCCCCCCCCCTCCCCGTTCTACCTGAAAAGGGGGGGAAAGGGAAAGGGGAAAAGAAAGAGAGAAAAAAACGGGGCAACGAGGGTAACGGGAGGAGAGAAAAAAAACCCCAAACCCCCCTTTTCCCCCCCCCCCCCCCGTTTGCGAGGGCTGGACCCTTTAAAAATGTGGGCTTTGGACTCTCATTTTACCAGAATTGTATTTTACACAGTAATTACTTGGTAAAATCTCTAGAGACCCACCAGCATTTTGACTAATTTCAATTGAGAATAAATAATTTTTTTTATATTTTTGCTTGCACTGGCTGGCAGTGATGTTAAAAGAAGGCAACAAACTGCTAAATAATAGCACCAATAGTTTTGTTTCTCATTTTTGGTGAGGAAAGCAACCGAAAGGAAATTCTACGCATTTGCGGAGTATTTTTCCGTATTTTTTATAAATTTTAGAAATTTCATGAAATATTTCACGTGAAATTTCACGATTTTATTTTTCATGAATTTTCGAACCCTGGGAGGCAACCACAATCGAAATCTCTTATGGACTTTTTTACACCTGCTCGGTTCGTTTGCCTCACTTTTTAACCTTTAAATTTTTAAAAAAAAAAAAAATGGTGACAAGTACATTTGAAAATTTGGGTTAAAAAGGAAAGTGCAAGTGTTTAAACACTTTTATAGAGTGGCTATCGGGACACAAAAATCGATTATAACTGTTTCTACTGGAAGAATTTGAGAGATAAAGAAACTGACACAACAGAAATATGCAAAGTCTTCCCACGGGGATGGTTCTATTAGAATTCTATGTCCAGATAGCCACTCTTAAACACTTGCACTTTGTTTTAAAGTAATTTCCATTGGATTAATTAGTAATTACAACTTTTGATTTTTGTTTAAAAAAAAAGTGAGGCAAACAAACCCAAAATTTTTGATCGCTCATCATGCTGGTCATACTTTGAGATAGAACCATAAGGATAGAACTTAAAACACGTATGACCCCCTCTATCGCTATAGCTCGTTAGTGCTAGTAGTAAGTAGTTCGTAAAAACAGATCTTCAACGAGAGATAAGAGTCTGAAGTTGCGCTCCCCTGAAGTGCATGCGCGTATTAAAAATTACCGCGTTCGTATTCTTTGCACATGGCGCGGTTTCGCTGCGCAGAGGGGCATCGCGCATGAAGAAGGCAAGCCGGCGAATGATTGGGCGAGGAAAAAATAAACAAATCTCTCACCCACGTCCCCACGTGCTCGTATCAGTTTTGTCTTATCTCTGAAGAAATCTCAAATCAATACCATCTAATCAAATCCTCTGACTTCGCGTTTTTTTATTGCTTATTTGCTTCCATCCGTTTTATGTAGTACATAGATCTTTCTATATTTTTATTACTTTGTCTTTAGTTGTGACTGTTTAGACGTTCAGTTTTCATCCAAATGTTTTAACTGTAATGATGTGTATCAGTTCATCCTTGAGTTTACCCAAATATTATTTATCTGCTCCATTTTGCGGGGAAAGGGAATTTATTTATGCTGACCGTGCGCCCCTTCAATTCCCTTGATGCATTAGTACCTGCCCATTTCGTTCATCTTATTTTAACACTCAAAATTTTGATTTGATGCTGCTGGTCATACTTGTTTTTAGCTGAAATTCTTTTTCCAAAATGGTGATAGGTAAGTACCTGCCCACTGTCAATTCTAAGTACTTAGTCACTATTTTGAATGCTAGGATCAACTAAGTCTGTAAGCCACATCATTACATCCATCTCTCTTAAATACCGATTGATCTTCAGATGAATACTGAAAAGTAGGGGTTTACTTTAACACATCATTACTCTTTAGAATGCATGCATCACTCTTCAAGAGTTTTTTCACGTATGATCTAGAGTCCCTGTTTATCAAAGAGTCTCGCAATACGGGGTATAGATTCTGATTGGCTGCTGGATTTTAGGCTATTACGGAGCTCATGAAGGGTTCTGTTATTCTCCAAAAAAAACCTTTGGGAAAAACCCCCTATGAGGAGCGTACACGCCCCCTCGGGAACCCAACCAATCAGAGTGGAAGCCTCCTTCGACTTCTTCTTCACTTTTTCGAGACTCTTCAGGGACTCTAGTGTGATCATGATCAGGCATTCTTGACCTGATGGGAGTTGTTGGAAACCAGCGATCATCAGGCGTATCTGAACCTCACCAAACGTGCAAGATAGAGTCTGAAGGTATGTGTGGAGAGTTAAGACAAGTGAAACCCTGGGTGCCACCATTGGAATGCGATTTTGCAATTTGTTTACACCCTGAAGGCCGTTGTTTTGTTTTGGTCCACTGCAAAGATCGCAGTTCTGTTGAGTTTCTTATGATGCAATCTTTCACTGCTTTTGTTGATCGATGTCTATTTATGCTTTCAAAGGTTCTTTTGAGAATTATAGACATTTTTGAGGTGCATCATGTTTAAAATCAACAACTTTGTCCAATAAAATCTTTTACCCGTAAAATACCGTTCGACCCCTTCGTTTGTAACAAGAGTAGGGTAAACAAATGTGCGAAAACGCATCTAATGGCAGCGCCAGTAGAGCCTAAAACTCGTAACTCAATCAGAGGTTGACTACCCTCTTGTCTTAACTCTCTACTATAGGGACTCGAGTGCAGGATAGGGGACCCTATAAGACACAAGTATTCTTGACGATTCCATTTTCGGTTTGCTAAATTGACCGCACAGTTTGAATTCACGGGCATCATGATATGGAGTTAAAACCGTACGGTCCATTTTGTTAACGGCAAATGGTTTTGTCGAGAATACTTGGGTCTTTATAGTATACTCTATTATGGGTTAGGTAGGTACTGAAGAACTCTCTCCTGTACTAAAAAACACACTAGTCATCACTCAGATGAGCTGCGAACTACGTCAGATCGGATGGAAGTACCTAAGTGCAAACTAGGTGGATCTGTTTATCATGATCCACCAGATTATTCGAAAAAGTTTGCTTCCATTTTCTTATTATTGATCTTCAGACAAATGCAGAACGTGAGGTTTCTAGGGCACCCATTGGGTCCAGTGTCCAGTGATTTTATCTGGTAATTTTTATTAAAAAAAAAAAAAAAAAAAAAAAAAAAAAAAAAAAGCAGTTTTTTTCGGGGTTTTACTCAGCAGAGTTGCCAGAGTTATACCCCATGTTACAAAAAAAAAAAAAAAAAAAAAAAAAAAATTTCCCAGAGCATACCAGTCCCAGTGTGCTCTTGAGATATCTCCTTTCCTCAGGGTGTCAGCTTGGTGCGGTATCCCTCTTGTCCCTTTCCTCACAGCGAGGTACCTTGGTAGGTATCTCCCTTCCTTCCCATTCCCTTTTGTATTCTCAGTCCAGTCGTTCGCTTTGAAATACAAGCATAGCGAACGAAGGTTTGGGCGGCTGGACTTTAAAACAAAAAAACAATACAAATTACTGAGGAGGCTGTAGTAAGTTTAGAGCTGTGATTAGAAAGTTTCGCTCACAAGTGGATAGTTCCATTGAGGTTTCATGTATTCCACTCCTAAAGAAATCTTTTTTCAAATATGTTGATAACTTCCAATTTTTTGGGCGCGTCTCATGTAGAGGCCTGCAGGCCGACTACACTATTAGTATAACGAAAAAGTAAATGATCAGTCTGTTGCTGGTTTCAAACCTAATCAAAGTCCAATAGGAATGAAACAATGTTTCAGTGTTGACATCAACTGCTGAAAAAACTTCTTAAGGTGATTCCATGGCATGTGACCAAGGAGATCGATTCTTCGATTGATTAATGGTCATTCCCGAACTCTGTGGAGTTTTTTTGTAAAACCAGGATTCTCGGCACCTGGAGGTAGATTTATCAAAGATATCTGTTAAGTTTGGATTCCCGGAAAATAAGGACGTAACTAGGGGAATTTGTAAAATTTGCTGTTCGATTTATCGTATCGCACAACGGATTCCGAATTCCCATAGGTACGTCCTTATTTTCCGGATTCGAGCATCCAAACTTAACAGACATCTTTGTTAGATCTACCCAATCTACCTCCAGGTGCTGACTATCCTGGTTTTGCAAAAAAACTCCACAGGGTCCGGGAAATGACCATTAATTGGTCGACTAATTGATCACCTTGGTCACGTGCGATGGAATCACCTCAAGATGCTTTTAAGGTCGATCACATATGACCTTTCTTCCTGTTTTTTTTTCCCCACTTTTTTTTGTCCTTTTTTATTTGTCCGCAACATTTAGTGCTTGATAATTCGTCCAATCAATTTTTGTCCTGTAGAACAATTGGTTCACTCATTATTATCGTTCTCTACTGTAATGTCCATGAGTTTTTAGTCCAATAAAAAATTGGTCCAGAGTATGTCTTTTGTCCTGAAATTTTAGTCCATTTTTTTTGTCCTCAAAAATAAGTTTGGTTCGTCCATTGCACATGTCTGTTCATTTCTGTTGGTTTACGCAGGTCAAATTTATGAGTATATATTAAAATTCATCATCAGAAAATGTATTCAATTGGAATTTATCATTTTATTCAATTCAGAAAGTCTTTCTCAGCAACTCTTTTGGAAAGAAACAATCTCAACATTTTACAAGATTAAGTACTAAATTACCAGAAAAATACAGCCAGACTTAAAATCTAAGTTTCTCAAAGTCACCAAGTACATAATAATAAAATTATAATTTATTTTTGGCAAAATTCTAATTCATTTTATTTTACCTGTAAGCCAACAAAAATGAGCATGGACGAAACCAACTTTTTTTGTAAGGATGAAAATATTTGGACTAAAATTACAGGACAAAAGACATATTCTGCACCTAAAAATAATTGGACTAAAAACTCATGGACGTTATAGTGGAGGACGAAAGTAATGAAAGGACCCATTGTTATACTGGATGAAATTTGATTGGATGAATTATCAAGGACCAAAGAGGTTGAGTCAAAATCGACGTTTTTGGCCCCCCCTTGAAAACGGCTCAAATTTTGCTCATTGATTTAGCACCACTAGGAGCCCCTTTTTCCCAAATTTTCAAGCTCCTACGAAAATTTTGGGAAGGAGTTGGAGGGGGGCGAAGGGGGGAACATGGGGGTACATTGGAAGTGAACCAAAAACAGTATATCTTCCGAACGAAAAGAGATATGAAGGAGCGGTTTTCACTGATTAACGCCAAAAAATAAGTTCTTTTCGCTCTCAGGGGTTGAAAACGCTCGAAATGCAATTTTTACTTGCGGCGTTGCCATTTTTATCGTTTTGTCGGGTCAAAAATTACGATAAAAAATTACAAAATCTGCATTTTCTCAAAAACCCATTCGACGATTTTGATTAAAAACTAGTATGTTATTCTCCTTTGAATTCCGCGTAAAATCGTCTAAACCGGACCGGAGGAAACCGTTTGTATCCAAGATACAGGGTGTCAAACTGGCACACCTCAAATTCGGAAGGGTTCTTATTTCCCTCACAATTTCTGAACTGCTCAAGTTTTTTGAATGCGGTTTGCGCTAAAAAGCGTCAAAAAGCTAGAAATTCGAGTTTTGGGCGCGGAATGGCTCCGATTTCAATTAGAATTAGCGGTGTTGCCATTTTTATCGTTTTTTCAAGTCAGAAATCACGATAAAAAAATTAAAAAATCTGCATTTTCTGAAAAACCCATTTAACGATTTTGATTAAAAACTAGTGTGTTATTCTCCTTTGAATTCTGCGTAAAATCGTCTAAATCAGACCCGGAGGAAAACTTTTGTATCCAAGATACAGGGTGTCAAACTGACACACCTCCAATTCGGAAGGGTTCTTATTTCCCTCACAACTTCTGAACTACTCAAGATTTTTGAATGTGGTTTGCGCTGAAAAGCGTCAAAAAGTTAGAACAATCAAGTTTTGGGTGCGCAGTGGCTCGGGTTTCAATTAGAATAGCAGTGTTGCCATTTTTATCATTTTCCCTGGTCATAAATCACGATAAAAAAATTACAAAAACTGCATTTTCTAATAAAAAAAACCATTCTGATTAAAAATGAGTGTGCGTTTCCCCTTTTGAATTCCGCGTAAAATAACCCAAAACCGGCCCCGGGGGAAAAACCGTTTGTATCCAAGATACAGGGTGTCAAACTGACGAACCTCCAATTCGGAAGGGTTCTTATTTCCCTCACAACTTCTGAACTACTCAGGACTTTTGAATGCAGTTTGCGCTAAAATGCGTCAAAAAGCTAGAACATTCGAGTTTTGGGTGCGCAATGGCTAGGGTTTCATTTAGAATTAGCAGTGTTGCCATTTTGATCATTTTCCCTGGTCAGAAATCACGATAAAAAAATTACAAAAACTGCATTTTCTAATAAAAAAAAAAAAAAAAAAAAAACATTCTGATTAAAAATGAGTGTGCGTTTCTCCTTTGAATTTCGCGTTAAATAATCCAAACCGGACCCGGGGGAAACCGTTTGTATCCAAGATACAGGGTGTCAAACTGACGAACCTCCAATTCGGGAGGGTTCTTAGATCCCTCACAACTTCTGAACTACTCAAGATTTTTGAATGGGGTTTTGCGCTGAACAGCGTCAAAAAGTTAGAACATGCAACTTTTGGGTGCGCAATGGCTCGGGTTCCAATTAGAATTCGCAGTGTTGCCATTTTATCATTTTCCCTAGTCAGAAATTAAAACAAAAAACATTTGAAAAATGCATTTTCCAAAAAAGCCATACAATCATTTGCATAGGAAAACTGACCTTCGTTATTCTTCATGGGAGTTATCGTCACGTATCCTCTGACCTTGGCTTTAGCAGAGGAAAATGATGGTTCAAGAATCCTGATGGAAATGCATTTTTTTTAAAATATTTTTGTCTTAATTTCTGACCAGGGAAAATGATCAAAATGGCAACACTGCTAATTCTAAATGAAACTCTAGCCATTGCGCACCCAAAACTCGAATGTTCTAGCTTTTTGACGCATTCAGCGCAATCTGCATTCCAAAGTCCCGAGTAGTTCAGAAGTTGTGAGGGAAATAAGAACCCTTCCGAATTGGAGGTGTGTCAGTTTGACACCCTGTATCTTGGATACAAACGTTTTCCTCCGGGTCTGATTTAGACGATTTTACGCAGAATTCAAAAGGGGAATAACACACTAGTTTTTAATCAAAATCGTTAAATGGGTTTTTCAGAAATGCAGATTTTGTAATTTTTTTATCGTGATTTCTGACTTGAAAAAACGTTAAAAATGGCAACACCGCTAATTCTAATTGAAATCGGAGCCATTCCGCGCCCAAAACTCGAATTTTCTAGCTTTTTGACGCTTTTCAGCGCAAACCGCATTCAAAAATCTTGAGCAGTTCAGAAGTTGTGAGGGAAATAAGAACCCTTCCGAATTTGAGGTGTGCCAGTTTGACACCCTGTATCTTGGATACAAACGGTTTCCTCCGGGTCCGGTTTAGACGATTTTACGCGGAATTCAAAGGAGAATAACATACTAGTTTTTAATCAAAATCGTCGAATGGGTTTTTGAGAAAATGCAGATTTTGTAATTTTTTTTTCGTAATTTTGAACCCCACAAAACGATAAAAATGGCAACGCCGCAAGTAAAAATTGCATTTCGAGCGTTTTTAACCATGAGAGCGAAAAGAACTTATTTTTTGGCGTTAATCAGTGAAAACCGCTCCTTCATATCTCTTTTCGTTCGGAAGATATACTGTTTTTGGTTCACTTCCAATGTACCCCCATGTTCCCCCCCTTCGCCCCCTCCAACTCCTTCCCAAATTGTCGTAGGAGCTTGAAAATTTGGGAAAAGGTGCTCCTAGTGGTGCTAAATCAATGAGCAAAATTTGAGCCGTTTTCAAGGGGGGGCCAAAAACGTCGATTTTGACTCAACCTCTTTCATAGGAATAAAAAAAAGGACAAAAAATCGAGCGGACAAAAAAAACTGGACGAAAAGTCTTATAACCCCAATAGAAATTCTAATATCGATTTCTGTGTCAAGACAACCATTCTGAAACGCTTTCTTCTTCATTTCAGTCAAGCTAATTTAAGTTGGATTTGTTTCATTTTTGAAATCAAGGTTAAAAAATAATAGGCAAAAAACCGAACCCGTGTAAAATTCCCTCACAACCCAGGACTTTTGATGTGTAGAATATGTGGCCCTGCCCTCTCCAAAAACTTACTTAATTTTTTCCACACAATTTAATTGGTTTTATCCCTTTTTAATGTCCAATAAGTATCGCAGACTGATAGCGCTGACCAATTAATTATTCCATGCTTAATCCTGACATCCCTGGAAATGCTGTTTCCTGATTGCGGTTACATTTGATTCAGTTCGAGTTCATTTCAAAAATGTACGCACAGCTCAAAAATAATCTTTGGAAATTTTTAAATTTCCATTCCTTCAAATCAAAACAAAACTTGTCTGCGACTTCAAATTTTTGGTTTTGAAGCTCAATGAAAATTCAACGCTCAAATTCATTTTCATTTTTTTATTTAGTAATTTGAGAAGTAACATTGGATAGTTTGAAAGGTTTTTGGTTTAGGTGTACCAAACTTCTGAAATGATCTCTATTGATGTTAAAATTCCTCTGTGCATTTTTTTGTCTGCAGATGAAGCTCGATCTGAAGCAACCCTCGGGTTTTACAGTTAAAAACATTAGCGGACTGTCCGAAACTATTATGACCGTGGGGAATGTGATTTCTATTCATCCTATGTTCACCATTTACCATGGTGTATTCAAGTACGGAAGACCAATGAATCACAAAAGAAAGCACACCTCAGTGTTCATTTGATGGTATTTTCTCTTTTCATATACTTTTTTACCAACTATCTGTATCTGGCTAGGTATGCAGGGTACTTCAATTATTCACTAACACCCAGTTAATTTTTGACTGACAAGATGGAAAAAAATTATTAGTTAGAGATAACCATAATGTTGACTCAACAAATTTTTACTTAGAAGGGGAATGTCTCAAGTGTCCGCCTCTGATTTTGATGAAATATAGCTTAAAATCTTCCTTGAGTGATGCTGATCAACACCCTGTATTTACTTTTTGCAAATGCGCCTTTAAAGTTTGAGAAAAAAAAGTTCAAATTTTGCAGCTGAACTGTGCGAAATCATTGGAGCGTGTTAAGCGTAGAGAAATTGTGAGCTGTTCTTATAGCAACCCTGTGATGTAGTGTCAAAGGCGCTCGCCTCATAGCTGCGTGGACCCTGGTTCAAATCTCGGTCGAACTCGTAGTTTTTAGCACAGACTTTTCCTCCCTTTCTCAAGTGTTTCTCACTGCAATAATCTTTGATAACCTTCTCAAAAATAATTTTCACTTTATTTTTACGACATTATGCGTATGTTAATTTTTCCTTGAATAACATTTATCTCAAACATACCCAGTGGAGTGCCAAATTTTTGATTTCAACGTCCTTGCAACAAACCTTCTATTCACAGGAATGACGTAAAAATAACTTCGAGAAGATTATCAAAGAATATTAGGGGGAGAAACACTTGAGAAAGGGAGGAAGAGTGTGTGCAAAAACCTGCGAGATTGACCGAGATTTGATCCAGGGTCCACGCGACTGCGAGGCAAGTGCCTTCACCACTACACCACAGGGTCGCTATGGGAACTGCTTCTGATTTCTTTACGCTTAGCGCACTCTGACGATTTTGTGCAGTTCAGCTGGAAACTTTGAACTTCTTTTTCTCCAACTTGAAAGGCGCATTCGCAAAAAGTAAATACAGGGTGCTGATCAGCGTCACTCAAAGAAGATTTTGAGCTATAGTTCATCAAAATTGGAGGCAGACACTTGAGACGTTCCACTTGTTAGACAGAAATTTTCAATATAAAGCTGCTTTCAGCCCGCATCGGTACTGCACCACTCCTTTGGAAAAAAAAATGTTTAAATTTTTTCATAGATCAATGAGAATAAGATTTTAGAGGAGCTGCCAAATACCTCAGCAAAAATATTACAGTTTTTTCATAGATTAATTAGAATGATGGTTGAGAGGGTCTTTAGAAACATTTTGAAATATTCTTGTCGAGGAGCTGCTAAAATCCACAGTGAGCAAAAGATAATGCGCTTAAAATTCAGAGTGACTCACTGGTGCATTCCTGTTCCTCAAAACAAACTGAGCTGTTGTATTGACTGTGCTATAGTGGAGTGATATATCGTATGATTGCCGTTGGAGGATCTCTGGTTCCAAACAAACTCCGATTCAATGTATTTTTCCCCCAAGCACATTTTTGAAGGGGAAAATTAGGCTATTAAATCTAAAAAAATTTAAAGCAACTTTTTTTCGATTATGAATTCTACGTTTTCAAAAGTGCTTAGTTATGCTGGTTCCATGACTAAAATTATCAAAATCAACTAGATATTATAGATTAAACATTGTATTTGGATGTTGGTGTTGCCAAAATGTTATTGTTGTTGTTGTGGGTTGGGTGGAAAAGTGGCGAGAATTTCGGTGATTCCAACCTCTAAATGCATAATTTATTTTGTACTATCTTGCTGATTCCGGGAGACTTAGCTTTGGAACTAGGCATAATTTTGCATTTTTTTGCAAAAATGTGCAATATGTATTTTTTTGATTTAATAGACTAAATTTTTTTTAAAAATGTGCTTAAGGCTGGGACTTGAACCGAACTGAACCGTGAATCAAAAAATGCTCCAAACCGCAAGTTTGCTGAACTCTGAATGGAACTGCAAATCGTTTTTTCTGATGTCGTTGGACCGCAAACCAAATCTGGAACATGAAAAGTGTACAAATTTCCCCCTGAAAAATTGTGATGTATTCCACAGCAATGATAATTTTTTTTTCCCGGGAATTTTTTTCCTGATATTTTCTTTCCTGATATTTTCTTTCCTGATATTTTTTTGCTCCCTCGTACATAGTTATGACGACTAATCATTGCTGTTTAACTTTTTATCTTTCACATATGTTCCAAAGTCCCTGGCTGGCCTGGCGACATACAATTCCCATTATTGTGAAATTGCCCTTAAAATCATTTCAGTAAAGATAGAATCTATTGTAATTTTAATTTTAAGAAAGAATGTCGTTTGTTTAGGAAGTTATTGTTTGCTTCTGGTTCCTTTCACTGTCCAATTCACTTCTATTATTATTAAACAGGTAATATTTTTAATCATTTCCTAGTTTGTTCTATTTGCTCTTATCTCTGTAAATTACATCTCTTTGAGAAAATGTCTAAAGAAAGCGCATCATCGGAACTGAATCGGTTCACAACTCCAGTTCGAACCGATCGGAATCAAACCTAAAGTCACCACTAACCGGTTCCGAATCGTGAACCGGTTTTTTTATGGAGGCTTGAACAGGGAACAGACCCAAATAGACATTTTCTCAGCGGTTCAAGTCCCTGGCTTAAGGGGAATACAATGAATCAGAATTTGTTTGGAACCAGTGGCCATCGGACGGCAATCTATACAGTATATGTATCGCTCAACTAAAACAGTGTATTATCAACAAGCACCACTTACAGGTCTAACTGTCTGTGATCTTGCCTTAATGGTTTGTTATGTGAGTTGCCATTCTGAGATATTATCATTATTCTCATGATTTTGTCTGAGGAAAGGAGTCAAACTTTCAAGAAAAAAAGGTGGCAACATTCACTGAACAATATGTTGAACACGTCTGTTCTTAAACTAAGTCTGTCATATTGAGATTTCTAGACTATTGACTATCTCCATCTACTGCATCAATTGATAAGTTATCTTCACAATAGATTTTTCTGATATCTAGATATGTTACAGTCGTTTTTTTTTTTTTTTTCTTCCTTTCTTTTTTATTCAATTAATGAATTCTAATTGGTAAAGTTCAAAGTTATTTTAGATGAAGGGTTTAAATTTCTTTTCGATTATTGGATTAGATTTTTAGCTGCAATCAGGACTTTAAGAAAAACCAGGGAGGGTGACCATGAACAACATCGTAATCAAGTTGATGATTAAGTTGCATACGTTTGTGGGTGGTGCTCATTTTTCAAGCAGGTGTTTCGACATAAACCCTGTCATTTCTATGGTGTGTATGCTCGGTAGCTCAGGAGTTATTAGCAAATTTTTGTAAAGATGTAAGGGTTTCTATCAGAGTGACAATTCGAAAGATAACCCTCCCCTTTGAATAACGTGCACTGAATACAATTACGATATGCCAGTTCATGATCGGCCTTTCTTCTACAGATAGTCTGGGTCGGGGTTTCCTGGACTGGTATTTGATGATTTTGATTCCATTGGGTTGGTGAGGTACAGCTTGCAGCATTTGGTGGTGCTCGGATGCTGCTTGCGGGCGTTTGGATCGCCGGAAGGATGAGTGAGTTGCTCGTGAATCTGCAACCCTAAAGACAACTTGTTTGGACATGAAGTGGCAAGAACTCATAACATTTAAAAATGGGAAACAAAATCCCACTTAATCTAATTCCAACCATTTGCTTTGAAAGATAAGCATAGCAAGCTATGATGAGCAGCCAGGGTGGTTGGACTTTCTATTTCTACTTCTATATTTTCTTCTCTTCAATTATTTGCTAGATTTCTAGTTGAAAAAATAAATTACTCTTAACTGTTTTTGTCAAATAGTGTGACGTAGAAGGTGCAGATATGTCTTGGAGCTGCAGTATGAATAGTAGTTTCAAAATTCTCTCTCAAATAGAAGATAGTAAATCCATAATAAGTAAGTTCCTGTTATTTTCGTATTTTTTTTTTTTTTTTTTTCACTTCAGCTTCATGTTAGAATAACCAATTCAAAACTATAGTGTCCTTTAGTGGAGGCAGACAAAGGGCAAGCCTCTTGCAGGGTCTGTGCAGCAACATTTTTACTTGCAGAAAGCTTACACGTAGGCTCCTTGCATTCTTGCTGCACGTATGCAATTATTGCAGGGCAGCACTTTGAAGCCTGCCGCAAGCTTGCAAACCAACTTGCTTTAAAGCTTGCAAAAAGCCTCTTGCAGGGTCTGTGCAGAAACATTTTCACTTAGAACCAACTACCTGCTGGTACAATTTTAAATCCCAGATTGTACAGAAGCTTGTAGCAACCTTGTTGTTTACTCATTACAAGCTTGCAGCAACTTTGTCACGAAGTTGTTCCGCCCTACTTGTTTTCTCTCTCTTCACTCTCCTTTCTCTCCCTCTCTCCCCACCAATTGTAATTAGACTATTCAATCGTTTGTTTTTTGCTGTGTTTATCTCTATGTGAGTGTAGGCCAGACTCTCACTATCAATTAACGGGCTCATGCGAAAACATCCGTTGTCCATTTTTTTATATTTAACATTGTGAGTGTACTTCACTCTTAAGAATACGCTGCTTCTGTATAAGTTCTAATCAAACTTTTTCCACAACTTCTTGCTCCTATTTCCCTTGTTTTGTCAGTTTTATTAATTCTTCATTTTTTAATTTCCTATTTTTTTCAAATTTTTTTTATATTTATCGTATCAGTAAAAAAAAATTGGATATCAACATTTTCGCATGAGCCTGTTCAATTAAAGCAAGTATCAGAGTGGTATTCATCTATTTATATCTACTTATCGAAAATTTTGTTCTTTGTTTTTCCTTTCTACTCATTGCAAATTTTATAATAAACTGAAAAACTACTTTTGAACCATGTGGGAGGTTTACTTTTCCTTATTTTAGTGCAATCTAAACTTGGCTCAGAGAAATCGTAACCATTTGTAAGCTGCAAAAGTGGCAAGGTCTCGATGTTATAATACATTTAATGGGTCTGCTCGCTGCTGCGTACCTTCACTACAACAATGTAAAACCTTGATTCTAATGTAAAATTTGGCGAAAATAACGATGCGCTCATTGAAAACTATCAAAATCCTCTCATTAACTCAGGTAATCACTTCTATTTGAAACAACCAGCGCTACAACAGACACTATTATTACCGACGTACAACTACATAGACAGAACCACCAAGTTTATGTAAATATCAACATATCTTACAAACATTTGAATGTTTCATTTAGATTCATACACTTGTTGTATCATTTTGTAATCTTCAATAAACTTTGTTGTACCCACTGTAGTGTCATCCAATCGCCGGTTTTTATTGGAACTAATGTCATATTCGTTTCCGGTTTCCGGTTACTGATGTTTTAAGTAGGTACCCCCCTCTCCATCTTATGATCGCAGTCGTTCACATGGAATCTAACGGAGCAATGTTATTTTAAACGGTGCGAACCACTGCAGTGAGCGTTTGTAAGCGACTTCAGCTCACAATGCTCACAATGCACCGATGCCCGCAAGGCCTTACGGCTTGAATTTTACCATACAAACTTTTATGACAAATTGTGACAAATTGTGCCAGAAAAAAACTCAGCAAGAATTTTCTTTTTTTTTCGTTCACAACTAGTTGTCCTTTAGACTCCATGACAACATTCTACGAATATAGAAAGACGACCGTTAACTCCATCACTTAAAAATTATGTGAACCATGGTACCGTCCTATTATAGCTGGCTAACGCATAAGGCTGATATAGACAGAAAAATATTTAAAAGTGCCTGTTTAATTAAATCAATGTAAAATTTGAATATATTTCTGCACTGGCAACATTAAGTAGGTTGCCAGTTTTTACATGTTATATTCATCCAGTTATTAAAAGCTTACCCACATTGATTTAAATCTTTTTCTGCACAGTTTGGCAACCGTAATTACTTCGGCGTTGCCAGGTGTCGCATGAAAGTATTCACATTTTGCATTGATTCAAATATATTTACTTATCTGCACAGTTTGGGGAGCGTGATTCTTTAAAATTTATTTAAATGGACACAGATTGAATATTTGTCTGTTTAATCTGGCAACGCAGGCGTGCAGAAAAATATTCAAACTGCCCATTTAAATCAATGTAAACGTTGAATATTTTTTGCACTAATTGGCAACCATGTCGGGACGATTCTACTTACGGTAAGGGGAGACTTTTTGGAAGGATCTAAAAAACGCACCTGTCCCAGTCAGTGTCCCATTTGGAGGAGGTCCGAAAAACAGAGGAGGGGCCCCCTCCTCCTCCTTTAGTATTTGCAAAAGCTCGACGAGAGGAATGGAAAAATCTCACTATGGTAGTTGCGTGCATCGATTTTGGAAAGGGGGAAGCTGTACGTAAAGTTGAAGAGCTTTCATAAGTATGAGGGAAAAAATACGCGACAGTTGAAAAATACGGGGGAAGAATAAGTAGAATTTAAGATATCTACTTCAAGGCAGTATTTACAACCGCGACTTGTTTGTTGTTCATTATCAAATACGGTTACTTTGACATTCGTTCGTTTCTTATTAGTCACTAAGGTTTTGTCACTTTTACATTTTTTTTTAACATGCAGTAAGTACTGCATGTTTTTGTTATGGTTTCGTTTCAATTTTGGCCATAAACTTCCTGCATAATAATCGACAATTTTCGGCTTGGTCGCAAACGTGCGTTGTCAGATTTCCGCACGTAATGATCGCGTCTCGTTTTACGGTGGATTCCCTTCGTTCGATATATTGCGGAGCGGCAACGCCAAAAGTCTTCCTATCCTTTAACGTGGAAAAAAACGAATCGCGCGCTATATCGGATTCTCGATATTCTTCGGTTCGCCGCACAACGGACAGAAATCAAATCTTTGGCGGTCCAAATTCGATCCTTTCAAAGTTGGGAAATTAGTATTTTCGCTGGGTACTATAAGTGATTTGAAGGGGTTTATTTGGCTCGGTTTTTCTATCCTGGCTTGTCCCATATTTATCGGAGAATATCATTTGATGGATCGACAATTCTTGTGACATCTCATGTCTTTGTATTTTTGACCACTTAGGACTCGATTTGGATCCATTGTGCGCCGTTTGAAATGTTTGAATGTTTGAGTGAGGTTTTGACAGAGTATTAGCCCTAAGTTTTTCATAAGGATTTGTCTCCGTTATGAATAAATTTGGTAGTTTCATTATTTTGTCTGTGATTACCAACGAGCTATATCTAGTTCGGAAGCTTTGGTAAACATGCGTAACCGCCTCGGAGATTTTAAGGTTACAGATTTGTGAAAATCAATGAGTAAACAAATCGAATTTCTTCGCGTGTTTTCGAACTCAATCAGTGACCAAGTGACTTTCAAATTAGGATTTCTTTTTGAACTGTGCGTGTTTTCTGTCAATCATAGCCTTAATCTCAGTTTCTACTAATTGAAACACTCAAGTTCTTCATAGCTTTCATTTAGTTTGTCAGTTGTAATTCTCATTCGTCATTTGTAAGCTCCATTACCTATTCTTAATTTTCCATGTCTTGAGACAACTTATCAGGAACTCTTTCAGGAGCCTTTAGGTACTGTACTGCCGTTGGGAGAATTCCAGGCTGATTATGTGTTGAATAATAGTTAAGTAAATAACCAAACTAGTTATATCTTCGTCCATGGTCGTAAGAGTAATTTTTTGTTTGTTTTCTAATATTCATATATCTCGTCTTTAATTTCAATGTTATGATATGATCGTATCGGAGGTTTCAACGATTTGCCAGTAAACAGTTCTCTACTTTCCCTCTAAATACTCTTCGATTAGTTTTTCCTTAAATTCTGACTTTGCTCGGCAATTCTTGCCGAGACAGGACTGAGACTGTCGCAAGATGTTTAGTGTTTACGTTTGAGGTTAATTGATGAGCAGTGTTCCCAAACGTTTGTTCTTTTTTAATCATTACTCATGTCCTTTATTTTTTATTAGTGGTGCATTAAAGGATTATTTCAATCAACCATAACCCACCCACTTGCTTCCTATTAACTTCCAGAATCCAGATGTTTGCTCGTGAAATGTTGTGGCCACGGCCGTGGTTGTGGATCATTTTATGAAATAAGCAATCTGAACAATCAACTTATTTCTCAGTGCTCAACCCATCTTTCAGTTCTGTAACTCAATCTAGATTTTATTATTTGCTTTACAAACGCTCACCCACTTCTTTAAGCCAAGAATTCTTGTTTTCGGGTGTGTAGTGAATTCTGTCACGAATCAGTTTGTGCTATCTTGTCCCTTCCGATCGAAGAGAATGGATTTTAATGTTTTTAATTGCAAGGCTTTGAACCAGACGTCAGAGCCACTGTCAAAGTTGTGGTTTTTATAACTGATGGCAACTAGTTAATACTGATTGGTTTCAATGGGTTAGGATGATTAAAATCCTTGGTGGTTTTCAAAGGTGTGTTCTTCGAGGAGTGATTTTATCATGTTGCATCTCACTTTAACTGTCTCGTGCCTTTACAGAAGTAGTAACGCTGTCAGTATCCTTATTAACTGCTGCTAGCAATGTATTCTAAAATTGGGCTTTTGAAACGAGAGTCTCCTTTTAGAAAATTTTATTAGTAGTCAGCTGTATTCTGCGTCAAATCAAAAAATTCAGAGTGTAAGAAATGCTAGTTGGGGTATCATTAAAACTCAAGTCTTTCAAGTAAGTCACATCAATTTTCACTTCAAACTCTACCATTAACTCTGTCTTTCAATGGATTTGTGTATATTTATCTTCAACAATTTTGGTGATAAAATAGCTAGGTCATTTCAGGAAAGATTGCTGATGACAGCTCTTTATTTACATGTGCGGATGGACGCATTTCTGTCTTATGCACAGAACTTTGTGGATAATGTTCACAGCTGGGAGTTCATTTATCTGCGTAGTTGCATACAAATGGAGTGTGCTTTGCAAAGCTGTCATTGGCAATATTTTCTTAAATAAACGCTATCAAGATGATCAGAAATGTAAGCAAATCTATTTTGACATAACTCGGCTGATAAATTTGTATGCAGCAGCTAGTACTAAAAGTTGTTACCAGTGGTGTAGTGTGTAGTGAGGCATTATTGCATTTTGTTCATTTAAAACCTTTCAATAGATCAAACTCCTGAGCCCACTACACACCCAGTAGCTTCATATTTTTCATGGATTTAAATGCGCACAGTACAATGTTGCCACATTGCAGTATTTTGTGAATCCCATAAACTTGGTAGCGCAAAGACATCCGTGTACTCAGCTCGCTGAGTACTTACATTTTTTCATTTTTAATATCACGCAATACTGATCCTTGTTCTATTCAGGGTACCGGAAACATTTTAAACTCTTTAAACTCCATGCCTGCTGAATTTCAAATATTGTCCCTTTAATTTCAACGCCAAGTTATTTTTCTGACTTTTTTTTTAATTTGTTCTTTTTGGTGGGTGAACTATAGCGAGAGGATGAAGTAGAAGGGGAAGCAGAAGAAAGGTGCGGTAGGTACAAAAAATTAAACTTGGTCCTTCGGATATCAGCGCCTTTGGGCATTAAATCTTTTGCACTTTCATGCGCCTGCAATTTATGAGTTATGCAATGGTTTGCGTTGAGCGCAGCCAACAGATTGTAATAATAATTCGGAATAATGAAGATCAGATAAAATCTCAGGCTGAAATCTGAAGGGATAGGGGGCTAGAAGAAACACAAGAGTAGAAAGGGTGGGAAGAGGGGAGGGGAGGAGACTTGGTTGCTTTGATATCAGCTAGTTTGTAAGTTGAATCTGAGAGATCTCATGCACAATCATGCATCTCTCAGATAAGGTTAAAAAAACTGATTTTGAAAGAAAAGTTTTTAAAGAGAGGAGATGGAGGTAGGAAAGAGGAAGGTAGTAAAAGGGAGAGGTTTGGAGAAATTTTTGGATCTTGACCGCCACGAGTTTAGGTACTTGAGGTTTACTGATAGTTTTGGTGAAATAAATTATCCAAATAATTTGAGACGTGAAATTAATAGAAATAAAAAAGAAAATGAACAAAAACACTAGCGCTCAGAAGTTTCACGTAGAAAAGAAATTCTCACTCCAACACTCTCACTTACTCTGCATACCCAATGAAATTATGCTGAACATAATACAGAGATGATAACTATAGATTGAAGGAACCAGCACAGAGCATTTTTCTCAAGAACGGCCGATTAAAATGTTTCGAAATTGGTTACGGAATTGAAACAAATTTTTTCATTTTACGGAATTGAAACAAATTTTTCATTTTTGATATTTTTTTCAAAAGCCCTCAACAGCTCCTTGTTCATATTAGAAGAAGCTCACACACATTTATCAAGTTTTTTGCAAAAAAGCATCTTCTAAAAGTACGAAAAGAGTTCATATCCTCATATCAGAGGCATTTGCCATCATTTTTGCTCCCCATAGACATTTACCAAAATACCCAGATTTTTTTAGCTATCGGGACTTAAAAGATTTTTGAATCAACCCTTGTGCTTATCCACTTGAGAATTTCTTACAAATCTTGACAGATTCTGAGAAAATATATAAAAAACCTTCTGATCGATGTGCAACATGTTACCTTGAGGAGAAAAAATAAGGTGTATCTTGTCAAATTAAAATGTTGGGACTTCAATGGCAGAATCGGACCGATTCCGTGGTCTGAGATATAGACTGGGGTCATTCCAGATTAAAAGGGAACAGAGGGTCAAAATTTAAATTTCAAGGAAAACTGTTTCTGTTAACATTTTTAGACTCAGCAGAACTTCAAGTTTCCGAAAATATATAGTTTTCATACCTTTAAAAAAAATTTTAAGACCGTTTTGTAGCTTATTTTGTACCTATCCAGATTCTGTGAATCACTCGCGATTTACAGTGGAAAATTGGCAACACTGTATTCTGGCTTTGTTTACAATTAAAAGTTTTGAGGTTTTGTGTGATAACAAAAGCATGCTCCAGAAACGTGGTCTCTGAGGTCCCAATTAAATCTGGTAAGTATTTCTTTATTTCATTGTACTTTAAAGATTTGGTGTGCTTGGTGTAACCTCCGTTACAATTATTAACGTTTTTTTAGATTATCTAAGAGAATAAAAATTTGTTTAAAGATGATTTTTGTATTCACTGCAAGAATATGATTTCCTAACCTCCTAAATTTTTTGTAGATTTTTCCCCCTATTTTAAAGCAGGAAAAAAGTGTAACGGAGGTTACATGTAACAGAGGTTACATGCAACTGAACTTTCATGTAACCTCCGTGACAGGTAACCATATGACTCAGAGAGCTTACACAATTGATATTATTTGTTCTTAAATGAATTAATCTGATCTAAGTGATAAAATCAAGCATGATATCACTTAGAACAGATTAATTCTGTGTAAGCTCTCTGAGTCATATGGTTACCTGTCACGGAGGTTACATGAAAGTTCAGTTGCATGTAACCTCCGTTACACTTTTTTCCTGCTTTAAAATGGGGGGAAAAATCTACGAAAATTCAGGAAGTTAGGAAATCATATTCTTGCAGTGAATACAAAAATCATCTATAAACAAATTTTTATTCTCTTAGATAATCTAAAAAAACGTTAATAATTGTAACGGAGGTTACACTAAGCACACCAAATCTTTAAAGTATAATGAAATGAAGAAAGACTTACCAGCTTTAATTGGGACCTCAGAGACCACATTTCTGGAGCATGCCTTTGTTATCGGCTGGTACTGTTTGGAAGGGCGTTGCGAGCATGGGAACTGAAGAACGTTGTTTGCGGGGGCGTTGTAAAGGAGGGTAAAGAAAAAGTGAATTTTATCATGGAGGGCGTTGTGAGCGTGGGAAGTGAAAAAGTTGTCAACGAGGGCAAGGATTCGTCGTTTAAAAAAAATACCCTTTTTTTTAAGAAGGGCGTTGCGAACTTGGAAATCGAGAAACGTTGTTTAGATGGGCAGTGAATGGAAGGGCGTTGTTTACGAGGGCGTTGTTAAGGCGGTCTAATAAAATACGCTCCTTTTTTTGAAGGGCGTTGTGAGCTCGGAAATCGAGAAACGTTGTTTTTATGGGCGTTGAATAGAAGGGCGTTGCTTACGAGGGCGGTGTTTGGACGGTCAAATAAAATTAGCTCCTTTTTTTCCAGAAGGGCGTTGTTATCATGGAAATCGAGAAACCTTGTTAGAAGGGCGTTTTTTGGGAGGGCATTGTTAACGAGGGCGTTGATAGGGAGGGCGTTGTTCAGAAGGAAATTCAAAATAGTTGTTAACGAGGGCGAGTATCGTCGTTTAAAAAAAAACACTATTTTTATTAAGAAGGGCGTTGTGAACTAGGAAATCGAAAAACGTTGTTAGGAAGGTCGGTGTATGGATGGGCAATCTAAACAGACGTTTTGGAAGGAGGTCGTTGTTCCGACGACAAACGGAGGTACGGCAACGTCGGAGCACGAAGAGTTGCCGTCTACCTCAAATGAAGGCGCTGCAATCATTCTGTAACATTTCTTTACTTCAGAGGTCATCTTTGCTTCAGACACTTGCTTCGATTTTTGCGACTTATAATTTTATAAACGACATAGTGTGTCCGGCCGTCATGAACGAAACACCGAAAAACCAGGTTTTCTCATCATAAGATACCTCTTTCTCTCCTCTTCGCGGATGTTTACAAGTAATTTGACCCGCTGATTTCAAATTCGGCCTTAGTTTGTACTTAAAAATCATACTTTTTCCATAATTTCGAATTTTTTGCGAGGAAGATTAAATTGGAATTTACTTAAAATCTAGGCCAATTTAATGAAAACTGATAGCATTTTTGAAATCAACGTCTCAAAATACATGCGCGAGAGCAATGATGAAGTGAAATTGTAGGCGGAGAATTTTTAAAACACTAAAAATTAGAAAAAATTAACGCACTGATGGATGGTGAATGTCGCGGACACATTGTGTCGTTTTTGATGCTAACTTCTTTGCTTCAGACACAGAAAACATCAATTAGAGTATTCTGTGCTTCGGATAAGGGGAAACTTCTGGCTGGGAGAAAGGAAACTTCGGCGGAGGAAATAATTTTATTTTGCGGAGGAAATTATTTCCTCAACGTATTTCCCCCTCAGAGAAACGGAAAGTTTTGAGGTTATGATTCCAACAGTGGCAACGGCCAAAGAGTAAACAAGAGTCGCAATTGCATTGAGAGCCAGCGTGGTCAATGCTGATAAGAGTCGGCTTCTGATTGGCTGGGAATGGAGGGGAAAACGAGGGTCCAAACTGTTTTCGGCCTTATGGAAATTAACACGGGGTTTTCGTTCCGGGACGTTTATCTCGAAACCTGTGCAAAACTGCCTCCAAACAGTTAATACGAGTCGATTTAGCAGAATTTTCCGAACAAATTGATAGGTCACAAGTACCAGTATCACAGAATAATACAATCAGAACGGAAACTCCCATAAGCACAGAATACTCTAATCAGAACGGAAACTCCCATAAGAGCCAATGGAAACAAGATTTGGAATTTACCAGCACAAACTGGCAACTGTGCCTGCTCACTTCTCAAGATGGCGGACGTGCTTTTTCAGGTTATACAACCAATCACAACCCGGCCAATTGCCGAAGATCTGCCGAAGATTGCCGAAAATGCTCACTTCCCAACATGGCGGCCCGAAGTAAAGAATGTTTCAAAATGAATTAGAGTTTCCGTTCTGTTTAGAGTATTCTGTGCCATAAGACCCAATGGAAGCAAGTTTGGAATTTAACGGCACCAATAGGCAACGCTGTGGTCCTATACCCCAACAGGGTGGACGTGGTTAATTTGTGTTGAAACTCATTTATTTCTGTAAATTCTGGAAAGAAATCTTAAGTTTCCGGCCTCACTTTTATTCTTCTGGCATTGCAGAATGAAAATTTCGCGAATCATATCCTATTTTTTTTTTTTTCGCGCGCGAATCCAGATGAAAACATCCTATATCCCAACATGGCGGACGTGGAATGAATTTGCTTCAAAATCCGACAGAGTTTCCGTTCTGGTTGTTTTATTCTGTGCCAGTATATTGAAAATTTCGAGAAGACTGTCTCAGTTGAAAAGCACACATATTGTGATTTACTAAAACCACGCCAAGCATGTAAACACACTATTGTGCGTACTTTTCAACTGAGACAGTCTTCTCGAATTTTCAATAAAGTGGCACTTATGACCTATCAATTTGTTGAGAAAATTCTGCTAAATCGACTCGCTTTAAATTTGTTTAGAGCAATTTTGCACAGGTTTCGAGATAAACGGCCCGGAACGAAAGCCCCGTTTTAAATTTTCCATAAGGCCGAAAACAGTCTGGACCCTCGATTTCACCCAAATCAGAGGCCAGCCCGCGTTTCCGATCCCTTATCTGCGTTGACCACGCAGGCTCCCATTCAATTGCGACTCTTGTTTACTCTTTGGCAACGGCTCTGTATCAGCGCTTTTGCCACGCTGCCACGTTGATCTCTGACTTTTTATCTCAACTCAATATGTACTACAATCGTGTAATAAGCCAATAATACCGAATAATCCCCTTAGAAGTGCGGCTTACCCTTCTACCTTATAATACAGGTTATTAAAAATAACCCCCCCCTCCCCCCCAGTAGCGTCATTTGCGGGGGGGCCCCCCCCCCCAAGGGTCGGTCAAAAGTAAAAAAGTGATGACCTTTTTCTTAAGAAGAAAAAAAATTTCGACCTAAAATTTGGAGGTCATTAACGAATTTTGTTTAAATTTCGGGTCGGAAATATAGGATGCGTAGGGCATAAGATTGATGAGAAAAAGAAAAAAAAAAAAGGGTCATAACTTTTTTGGGCCCCCCCCCCCCCCCAAGCCGAACTCGAAATGACCCCCCCCCTTAATTATGCGTTTTGGACCAATTTTATTTATATCGGGGGATTCGGAGGCGCTAGCATAGCACATTGATACCACTTTAAATGTTTTTTTTATTGCAATAAACGGAAAAAACTGATGGGAAAAAACATAAACAAATACTTAGATATTTCGTGTTTTCAGCCTTCCACAAGTTCACACCTATGAACATATAACATTATATTCTAACTAGCATATTGCCCGTCGGGCTACCGACGGGTACTGTGGTTTCTTTTTTTGTTTTACTCGTTTTTTGTTGTTTTTTTTTTCTTGTGGTGTTTTCAATGGTTTTTTTAAGTTTGTTTTTTTTTCTTTTTTTTTTTTTTTTTTTTTTTTTTTTTTTTTTTTTTTTTTTTTCTGATCCTGTCAGTGGTGTAGCGTCCAATTTAGCAACGTTGCAGCTCTTCTATTCAAATTTGTGAAAAAGTTCGGAGTACACAGAGTGGCGCAAAAGTCCGTTCTCCCCCTTTTACTATCTTTTTTTATTGTCAAAGGTAGATTTTCAAAGATCGATATCTCGAATTCGAAAAATGCTATTGCCCTTTTGGTTTGCGCCAAAATTCTCATTTTTTTACACCTGTTTTATCGACGTATCACTCGATAGGGTCCGTCTTTAGGAATTTTTGAGACAGTCCCCCTGGGAGCGTAAAAACGTTAGAAACTTTTGGGGCTGTAAAATGAAGTTTTGAATATATTTATGCCACAGCAGTATTTTTTCAGGAAAGGACTTGCTTTTTAGAGTATTTTAGACTACTGATTTTTTAAATTCCGACTTTTTACATAGGAGTAATGATATTTTGAAAATGGGTCCAAATCGAACTTTGATCTTCAAAAAATCGAAAACGAAAAACGATATTGACCTCCGGTTTGCCCCAAAAAGTCTTAGAATTTAATGTTCTTTTGAATTAGCTATCGCAAGACAGGGGTAGCCATTTGAAACTTTTGATTTGGGGGCCTTTCCCCCCCAAAGGGGGAGTGATTTTGGAAATGTTGACCCCCTCACGCGAAAGCTCTCAAAAGTTATGGAAGACCCCAAAGTTTCAATTTTTCATCTGCAGCCGTTCAAAAAATAAAAGGGGGGCGGACATTTGCGCCACCCTGTAGACTGTTTTAGTAGAGCGATATAGCGATTGCTGTCCGAGGGCCTCTGGTTCCAAACAAACTCTGATTCAATGTTTTTTCCCCCATAAGCGAACTTTTGAAGGGAAAATTTAGGGTATTAAATCAAACAATTAATGCGACCTTTTTGCGATTATGAATTCTACGTCCTTGGAAATGCTTAATTATGCCTGGTTCCTTGACTATAACTGCCGAAATTAATAAGATATTACAGATTAAATTTTGCATTTGTAGGTTAGAATCGCCCGAAATCCCGCCAATTCCACAACAACAACAATAACATTTGGGTGATTTCAACCTCCAAACGCATCGTTTAATCTGTAATATCTTGTTGTTTTTGGCAGTTTCACGGGTGGAACCAGGCAAAATTAAGCATTTTCGAGGACGTAGAATTCATAATCGCAAAAAGGTCGCATTAATTGTTTGATTTAATAGTCTACCTTTCCGTTCAAAAATCCGCTTAGGGGGAAAATGCATTGAATCAGAGTATGTTTGGAGCCAGAGGCCCTCGGACGGCAATCGATACGGTATATCACTCTACTAAAACAGTCTATTGGTTGTTCGGTGAACACTTCCTCATTCGATTTTTTACAATCGTTTAATTGAACAGAGTAGAACTTTCCCCAAATTGCACGCTATGTCACTGATTTTTTGTGTACACAACACATTTTACTTACTTTTTTTATTACTTCTCCGTTAGTAGAGGAAAAGGGAAATTGTTTTAAGTGAGGAGTAATATAACGTTTTGTGTTGGACTAACATTTTACTCATGATCGTACGTAGTCCAAGATAACCGTAATTTCTAAAAGTTGCACAGGAATACTTATTGACATTTTTGTTTCCGTATTTGGCCGAATAATGCTGTAGGTAGTTTAAACTTTTTTTTTTGGCCGAAGGTTAGTATCGAGTTTATGTTTCATTCCGTTGATGTAATTTTGATTGCAGTTTGTCGCGTGCATTTTAGCAACATTTTTTTCGTACCGTTTTACTTGCGTAGAAGGTCGAATCATGGGCGAAGCCAGCAATTTGGCAGCTGTGGATTCTACCCATTTGAATGTATGAGAAACAATAAATTAGATATTGGGCCATGTCCTCCTCAACAATCGATTTATTTTTCATACATTCAAATGGGAAGCATCCACAGTTGCCAAATTGCTGGCTCCGCCCATGGGTCGAATTTTTGGGTGTTTATAGTGCAATCCTCGGCATAGGCGGAAATAGTGGGGGGGGGGGGGGGTGGAGGGGGCTAAGCCCCCCCCCCGGTCTGCCAAGCCTCCCCCCCCCGAAACTTTTGGAAACAAAAAAACGTTTACCCCAACAACAACAAAAAATATTACAGTATATGATGTTTATCATTTAATTTTCTGATTGCCTAATTGTTTCGCACCCCAGCTAATAGCTATATGAGTACAATTTATTTAATATCTTAACTTAGGTGTGTATGATGTAGGTACTTACAGTCGACAAAAGAATGTCACATGTCGCCTTTATTTTGGTTTTAAAAGACTACCTGCGATACCTATCACAGTAAAAAGCATCGCATGTGGCCTACGAAAGTCAAAATCCAGGACGTTATCTGACATTATTTAATTCGTCGACTGTAACTGTAAGTACATCATACACCTAAGTAAGTTGGGGGGTGGGGGGTCATGGTATACCCCTCTTGGAGGGGGGGCGGTCTTGAGGTGTCTCTAAGATCTCTTGGAACTCAGCCCCCCCAGAAAAAATTCCTAGTTCCGCCTATGCTCCTTGGATACGAACATAAAATATACCTAAGCTTAAAAGGGGCAAAGTGCAGCATTGGCAGAATGCAAGTGACGCTGCGGCGACTGATTGATCTTCCCACGCGCCATAATTACACGTTTAAAGAAAATGAAAGGTTAAAAATTGTATGTTTTGCATTGATTCCTATGAGCAACTCTAAAACAGCTGATGATACATGATACATGTATAAAGTAATCGGAAGGCATTCGAACTGGTAACAAAATCATTGCTAAGATGTGAGTAATGATTGACGTTGCCAAGCAACATGCATTTTCCCAAATTTTTCGTATACATCAGAACCCGAGCTAAAGGGTAGTATCCATCAATCTGCGAAGGATAAATAAAAAAGAATCCCTACCCTCGCAGAATATTCCCTGCGTTAGTAAGTGAAATATTTTTGCGCACGGCGCACTCCTAAAAGAATCCATGAATATACCTCTTAGAGAAACTTAAAGTCCCAGAAGTTGACAAAAACCCCCAAAAAAAGAAACTACCCCTCAAGAGGGGATGTTATTCAAACCCATAGGCGGAACGTGACCAAAAAAAAAAAGGGAGGGGGGGGTAAAAGTGATGACCCCCTTTTTTTTTTTTTTTTTTTTTTGCTTTTCAAGTCTCAAATGATGATTTTTTCCCGATTTTTAGCCCCTCCACCCAAAAAAAATGGGGGACTACAGCTCCCCCTAGCCCCTGATACGGTCCGCCTATGTTCAAACCGCTTGAAAAAAAAAAAAACCCCCACCCGCATCGTCTAGGAGAAACAACACGCGAAAAAAACCCGAACTTTCGGCCTTCGCACTTTCTAGGCTCCGAAGCCACTCCGCGAGAATCGAACAGCCCCAATATAAAAGGGGAGTTCAAAATTTGAAGCGCTGCACGTGGATTCGTTCTGCTACGCCTACTGAAGAGCTCTGCACGAACTCAATTTCAACGCGGCTGTCGCCGATTTTTTTCGAGAAGCCCACCGACCTGATTTCGGGAATGAACCCCCCCGGGGGGGGTAGTTATAACGATGGGACAGGGTTTGGATGTGCAAAGATCGATTCGTGCATATCAGAGTGACTCCGGGGGCGTTATTAAGTAGTCAGCAAAGTCGTAGATTCCTAGATAAGATTCGTCCGATGAGAAAACCCACCCTAACAAAGGGGGGAGAAAAAGAATCGGGGGCGAAGAGCGAAGTCGCACGACCACCCCCCACCGGAGCACGATCATCAATCAAAATTTCGCCACCCCAAGTGATCCCGTGCCTGAAATAATCGGTAAAACCGATGCTTCCAAAAAACCACCCTTAGCGGGGGATGATATTCGAGCCACGCGAATTCGAGTGGAAACATCCACGCGCGGAGTCCGAGGCTACACCCTCGTGCGAAGTCTCGATCACCATGGACACCGTCTCCGACCACCGGTTCCGCGATCCAAAACAAACCCCTCCCGGAAGGTAAATCGCCCGCGAGGGGTTGTTTTTAAGATCTGGTCGGTCCGGATGAGCGCGATCGTTTTCGAGGACCGGAAAAGCATATCATCGTGACTCCGGTTGTCGTATTAAGTCGTCAGCGAAGCCGTAGAATCCGAGATAAGATTCCGCCCAGTAAGAAAAAACCCCCCCAAAAAGGGGGGAGAATGTGAATCGGGGGGGTGAGCGAAGTCTCACGGACACCCCCGCCCGGAGCACGATCCTCACGGAAAATTTCGGCGCTCAAAGTGATCCGGGCCCCAAATAATCAGTAAAAACACCCCTTTCAGAAAACCACCCTTAGCGGGGGATGATATTCGCGGCGCGCGAATTCGAGTGAAAAAGTCCACGCGCGGAGCCCGGGGCCCACCCTCTTGCGAAGTGTCGATCGACTGGGCAACGTCTTCGACCCCCGTTTCCGCGATCCAAAAAAAACCCCTCTCGAAGGGTAGATCCCCCGTGAGGGGTTTCTTTTAGGGTTGGGTCGATCCGGATGAGCTGGATCGCTTTTGAGGACCGAGCAGCACCGGGGGCCAAAATTTCGAGGTCTCAGATACCCTAGGGCCAAAAATGGGGTAAAACACCGCGATAAAATCCACCCTCGGGGAAAGGGGTGAAAAAAAAAAAGGGGAAAAGAAGCACTGTGTGCACACCGTTTTGGGGGCGCAGGACCGGTTCGCGAAATTTCGAGGTCCCGCGTGCTTTAGTTCTCGAGATCATAGTAAAACGCGATTTTCGACGATTCTCAGCGGTCGCCCTTTTTTTATATAAGATATTTTACCACAGAATACTCTAATCAGAACGGAAAAATCTTAAATTTATTTTGAAACATTTACTTCGGGCCGCCCTTTTTGGGGAAGTGAGCATTTTTGGCAATCTTCGGCGACTGGCCGGGTTGTGATTGGTTGTATGCAAAGAGTAAACAAGAGTCGCAATTGAATGGGAGGCCTGCGTGGTCAACGCAGATAAGGGATCGGAAACGCGGGCTGGCCTCTGATTGGCTGAAATCGAGGGTCCAGACTGTTTTCGGCCTTATGGAAATTAACACGGGGCTTTCGTTCCGGGCCGTTTATCTCGAAACCTGTGCAAAATTGCCTGTAAACAATTAATGCGAGTCGATTTAGCAGAATTTTCTCAACAAATTGATAGGTCATAAGTACCACTTTATTAAAAATTCGAGAAGACTGTCTCAGTTGAAAAGTACGCACAATAGTGTGTTTACATGCTTGGCGTGTGTTTGAGTAACTCACTATTATGTGTGCTTTTCAACTGAGACAGTCTTCTCGAATTTGCAATATACTGGTACTTGTGACCTATCAATTTGTTCGGAAAATTCTGCTAAATCGACTCGTATTAACTGTTTGGAGGCAGTTTTGCACAGGTTTCGAGATAAACGTCCCGGAACGAAAACCCCGTGTTAATTTCCATAAGGCCGAAAACAGTTTGGACCCTCGATTTCCCTCCATTCCCAGCCAATCAGAAGCCGACTCTTATCAGCATTGACCACGCTGGCTCTCAATGCAATTGCGACTCTTGTTTACTCTTTGGCCGTTGCCACTGTTGGAATCATAACCTCAAAACTTTCCGTTTCTCTGAGGGGGAAATACGTTGAGGAAATAATTCCTCCGCAAAAAAAAATTATTTCCTCCGCCGAAGTTTCCTTTCTCCTAGCCAGAAGTTTCCTCTTATCCGAAGCACAGAATACTCTAATTGATGTTTTCTGTGTCTGAAGCAAAGAAGTTAGCATCAAAAACGACACAATGTGTCCGCGACATTCACCATCCATCAGTGCGTTAATTTTACTAATTTTTAGTGTTTTAAAATAATTCTCCGCCTACAATTTCACTTCATCATTGCTCTCGCGCATGTATTTTGAGACGTTGATTTCAAAAATGCTATCAGTTTTCATTAAATTGGCCTAGATTTTAAGTAAATTCCAATTTAATCTTCCTCGCAAAAAATTCGAAATTATGGAAAAAGTATGATTTTTAAGTACAAACTAAAGCGGTGTCTCCACCAGCGAATTCGAAAGTACTTTTTCGAAAGTATTTTCCAATTCGCAGGTGGAGGAAGGTGCAAAAGCTAGCTTTTTGGCTTTTTACTTTTAAAGTAAAAAGTAGGAATGGATCAATACCGCCTCTACTCATACCCGGCTGCTCTGTTTTGAGATCGGGGAGGTTATGTTCGTCTTGGTATACGTAAGCTTATGGCCCGCTTATGGAGTTATCGAGTATTTTGTTGGATTTTTGAAGTTCAACCAAAATTGGAAAAGCACGTCAGTAATGAAAGTTTTGGGCTTAGTTACTTACATAAAGTATTATAAGACTTGAAAATCATATTTAGAGAAGATAAATCACGATTTTGAATTTCATCAACATTGCACTCTCCATAAGCTCTGTATACCAAGATGACCCTAACCTCAAAGAAGCAGCTTGGTATGTGTAGAGGCGGTATTGAATGGATCCTACTTTTTCGATGGAGCACCCGGGAGCTCACCGGGGCATGTAAACAGAGCCGATTGGGAGCCACGATTTGGCGGGCTGTTTGAATTGATATAAAAGAAATAACATTTGTTGGCATTTTAGGGGAGTTGTAACGCCCTTCGGGCGAATACGCGCGCTCCGCGCTGCGTTTACCTCCCGCTCGCTTCGCTCGCTCCCGGTCTTTTTTATAATCTAACTTGGGGTTGTCTGCACTCGGAAAAGGGGTTTTTTTTGGGGATAGTGGCAGGTTTCTCCGCTTTTCTTTGGTGGACCACAATGGGAGTTCGTCGATATCACGTAAATAGAACCTAAAAATTGAACGGCCCTTCATCGAACTACACCATCAAAGCATTTTTGTGAAAATTAAAAAAAAAAAAAACAAAACAAAAAAGAGACTAGCCGGGGATCGATCCAGCAATCTTCTGGTCCGGGAGCCAGCACTGTACCACTAGGCAGCAATCGACCGATGGAGATGAGGGTCAAAACTCAGGTATATAAACTCAGCTCATCAGGACGTACGTAGTTCAAACTTTTGCCGCTAGGTGCCACGCCGGTCGGCTCCCAATCGGCTCTGTTTACATGCCCCGGTGAGCCCCCGGGGTGCTCCTTTGCTATTTTTTAGCTTTTAGATGGCATCGATGATCATTCGGAAATACATCGAAGATCTTTTTCTAAACTATTTTCGTTGTTTTGGTATTTATTTTGTAGGCTATCCGTGTCATTTCTAATTAAATTTTTATTTTTTGTTCACTTTTATTACTACTCGTTCATTTAATTCAAGAACCACCCATTCCTCGAGATTTATCGGCTTATTAGCACCTTGTTGTAATTCTTTTTTTATTTGCAAGCTTTAATTATTATCATCTAGTTTGACAGTTCGTACCTTTCAGTTCGTGACAATTTGTGCCGTTTTCATAATTATCTCTCCCCTCCTCTAATTTTACTTACTAATTATGTTCATTAAATAAAGAGAAGTGAAATCTTGCAAACATCTTTCAATTTCTCGATATTCTCCAACTGCATTTTGCTCTGTGAGAGGTTACAAAACCTGACTACTAAACTTGGCTTCTCAAAGTTGCGGCCCCCGAGGAAGTAGTGGCTCAGTTTCAGCTGTCGGAGACATAGCAGTTGTGGCCAAAGTGGAGGCACAGTTTAAATCAATGAGAGTATTTATTTACAGTTAACTCGAGAAAGTACCCTGATCTGGAATTCCCGGGTAAGGTTTTATTGCTGAACCTTTGATGATTTTGCAGAGTTAACGAGATTGCCCCAAGCTACGGAGAAGTATGTTCTTCCTAAAAACTGTGTGGGAAATGAATGATTACCATGCAGTGAATCCACATCTTTGCCCACGTTATTGGTCTGTCTGGTAGGTACTTGATTTGCGTCATTGACTTTCCCACATTGTCATGATGCATGGCAAGGAAAACATTATGGGAAAAATAGTCGAGCAAACTATGTCACTCCATTTAACCTACCTGCCATGTAGAAAGTGACAGTTTTATGTGTGATGTTTACTCATGACAAAATTCACTGTTAACTCTCAATAACCCCCCTTCTTCTGTAACTTAGAAGTAAACTTTTTCAAGTTTGGGCGGAGCAAGAAATTGCAGCATTAAGTCATTGTTTACAGTAACTGCGTGCCGACTTGAAATGAAATGTCTCATTCAGCAGGTGTATTTCAGTCAAAGGGACTGCTGAGTTTGAGGTAGTTTTAGAACCTAGTTGCAGTGGAAAACAAGCATCTTTTGTGTCTGTAACACGAATATAAGTAAATAATTTAAAAAACCTTGATACGTACCTAAGCATTGAAATTGCCCTCCAGAAAAACCCAAAGTAGCATGGGTATGGACTCTGCTGTTTGTCAATCTTTCATTCATGCACACAGTTTGTCAAAAGAACCTACTTATCTGTATTTGGGGCAGTCTCGTGAACTTTTCAGAATCAACTGGGAGTCAAAGTCTGCGATAAAACACTCAACGGTAGTTTCAGATCGGAAGACTATCTTAAGTTCAACTAAATAAGTGTCTATTATTGATGAAAACTGCCTTCACTTTGACCTCATCTGCATTGAGTCCGACTGCTTTTAACTGGGCCGTAACTTCTTCAAGAGCCTTATCTTAAAGGTGCTCATTACGGTAATTAGGATTTGTCATCTCCCACAGAGCTGGATGCAGTTGGAGAATGTCAAGAAATGGAAGATTTTTTCATGATTCCACTTGCTCATTCTTATTCAATGTACTTCGAGCTGTGACAAGCTAAGTTGACCGCTTAAAGATGATGGTTGGAGAGCACCGTCCAATACTCAGCAGCATTGCAGAAGCTCACTGTTCATTATTTGCTTTGACCACGAGTTGCCAACTTAGCTTGCTGCAGCTCTAATTAGTTAGTAAAATTAGGGATGGAAGATAATGAAAAACAGCACAAGTACGAATGTTGCAAACTAGGCGATGAAAATTTTAAGACAGCACATAACAAATAACGAAGACCGCCAAGAAAAAAACCGATAACTCCCAAAGAATGAGTAGATTCATGAATTACATGATCAGTCGTAGTAAAAAAAAAAAAAAAATTAAAAAATGACTTTAAATTTGATAATACCAAAACAAACTAAACAAAGTCACGGAACTGTCTTGAAAAAGATCTTTGATATAATTCAGGATGGTCATCAAAGCGAACAAATGCGACTAAAGTAGGATCCGTTCCTCTTTTTTGAATTTGGAAGATTGTTTCATGATTTCACTTATCCATTCTTCTTCGATAAAATTAGCTAGAACAATTAGAGGGAGGGGAAAAAATGTGAATATAATTGTCAACGGATCCAGGATGTCGAGAGTATGATATTTGTCGAGGATTAGACTCTTTACGATGGATTTGATACTTGTTAGAATTCAACTTTGGTCGAGGATTCGATACTTGTCGGAGATATGACTTTGTTGACAGTTCAATATTTGTCGAGGGAAAATGCATATCGAGGATTTGATTCTTGTCGAGTGCTCGACTCTTTTCAAAGGCTTGACCTTTGGCATAGGATCCAGGATGTCGAGAGTTCGACACCTGTAATTTTATATTGAGCTTTGATCCATTACTTTGAATGAATAAAAAAATAAATAAATTTTTGAGAGTTCGATATTTGTCAAGGATTAGACGCATATCGAGGATTTGATACTTGTCGAGGATTCGATACTGAGGATTCGATACTTGTCGAGGATTCGATACTTGTCGAGGATTTGATACGTGTCAGAGATTTGACATTTGTTAAGGGCTCGAAATTTGTTGAGAGTTCGATATTTGTCAAGGATTAGACATGTATCAAGGATTCAAAATTTGTCGAGGATTCGATATTTGTCGAGGATTTGATATTTGTCGAGGATTCAATACTAGTCGAGGATTTGATACTTGTCGAGGATTAGACACATGTTTTGAAGATTGAGCCCTGTTAAGACTATCTATAAGTGAACAATTACTCTGATAACCTTCCAGTTTCTTTTTATTATTCTAATTTTTTTTTTATTTTTTTTTTTTTTAAAGACGAAAAGATAAAAAAAAAAAATAAAATTCCATCGATTATTTTTGAGACCTATACCTGCAAAAATTTCTGACAAAAATGATTGCTTCAGGAAAAGCCCTCTTTAGAATGCAGGTTTTCAATACACTTGTTGCAATTTCCACGGCCTTTTAATCAATTCTTATCAGAAAAAGTCAGCTTTTAACACAGAATGCTTTGAGAAAACTCTTCAAAGCACTTGCGCTAATTGTAAGTGCGTGCGTATTCAAATGACGCGCTGCGCTGCATACGCTCGATGAGATCGATGCCACCGTTGGGACGGGCAAAAGTACTTTCGCATTCGCAGGTGGAGCAACCGATTCGCGCTTTTACTTTTGAAAAAATACTTTTACATTCGCTGGTGGAGACACCGCTTAAGGCCCAATTTGAAATCAGCGGGTCAAATTACTTGTAAACATCCGCGAAGAGGAGAGAAAGAGGTATCTTATGATGAGAAAACCTGGTTTTTCGGTGTTTCGTTCATGACGGCCGGACACACTATGTCGTTTATAAAAATTTTAAGTCGCAAAAATCGAAGCAAGTGTCTGAAGCAAAGATGACCTCTGAAGTAAAGAAATGTTACAGAATGATTGCAGCGCCTTCATTTGAGGTAGACGGCAACTCTTCGTGCTCCGACGTTGCCGTACCTCCGTTTGTCGTCGGAACAACGACCTCCTTCCAAAAAAGTCTGTTTAGATTGCCCATCCATACACCGACCTTCCTAAAACGTTTTTTTTGATTTCCTAGTTCACAACGCCCTTCTTAATAAAAATAGTGTTTTTTTTAAACGACGATACTCGCCCTCGTTAACAACTATTTTGAATTTCCTTCTGAACAACGCCCTCCCTATCAAAGCCCTCGTTAACAATGCCCTCCCCAAAAAACGCCCCTTTTAAACAAGGTTTCTCGATTTCCATGATAACAACGCCCTTCTGGAAAAAAAAGGGGCTAATTTTATTTGACCGTCCAAACACCGCCCTCGTAAGCAACGCCCTTCTATTCAACGCCCATCAAAACAACGTTTCTCGATTTCCGAGCTCACAACGCCCTTCAAAAAAAAGGGGCGTATTTTATTAGACCGCCTTAACAACGCCCTCGTAAAAAACCCCTTCCATTCACTGCCCATCTAAACAACGTTTTTCGATTTCCAAGTTCGCAACGCCCTTCTTAAAAAAAAGGGTATTTTTTTTTAAAAGACGAATCCTTGCCCTCGTTGACAACTTTTTCACTTCCCACGCTCACAACGCCCTCCATGATAAAATTCACTTTTTCTTTACCCTCCTTTACAACGCCCCCGCAAACAACGTTCTTCAGTTCCCATGCTCGCAACGCCCTTCCAAACAGTACCAGCCTTGTTATCACACAAAACCTCAAAAATTTTAATTGTAAACAAAAACAGAATACAGTGTTGCCCAAATTTCCACTGTAAATCCCAAGTGATTCACAGAATCTGAATAGGTACAAAATAAGCTACAAAACGGTCTAAATACTTTATCCTGAAATTTAAAATATACTGCTTAGTTTCAGGGGAGAGGGAGAGACTAAATTAGAGTCAAAATAATCAATTTTGGGGAAAATTAAAAAAAAAAACTTCCACAGTTGACGTTTGCAATTAAAACCATTATTTCCTGCATTTTGAGTTAAAAAACGAAATATATTAATGGAAAATGTATATGCCCAGCTACTGGGACATGCTAAAGTTATAATTCATGCAAGGAATGCCGGTACAATTTGATTTGGAATGAGAAACCAGAGTATAGACTTACTGTGTAACCTCCGTTACAAATGGTTGTAACCTCCGCTACAAAATAAATAATTTTTTTTGGCCCAAGTTTCAAGTTTTTACAGAATGGACCATTTGCATGCTCCTGGGATTAGCCTGAAGTAAAATTATTCTTGGGGGAAATTTCACGAGAAGAACGATGGCGTCCTCAAAAATCGCGAAAGTTGGACGTAAAGCTGCGAAAAAGTCATTTTAAGTGATTTCAAGTTTGGGCGCTTCTGATTGGCTACTGCGCCGCCTTGCCGTAGAGTTGCATCATCCGACTCTTCCATCGCCGTAGACTCGCCGATCAGTGTACGTTGCCCTATGCTGTCGTGTGTTTACCTCTTGAAAATGCTCCTGCAATTTCCTATTTTGTTTACTAGTTTTTGACGGAAAGTTAATTTAAAGTGCAGTTGAAAGGTCAGTTAGCTTGTAAATGAAGTGAAACGCCGGTATTCTTACATTTTCTCTAGTTTTAACGGAGTTTACAAGTGAGTGTTGTCACACCAGCAGCTGTTGCTGGTATAACCTTCAAAACAGTGTATTTATATTACCTACTTTTGTTAGTTGTTTTGATCTTTCTTCGAGCTTGTCTTTTAGGAAGATGCATTGATCAAACAGCTGATGTTCTAATTACACTTCATTAAATTAATTAATTCTTCATGAAAGTCAGTTTTTGATGTTTGAGAGTGATTTACTGCTAGTGCTTCATACCATTGCATCGGCGTCCTACCTCTCCATAGTATAGAGTTCAACCTATTTAAATTCTAAGCCAGTGTTGTAGTATTCCACCAGTTCTGTGCCAGAATTTCTAGCATGATTTGAGCTATTTTTCTAGCCAGTGTAGATACTTTCTATAATTTCAAAGTCTTAGTGCCCTTGATTAATATCGTAACTCGTGAGATACTTTTTATAGTGCACTTTGCCTCTCCGTCTCTTTCATAAGCACACATGTTGATAGTTAATAAACCAACTTATCTCTTCAAGTTCAAGTGTACAAACTGACTAAAGTTCAACTTCGAAGTCTGATTTACATTAAGTGGTAGTCTTTATGCCAAGATTATCATTTGCGGAACTCAGTCTGAAGTTAATTCATCGGTGGAACGCAGAACAGCGGCAACTATTTTTGGATTATCAATGATTTACTGGAGGTATGCACCTTGTGGTGAAATTTGATTTTCTTTTCTGTATTTATCTGTACTTCTTATAACCTTGTAGCAGTTTATTCAAGCTACCGGAGGGTAGATTTCATACACAAATGTTACGATCAATATTTGTATCAATATGAACCTGAGGGTGTGGTCGCAAACCATTGCACTGTAATCGTTTTAGGTTAACTTTTGTTAATCAGAGCTCATGTTTCAGTGGATCCTTTCCTATTCCATATAAGTACATCATGTATGCACCAACAAGAAGAGCTGATATCCATTAATGATCGAATTAACCTTGCAGAGATGGGAGGGGTGCGATCGGAATCCTACTCATTCAGAATGAATTCACTTAAACATTTACAAATACCTACATCCTTCCAATCATTAACTTTGTGCAATGGTTTGCAGTGCCACTGCTGAAAATTCAAGTTTCAGAGTTAGATCTCAGTAGCAGTCCTTAAAGTAATAATTTACTGCCCAGAAATTAGGTTTCCTGGCTTTACCCCTAAACTTGATGCGCTAGTTCCTTTTTACCGTGGTTAGAAATGCACTGTTAGCTCTGCATACTCACTCTCACTCTTGTTTTATATACCTGGACCAATATTTTAAGCTAAAGAACTGATACTAACTTATCAAGTTAAGACAGGAAAGGATTACTCCTCCAACAGGCGGTAAATCAGTTGCCAAAAGTAAGCTAGCTTCAAACAAAAACACTGCATATTATGCATTGAGATGATTGGGCTACTTTTCTCATTAGGAACACGATGGAACGCTACATTTTTTGACTGCGGTTTGCCTTTAGACTTTGAGCATTCTAATGAAACAGAGTAAACAAGCCAACCGCTTTTAATAGTTGATCCACCTGACTGCGGTAACTGTATACCAACTGGGAGAAATCACAAGTAACCCGTTCCATCCTGTGTCACATCAGTTTTCACTAATAAGAAAATTTTCTATTCTATTGTACTGTGAGTCCTAAAGGAGGAGTACAGATAAATACAGGAAAGAAAATCAAATTTCACCACAAGGTGCATACCTCCAGTAAATGATTGATAATCCAAAAATAGTTGCCGCTGTTTTGCGTTCCACCGATGAATTAACTTCAGACTGAGTTCCGCAAATGATAATCTTGGCATGAAGACTACCACTTGATGTAAATCAGACTTCAAAGTTGAACTTTAGTCAGTTTATACACTTGAACTTGAAGGGATAAGTTGGTTTATTAACTGTCAACATTTGTGCTTCAGAGAGAGACGGAGAGGCCAAGTGCACTATAAACAGTATCTCATGAGTTACAATATTAATCAAGGGCACTAAGAATTTGAAATTACAGAAAGTATCTACACTGGCTTGAAAAATAACTCAAATCATGCTAGAAATTCTGGCACAGAACTGGTGGCAAACCACAGCAATGGCTTAGAATTTAAATAGTACACTATGCCATTCAGGTGAAGTAGGACCGATGCAATGGTGTGAAACACTAGCAGTAAATCACTCTCAAACATCAAAAGCTGACTTGAAAATAAAACTGAAGGATGAAAGAAGGCTCCTTTGTGAAAGACAAGCTCGCAGAGAGATCAAAACTCACACCAGTACCTAATACACTGTTTAGAAGATTATCTAAACTAGCACTGACTGGAGTGAAAACACTCACTTGTAAACTCCATTAAAACGAGAAAAAATTTAAAAATACCGGTGTTTCACTTCATTTACAATCTAACTGACCTTTTAACTACACTTTAAATTAACTCTCCGTCAAAAATTTGTAAACAAAATAGGAAATTGCAGGAGCATTTTCACAAGGTAAACACACGACAGCATAGGTGGCATAGGGCAACGTATACTGATCGGCGAGTCTACGGCGATGGAAGAGTCGGATGATGCAATACCTTGGACGAGGTCGACTCGGTCGTGGCGCGCGATTCAAATTCGAAATTTTCGGATCAATTTTTTCCACTGTTCCCGCACTCAAAAAAATTTAAAAAAAATTCCTGAGTACTCAGTGCACCAAGCTCTTTCATATTCTAAATTTAAAAAAAAATGTGTGCAAATGGTCCATTCTAGGTATGTGAGGTCAAAGCACATATTGTTGGGTTTCACTCTAATTTTTTTCAGAACTCTATCTCTTCATAGAGAACTGAGTTTTGCAATTGATTACTGGAATCTGAAACCCACTTCCATCTGAGGTAACCTCCGTTACACACTTTAATCGAGTTTTGCATGAAGAAGAAACAAAATAACCTGGATTTGAAACCATGCAAAAAATTGCTCTTACTTGCCTGCTTAGTTTCATGCTATTAAAAAATGTATTTAGTGAAAAGAAAGTACTTAAAACTTGATTTTTAGGTGTACGACTGTAACCTCCGTTAATCTGGAATGACCCACTGCCCAAAATTTTAATTTAACGAAATACACCTAATTTTTACTTTCTCACTCTAATGAAATTAGAAAAATTTAGAAAGTATTGCGATAGCGCAGAGATTTTCAAAGTATTTTGTTTCGATAGTTGGCCTCTCACGACTAAGTCATAATCATGATTTTTACAAAATAATGGCCTCTCATCATGTCTAATACCATCAGAAAGAATATACTTCAATCATATTAGCATATTTCTTAACCCTTTCTAACTTAGCAGACATTTATGCAAAAAAAATTCTGTGGCGTCTGTCCGTCAGTCTGTCAGTCCATCAGTCTGTCAGTCCGTGAGTAAAAATGGGTAAAACTGGAATAATTCAAGTTTGGCTCAATCAATTTTGATGAAAGTTAGAAAAAAAAAATCTACATTCAGCGTACTGTAAAATAAACTACACTTAGTTACAAGATTCAACCCTTAAAACCGTTTAAAAAATCAAAATAAGTGCGCTCGAGCCAAAAAATGGAATTATCGTGAGAAATTAATCTTTTTACTTGGAATCAATCAATTATGTCTCGATGAATTTTGATAATACTTTTGTACACACAATCCACTATCAAAATACTAACATATTTTGCTTTCTTAGTCACCATACACAACCGCCAAAACCTTTTTGAGAGGCAATATAGGTGCGATTGAGAAAAAAATATGGGAATATAAGCAAACAAAAACATATTCCTATTAATTGGGATAGTTCAGGTTTGGTCCAATGAATTTTGATGAAAACTGGCAAATACAATCTACAATTAGTCTACAAAAGAAAGTATCCCTTGCAGTTACAATATACAACCCTTAAGAGAGTTTAAAAATCAAAATAGGGTGTTTGACCCAAAAAAAAGAATAAATAAAGTGAGGAATTAATGTTAAAACTTGGAATCAATCATTAATGGGATGAATTTTGATGAAACTTTGCACAAACATAACATGTTACTGACCCACTAAAATATTTCTCTCATACAGTCATCATAAAAAACCTTTAAGACCGTTTCAAGGTGCAATATAGGTGCGATCGAGCGAAAATCTTTTAAACTAAGCCAATATAAAGACAAAAATAATATTTGGAATAAGTAATTCAAGCATGACTCAATTAAGTTTAACGAATATTAAAACAAAATGTTTGCAATCTGCCTAGGCATAATTTTTTTTTCCATGTATAGCTAGAACAAACAACTCTTAAGTCTGATACCGTTTAAAGGTAATGTAGGTTCCATCAAACCAAAAAAAGAACGTATAAGGAAAATTAAACGCATAAAGAAGAGTCAATCAAAAATGGCTGGATGAATTTTGTTGAAATTTTGTGTACGCAGTCTACAAACAAAGTACCTACATCTTTGGAGGGGGGTGTAATCTGCTAAATTAAAAATTATTTTGAAGATTCACCGTTTGAAAGAAGGAAACAAAAATTGTATTCATTGGAGGAAATGCAAGAATCAAATCGATTTTGAAAACCTATAAAAACTAAGGAAAAAAAAAACTCCAACAAATAGAATGAATGCAACTTAAAGAATATGCACTTATTGGAATCTGGAATTAATCTAAAACTTGCTGAAAACAACATCAGAATAGAATTTAGGGATCTCAATTAGCCTTCAATTGATGAAGTAGGCAACTATTCGTACAGCTTCGCTACAAATTTGCAAACTCTTCGGATTGAAGGCAGAATTAGGTCCAAGAGATGAAAATATTTGATAAAGATTTGCGGGTCTGGTGGTCTCTCCTAGAATTCAAAAAAGGGGGTCTGGGGTCCCCCCCAGAATTTTAAAGGGGGTTTGAGGTCTCCCCCATTATTTCAAAGGGGGGTCTGGGGGGCCCCCCCCAGATAAAAATGGAGTGAGAAAGTGTTCGTAGGGTATTCCCTACAGTTTATTTCACTTTAAGGTACCAAACTAGTGGCACATCAATCAAAATGGTTCCATCCATTTGATCAGAATCTGTCATGTATTTGAAGAATTCTCAACAGGGTGGCCACAAAAGCCGATTCAATTTTTTTCCAAAAATCCGCCATAACTCAAAAAATTGAGGTTTTTTGGTAAATGTCCATGGGAGCAAAAATGTTGGAAATTGCCTCAACTACAAGGACACGAGCTTTTATCATAACTTTAAAAGAGATTTTTTGAATAAAAACTTGAGATAGACGTAATTAAGCCTCCCCCCTCAAATATGCCCCAAAGGGCTAAGTATTGGAAGCTATCGATAGTGCGATAAATGAAAAATTCAGGGTCGATCCCCTATCCGACTTCCATGTTTCAAAACATTTCAATCAGCCATTCTCAAGAAAAATGCCTGGTACAGGTGCTCTGGATCACCATGTATGCAGGGTGTCAATTAAAAAAGGAGCCAGGCCGAATATCTTGAGAACGGCTCCGGATTCCGAAAAACGCTGAAACACGTGTTACATTATTTTGAGCAGGACATCTTTTTAGGGGGTTGCCGATTTGGGGGCTCTCTCGGGGGGGCCCCCAAAGGGGGGCTACCACCTCCCTCAATCCAATAATTCAAGGGGGCCCCCCAATTTTTTCTATTTAATAATCAAAAATAGGGTAAAATTCTAAGACTTTTGGTAAAAGTTGAACGTCGACATCGTTTTTTGTATTCGATTATATCGAAGGTCAAAGTTCGATTTGGGCCTATTTTCAAGAAGCATTACTTACTCCTCTTTGAAGAGTCGGAATTCACAAATCAAGGACACAAAAATACTCTGAAAAGCAAGCCCTTTTCAGAAAAAAATTCAATTATAACAAACATTTAGTAAAATTTTTGGTTTTGAAGCTCAAAAAACTTTTAGACGTTTTTGGGCCCCAGGGAGGGCCATCTGAAAAATTCCGAGTTACGTCCCCTATTGAGTGATACATCAATCAAAAAGACGTAAAAAACTGAGCATTTCGGCGCAAACCGGAGGTGGATATCGTTTTTACATTTGAGATATCGAATGTCAATTTACAGATTGAGATATCTCGATTGTGAAAAACGATATCGAACTCCGGTCTGCGCCGAAATGCTCAGTTTGTTACGCCTTTTCGATTAATGTATCAATCAATAGGGGTCAAACCTCAGAATTTTTCAGATGGCCCCCCTTTGGGGGGCCAAAAACGTCTAAAAGTTTTGGGAGCTTCAAAACCAAAATTTGACTAAATGTTTGTTATGATTGAATTTTTTTCTGAAAGGGGCTTACTTTTCAGAGTATTTTTGTGTCCTTGATTTTTAAATTCCGATTCTTCAAAGAGGAGTAATGTTTTTTTGAAAATTACTCCAAATCGAACTTTGACCTTCAATGTATCAAAAACGAAAAACGATATTGAACTTGGATTCGTACCCAAAGTCTGATAATTTCACCCTCTTTTTGATTAATAAATAAAATATGGGGGTCCCCGTTTGAAGTATTGAATTTAGGGACGTGGTATCCGCCCTGCGGGCCCCCCAGAGATGGCTCCGAAATCGGAAACCCCCTATAAAGATGTCCCCCTCAAGCTAATTGAACACGTGTTTCAGTGTTTTTCAAAATCCGGAGCCGTTCTCGAGATATTTGGCCTAGCTCCTTTTTTAATTGACACCCTATATGCTATGAAACTTAATGAAAAGCGGTATTACAAGAATAACAATGCAGTCAAAGCAGCTTACACTGATTGACTGCATGTTATCTTTGTATCGCTAGACTGCGATACAAAATCTGCTGGCTGCTTGTTATTTTTTTTTTTTTTTTTTTTTTTTTTGTGGGCACTTCTCACTATTGAATCGTGTGAGGTTCGTCTGCAAAATTGCGTGACTCCATATTGGCGGCGCATCGGTCAAAAAAAGGGCCCCGGAAGGGGGGGGGGGGGCAGGAATCTTGTCTAAATTTTTTATGTTGTCTGAAAAATAATAAGTAAATAAGTAAAACTGAATGGCAGCACATCACTCAAAACAAAACAAAAAAAACTATAAGATCAACCTAAAAAAAAAAAAATCCTAAAAACTAAATTTAATTAATGGAACCTGAAAAAAATCAGGCTTGACCCGGACTTAACCGTCGCGTCGTCGAAAATATTGACGAAAAAACCAATTTGACATTTTTCATGGAGCTCATATTTTACAAATCTTATTTGAAATTAACCGGGTATCGATTTAGATAAAGTTAAAAAAAACTGGAATAGATAAGCTATTTTCGGCATATATCGCACGTTTCGCGGACTGCACCAAATGTCGCATCCTTTGAGATTGAAGGCGTTTGAAATATACTATTGGGGACAAAGATACCTGGCCAGGATATGCAACACGCAACACATCTTATACAAGTGTTTTATGGTAGGTATGTGGTATGTACTAGCGGGGACAAAGATACCTGGCCAGAGTATGCAACACGCAATTCACCTAATACACGTGTTGAATGGGATACTGTGTATTGCTTATTGCATACCCTGGCTAGGTATCTTGGTCTCCGCTACTCGCTAGTACTTATATTGTGTGTTGTGTATTGCATATCTTGGCCATAGAAAAGACCAGACAGTAAACTCAGCCATTTTTTCATGTATGTAGAAGGAAATGCCATCATTTTGTAGTTACGATGTTGTTTACGTATACACAGTGGTTTTGTCTATGTAGTAGTAAGTCGGTGATGATAGTGTCTAAGGAAGCGCAGGTTGTTTGAGATGGAAGTGATTTCCTCAGTTAATCAGTGGTTTTTGAACGTTTTTAATGTGCACATCGTTATTTTTGCTGAATTTAACGTAAGAATCAAGATTTTTTATTGTTGTAGCAAAAGTACGTAAAAGACCCATTAAAGCTTCATCGCCATTACATAGCTTGCCTCAAGCTTTTATCATACCTATTGCCATCTGCAAGTTTGTCGCAAGGTTGCTGCAAGCTTACAGGTAGTGTTCTTTTGCTCAATGTGCAAGCTTAATGCAAGCTTACATCAACAACAGTGTTTAAGTTTGTGCGCACAGACTTGCTGTATGCCTCTTGCAATGTTGTGGTTATTTTTCTTTTTCCCTGATGTTTGTGAGTGTGTTGTTAGGTTGTATCAGCAAACTTTTTGCAAACTTATAATGACATACCTACTTGCTGCAAGTTTGCAGAAAGCTTACCATGAGGGTGTCTTTTTTACTTCCGTTCGCAAGCTTTCTGCAAAGAGTTTTTAAGCTTACACTTGCAGACCTACTTTAAGTTTTCTGCAATCTTATAGTCGCATGTTCTCATTCTTAGACTTGAAGCAAAATTGTTTCAATTGGCAAATTGCAAGCTGACATTATAAGGCTTGCTCCAAGCCGTCATGGTCTGCCTTTTTCCCTGCCTGGATTTGCAAGTTTGCTGCAGGTTTGTTGCAAGCTTGCATGAGATTACCGCATCTACTTCTAACTCTGTGCAAGATCAAGCAGGGCCAATTATTGTCTCCCGACTGGGTGACTGAATGAGTGCCGTAAATTTTTCATTGGTTGACTATTTTTAATTATTCCTAATGAATGATGTTTCCACTAAAAACGAAATAAATTAAAAAGTTTGAAAATGGTCATTGTGAACACAATCACAGTGGATGCACTAATTGATGGAAAAAATTAAAAAAAATTATTGGAGCTTTAGGAAAGAACATTTTTAAACAAACAACAGTATTTTGTTAATAATTTTTAATAATCGATTCGAATTTGGATTTCTTTTAAAGTTTTCATTCAAAGTTCATTTGACTTCAAAATCTATCTTCGCACAGCCTTATTCTTTGCACCAAACCATCTGAGCGTTTGTGAGGACGTAAACGGCAAGTCAAACAACAGACAATAGTTATCGCAGGAAATCCTGGCTGAATATTCATGCTGAGTAATAATAGTTTGATGTTTTTTTATTTTTTTCTCCGCAGAATCTTCAGCAGAGAGGAGGCAATGGACTGCAAATAGTGGTGTGGGTTGGGGCTGGTCTAAGTTTATTTCTTGGGAAGATTTGTTAGATCCTAAGAATGGATTCATCACAGACGATTCTATCACTTTGGAGGTAATAACATCAACATTTGTTCAACTCTCTTGTTTATCGCTCCTGTTACTGGGTGTTCTAAAATCTGTTTCTGCTTCATCATTTATTGATTAATTCTTCGCAACTCTAGCAACATTTATGGCTAAACTGTTGTAGGTAGAGCATAATCAATTACGTATGCATGTGTTTGTCTTGAACAAACTATGACTCGCTCTCTTCATTTTGAACCTCATTTGTTGAGTGAAAAAAAGGTGTTTACTTACTAGAAAGGAGGCTAATTTTAAGAGCGCACAGCAGTCAACTCTGAACTTTGATAAGAGTCAATAGTATTATTTCAGAGGTTACTTTTAAGGACCCCTCAGGTTTTTCATGGGTTTAGATCGCACTGAAGGCACACTTTCTTTTACAGAAATCAATTCTTTAGATCATTCTGAGCAAAAGTTCTTGTGTGTAGGCCACAAAGCAGTTAAGTCCCAATCTAACAGTTAGAACTAACATCTGTTGTGGGCATTTCTAGTAAATCTAACCGATAAGTTGCATTATGAAATTCAACCTTTTAAACTGGCTGTTGGCCAATGGATTCCATTCATTATTGATTGTAGCTCAATATAGCAACATAAGATAGTACTAAAAGATGCTTTGAAAAATGTTCGTTTTAAGTTTTCAAATAAATTATTGAATAGTAAGAACCGGAGTCAATTTCAATTTGACATCTAAAAACTCAATAGAGTATTTTCTCCTGGTTCAGAATGAATTAATTGGTAAAAGTGTGCAACTATCTGGAATACTCTTATTTCTTTCAGGTTTCGTTTTTTGTCGTTTCACTTGATGGGATGTTTTGGGACTCAAAGAAGCTCACTGGCTTTGTGGGTTTAAAATCTCGAGGTAGCACCTGCTACGTGAATTCTCTTCTTCAGTTTCTATACTCCATCTGTCAACTCAGAAAGGTAATCTCTCTTAGAATTGTTGTATCTATTCAAATTCTTACAGTTGAAACATTGACACCTCCTGGGACAAACGTTATTAGTGCTGTTTCTGACAAAATTGAGTCAAGCGGGGATTCTTGCAGTTGAGATGCTCCTTGATAAGAAACTCAAGTTCAATGAATGATAAAACAAATCATTACGTAAGAAAATAATTATGTACTTGGAAGTTGGTATCACAAATTTCATTGATTTCTTCCTGAGATGATATCGCTCAGAAATAATGTATTACAAATCACAAGTGCCATATTAAATTAATAAATTTATTATGATCATCAGATACATAGCAACAAGGTCCTACGTACAGGGTGTATCAGAAACGTATGACGTCCTTGTACCCACGCATTCTAGAGGTCATTGGAAATTTTAAAAATAAAAACTGAAATCAGATGGGAAAAACTCTTAGAAAGATATTTGGTCCTCTTTGTTTTGGTCGTTACGATGCGTATTAAGCGAGATAATCGCTGCACAAGGCGGAAAAGTCAGGGCTTTTACCACGAAGAGCGGCAGGAAGTATGCAACCCGCCACTCCGCTGCCTCTTCGGGCCGCTTGCTATAGTATTAGCGCTGACTTTTCCACCTTGTGCAGGGATTATTTTGCTTAATACGCATCGTATCGACCAAAACAAAGTGGACCAAATATCTTTCCAAGAGTTTTTCCCATCTGACTTCAGTTTTTATTTTTCAAATTTCAAATCCGTAACATAAAATTTATGCCGTTGAAGTTATAAGAATTATTTGTGCGATGAAGAAGCCGGGAACATTTTCTCACCTGAATAGTTGTGATAAAATTCTGTGTCCACAGAGCCACTTTAAAATACATGCGCTTTCTATCAAACCCAGTTTCAATTGAATTAATTGCAATTTTTTTATTTAAGGTAAAATAATCAGAGGTAAACAAACTGTTCATGCTGCCTCACTTTGAGATAGGACTTATAACATAGTGTCGTCCATCTATGGCTTTATCTTGTTGGGTAACATGATAAAAATTTAGAGATAGCGGTATCCAATGTGAAAATTATCACACGTATCAAGGGGTGTCAGGAATGACTTGTCTAACCAGCATTCAATTTTCTCAGTTGATCGGTTTTTTTAATGTTGCATTAAAAATCCATGGACACAAGCTCTCTAGGTGTACACTTTTATTTAATTTTTTTTTTAAGTCTAATAATGTACACTGATAAAACAGCTGTCGTAAGATTTACCATAATTTGGTTTAAATTTCAACCAACACATCTTGAACTTAAACCATGGAAAACGTAAAATTTACAATTTTCTTGGATTGTTGAAAATTTAAACTAAGTTATGGTAAATCTTATGGTAGCTGTTTTTTCCGTGGACATAATATAAGCATGAGATACCACCTCCTTTCAACTGATCAAACTGATTGTTAATATCTAACATTAAAACCAGTTCAGATATTATTGTCGATTCAAAAATGTCATGGATGAACATAAATTTCCTGGACATTGCCAAGAATGATACCCATGAATTATGTAATCTCCAAAATCCAGCAGAACTATGTTGGTAAAATTACTCGGTGAGTGCCCCTGATCGAAGAAAAGTACCTGTGGCTCATTAGTTTTGGCTCTCGTTTCCCCCAAAGTTTTGCGCATCAATTTTCTTGAAATGAAATACTAACCCTTCTTTAAAATATATCCACTCCTTTTTTCTTTTATTAGTTTTGTAACAAGTTTTTGAAAAGCCAACTTCTGACCTTTATCCAAAGTTTTCTGGCTCATTTAAAATTCAAATTCTTAAATTTTCTTCTGTTGTGTTAACGTCACATTTTTCCAACAGGCTGTCTTTGAAGTGCCTACAGAAGATTTTGGTAACACAAAATGTGTTGCTTTTGCATTACAAAGAACTTTCTATAAACTCCAGACCAGCGACAAACCTGTAAATACAAAAATATTCATCGAGTCATTAGGTTTAAAGTCCCAAGATTATTTTTTACAACACGATATCCATGCATTTCTTCAAATGGTAAGTCTGAGGTATTCTCTAATATTTAGTCATCTTCTCCTCAGCCTTGTTTAAAGTATACACTATGCATGCATGCAGCTCTTTGCTAAATTCAGCTAAGTTCAAATTGTTCAAAAGATGAAGTTGAAGCATTCAGCTGAAAGCAGATGTGATTTTTCATTGTATAACTCATTCTACCGGCAATATTTGGTCAAATTTTCCCCTTTATAAGTTTGTGTCAACAAAGACTTGACCCAACTCAAAGCTGGTCAAGCTTAAGGTGATTCCAGGCAGAATTTTACCAGATTTCAATCTGATGGTCGATGGATAGTGTCTCTAGTCGCATTTGGGAAAAGTTGTGTTTTTTGCATTTTAAATTGAAAACAAACAAAAAACGCAAAATCCAAAAACGTCAGCACCTGCGTAATTTTTCTATGGAATTGATGAGCCCACAACAAGCATAATTGGTTAAGAATAAAGCTGTAATTGAAGAAATTTATCTTGCCACAAGCTTAGTGAGTAAGTACCAGTGAGAGCAAGTGGTATGTTTTATACGTCTATCTGCCTCACGCGCACTCATTTAGGCTTACGGGAATTTTTGCATCTATTTATTTATATATTAAACGAGACATGCCCTTGGACAAGATAACAAAAAATAGGTAACAATAGGCAGTACACTAGGCATAACATGTATAAAATATTTGAATAGAGATTAAATAAAATGAGAAAAAATGAGGTAATAAGATAAATGAAATCTCATAAATTTTGGCTTTATTTTTGAGTACTTCAGCTTGAAACTTTTTGGTTATTTTCTGTAAGTATGCTTGCAGATGCTGACGTTCCTCAAATTTGTACTTTTTGCGTAGATTCATCAATTTTAGCCAAAAACTGTTGACTTTTTGAGCAGTGCAATGTGGATGACGACGTGTCCTCAGTTTGAACTAATCAATCCTGAAATCATCTCGAACTTTCACGTGCTATATCTGTCAAAAAATGGAATTAGCAACCAAGTTTTTGCCGAAACTATTCGATTTCCACTTTATCTCCTGTAATGAACGCTGAGCAAAAGTCATGTGTTCAAGAATATTGAGGTTTTGCAAGAAATGAATTTCTGCACCTTGGACCTGCAATAAGTTTTGAATAAATGGAGGATTGAGTTGGCAGTCTCCAGATTCAGCAGATTAGTACTGTATTTACCCGTGTTTAACCTGCACCCCCCCAGATGACTCATCACTCACGTTGCATCTGCTTCAAGATTGGAGTTCACCGGCCAGTGTCCGCATGGAAATGTGTGATGACTCGGCACGCGACAAGTGTCTCCAAGGGGTGGAACCTTTTAAGAAATAAACAAAACGCATGGTGCAGCAGGTGGGTGGGGGGTATGCCAAAAGTGGAGGGGGCGTGCGAGCTACTGCACTGCTGCAGCGTTCACAATGTTGTTGTGAATAGCGTCTAGCTTTCCACCCGTGTATAATAACCCACCCTGCCCCCTCCCCGATTTTTAGAAAATAGGTGTGGGTTAAACACGGGTAAATACGGTGTAATAAGGTCATTAATCCCCATCTCAATTTTAATAAATATCCTTAAAAAAAAACTAAACCATATAACATTTAAAATTTCTTTTGTTTAAATAATTTAGGAGTTTAAGTTGGCAGAGCTGCACCACACTCTCCAATTATTCTCTCTTCGAATTGCCTTTCTCTCACTTCCCCCCTTTTGTGTTTAATTCTCAGAGAATTAACATGCACCGAGAGTTTGAGGGAAATCCATCGAGTCGATTTGCCTCTGCTCTCATTGATCAGTAGCAAATTCGGATATTTGAAGATGACGCCAATACTGACCAATGGGAGCATAGGGGACTCATCCCTAGGGATGAGTCCCCTAAATTTTAATAATTCCTCACATTATATCGAAGAAAACCGGGAGCACAATTTTGGCGACTTGCTATAACGGAGCGCAACACGAAGGTGAGGAGAGGAAGCAACATGCACCAAGATTCCAAGTTTGAAAACCCAACAGATCGGTAGCTCTGCTCCCATTGGTCAGTATTGGCGTCATCTTCAAATATCCGAATTTGCTACTGATCAATGAGAGCAGAGGCAAATCGACTCGATGGATTTCCCTCAAACTCTCGGTGCATGTTAATTCTCTGAGAATTAAACACAAAAGGGGGGAAGTGAGAGAAAGGCAATTCGAAGAGAGAATAATTGGAGAGTGTGGTGCAGCTCTGCCAACTTAAACTCCTAAATTATTTAAACAAAAGAAATTTTAAATGTTATATGGTTTAGTTTTTTTTTAAGGATATTTATTAAAATTGAGATGGGGATTAATGACCTTATTACAGCTACCCCGCAATTCTGCGTTCCACTCAACGGTAGTTATTTTTTCCATCCTTTACACTAGTACCTAATAAATGAGAGTTGCTGGGTGAAAAATTACAAGTTAGGGAGTTGGTGTCTTTTCTAGTTGAGATGTTGAGTTTGTTAAAAAGTAGTATCCATTGAATCACACGTACCTATGAAGTTTCTATGTATTTTGCTTCTGCAATGGTTCGAAACTTCAAAGTGGAGGAGGGAAGAGATGGGAAACTTCTTGTATATCACTATTTGAATCTATTTCAAACTCAATGGTTGTCTGAAAATTTATCAAAATACTCAAAAGAATAAATATATGCAATGAAACCGTGTGGATGAATTCACCTCCTTAAACTGAGTATTCATGCAGTTTCTTGACGCCCAAGTAAACGCTTCTTAATATCAGGACGAAGTAAAGACACAGCCATCAGAGTGTGTGGATGTGAGTAGATATGTATTTAAAACTCGCTCCAAGCTAATCTCATTTTGGAGGCAAAGTTAGGTGGTTACCAAAACTTTACCTCTCCTAATGATTTGGAGTTGTTGATCTCTCTAAGCGCGGATTTACATCCAGTTAATATCCCTAAACACCATGTTCAATCAGTAATCTATGATGTGGTTTGTTTCAGCTTTTTGAGAAGCTTCAAAGTGAAATGAAGAAAGCTAGTGTAGAAAATACTATACCCAATTTATTTGAAGGCAAAATGATTGTAAGTAGAAATTCTTCTCTATTGTCAGTGATTTAGTATCATTTTAGTTTTAATTCCTCCTTCTGTAATGGGCAAGTTATTTTAAAACAACCGCACCAGGGACTCTCTCCAATCTGATCCCAGACAGCCTTCCTGCTACCGTGGCAGTGAAGTGCTATGTCATCTGACGGATCGGAGTTAGGGTGGAGTGAAAATTTTTAATTTTCGATTCCACGTCTGGTATAGGGATAAAAACTTGTGGATGTATTAAAAAGTAAGTTCCCCTAAATTTCAGGTCGAACGGTCAGTGCTTAGGTCAAGCGCTCAAGCTGTATAGTTTTGGCTTTGAAGAATATCTAGAGTCAGCGTTTCTAGTAGTTTCTTGCAAATATCTCAGTTATGACTCTCTTTCAGAGGTGTCTGTATGATGGAAATTGTGAAGGAAATAGAAGACAGTACGCCAAGAGGATTCAGGATAGCTAAAAAGTGAGTTTAAGATACAGGCACACTGCCTGCGCTTCAAGGCAAATAAAGAATGCTTTGTCCTTGGGTCAGCCAGACTGATGCCAGCACAATGCATACAAGCTTCTGAACCTCCATACAACGAATTGCAGAATAAGAGACTTCCAATGAAAATTTCAGATTGGTTAGAGAAGGGGGGGGCATCAATAAAGTCTTAACCGTTTACTGCATGACTCTATTTTTTTATAACATGAGTTTTTGATAATTTTGATTTGGAATGGAAAGGGTAATCGTAAAAAAAAAAAAAATCCTAGCATTATTTGTTGCATTGTTCAGAGACCTACAAAGTACCAAATTACATTTTAGGTGATTCAATACTTTCCCCAGTACGGCCGTAAAAATCAGAGATCGTGCCACTGTCATGGCGTTGCCACGCGGGTAGGCCACGACCATGATTCTAAAATTAGACCTGACCTAACTATGAAAGAATCATATCATACTTTCTTATTTTGGGATCTGAAACCTCTAGCTCCACAATTCAACTAATAATGTTAAAGTTTCAGCTCAAAACTCTCAAAAATAAAGTCAGGATCTTCTAAACGACATGCGCAGCAACTCATTATAACCTGTCGGTGTCATCATCGTCAGTCGGCGTTTAGGAAATCCTGACTTTATTTTTGATAGTTTTGAGCTGAAACTTTGAATATGAGAAGTTGAATTATGAAGCCATCTCTGATTTTTATGGCCGTTCTCAGGGAAGGTATCGAATCACCTTAAAGAATTGTTTTTTAACTTTCAAAAGTTCAAAAAGGGGGAAATGGATTATGTGCCTCAGAGGTACCACTATGCAGTAAAGGGATAAATTAATCCTTTTTACACCTTTCATTTTACTGTGTAGTAAGTGGGAGACCATTCTCGCTCCAAAAGTTTCAGTTACAGAACTTTAAAAAATTTTAGTTGGAGTTTGATTCGATCCCCGAAAATCAAGTTCATACAACCCTAGTCTACAGGGCAGGGACTTGAACCGCTAAGAAAATATCGGTTCGGTTCGGTTCACGGTTCAAGCCTTCATAAAAACCCGGTTCGCGGTTCGGAACCGGTTCGCGATGACTTTAGGTTCAGTTCCGACCGGTTCATAGAAGTGCGAACCGGTTCGAACCGGTTCAAGCCGAACCGGTTCGAACCGGAGTTGTGAACCGGAGTCTTGAACCGGTTCAGTTCCAATGATGCGCTTTGTTTCGGCATTTTCTCATTGACACGTAATTTTCCTAGATAGTAAATAGAATAACCTATGAAATGATTTAAAATATTGCCTGGCTAATAATAATATAGAAGTGATTTGGATAATAAAGGGAACCAGAAGCAAACAATATACTTCTTAAAAAATGACATTTTTCATGAAATTAAAAGAATAATAATAGATTCTATCTTTTCTTAAATTATTTTAGCAACTCTTTCACGATAACGGGAATTGCATGTCGCCAGGCCGGCTAGGGGCTTCGGAGCATATTATGTGAAGGATAAAAAGTTAAACCGAAGTGATTTGTCATCGTAACTCTGTACGAGGGAGGGGAAAAATATCAGGGAAAAAAATTATCATCGCCGTGGAATATATCACACTTTATCAGGCGGAATTATGTACACTTTGTAACTGTCGCCAAAAGTGATAGTTAGATTAAAAGGGCAATTTTTCCCGAAAAACATTAAAATACCTTTGCTTCGTCAATTTTTACCTGTAGTAGATGTGTTATCTTTCATTATTGATGAACCGGTTCGAACCGCCTTTCATTTTCGATGAACCGGTTCGAACCGAAATTTTAGAAGTTGGTTCCAGGTTCGGTTCGAGGTTCAACAACTTTAGAAAAAACGGTTCGCGGTTCGGTTCACCGTTCAGAAAATTCGCGGTTCGGAGCGGTTTTCGGTTCACGGTTCGGTTCGGTTCAAGTCCCTGCTACAGGGTGTAAAAAAAAAAAGGAGCAGCTCCGAATAACTCGAGTTTGGGTTCGAATTTCAAAAAACGCTGAAATACGGGTTCCATTATTTTGAGGGGGACATCTTTTAGGGGGGGTTGCCAAATTCCAGACCCCCCAGGGGGTGGATCCGGGGGTCACCACCCCCCTAAATCACATTTCTCAAATGGCGACCCCTAATTTTTATTACATAACTTTAAAGAACATCAAATTCTAAGCATTTTGGCGCAAACCGCAGGTCGACATCGTTTTTTGTGTTCGAGATCAAAAGTTAAAGTTCGATTTTTACCCTTTTTCAAAAATTCATAACTCCCACTAAAAAAGTTAGAATTGAAAAAACTTGTAGCTTAAAATACTCTACAAAACAAATACTTTTCAGAAAAGATAAGACTGTCCAAGAAACCTGATTTTATGCTTAAAAAAAAATGTCAAAATTGTCGAAAATTTTGAATCAGCTATATTCTTGAAAAACGGGCCGAATCAGCAATTTTGGCAAGAAACCGGCTGACTGAGTCCAAATGAGCAATGCAAAGCTCTCGAATGTCCCCAAAACCTCATTAAAGTCTGAGAGAGAGGTGTTTCCTGACTCTGATTTTAGCCATGTTCTCAACACTGAATTTGGTCATTTCAATGGTGATTTTGAGACTTCCTTGAGCTTTTAAGTGCTTTGCATTGCTCATTTGGACTCAGCCAAGCGGTTCCAAGCCAAAATTGTTGATTCGGCCCGTTTTACAAGAATATAGCTGATTCAAATTTTCAACAATTTTGAAATTATTTTTTGAAGCCTGAAAATCAGGTTTCTTGGACAGTCTTATTTTTTTCTGAAAAGTACTTAATTTGTAGAGTATTATAAGCTACAAGTTTTTTCAATTCCGACTTTTTTAGTGGGAGTTATGAATTTTTGAAAAAGGGTCAAAATCGAACTTTAACTTTCGATATCTCAAACGCGAAAAACGATAGTGACCTGCGGTTTGTGCTAAAATGCTTAGAATATGACGTTCTTCAAAGATATGTAATAAAAATTAGGGATCACTATTTGAGAAATGTGATTTAGGGGGGCGCACTATGGTTCAAAAGCGCTATCCAGTTGGCCGTAAATACGTAGAGTAGTAAAATTGACGTTTGAAGCATGCTTCCCACCTAATTTTGGGGTCCTGAGTTCAAATATGACCTTTAAATTACGATAAACCCACTTTTTATTTCAATATTTGATATTTAAAGTTGTGACACTACCTCTTTGCGAGAGTAAAAAAAAATGTAAAACAGATGTATGAATGACAATGACTATAATGTACTTAAATTGATCAGGGAAGAGGAACAATTTTAGAATGAACTACTTCTTTTGTAAGAAATCAAAATAAATACTCTTTAAAATACCTACTATAAAGGAAAAAGAAAGAAAAAAAAAAAAAAAAAAAAAAAAAAAAAAAAAAAAAAAATCGTAACAAATCTGGAATGAGAATCAAATAATGGCACAAATTGAAAATAAATGAAAATACATGTTTTGAATTAATAAACAAGTAAAATTTCACACAAAAAAAATAAAATATTACAAAAAAATAGTAAAATATTACAGAAAATAATCATAAAGGTATAAATCGCACTGCGATATAGTCATCAAAAAAAATTGAAACAACGTTAAAATACTATAGAAAATAATATTATATTAATTAAATTTTAAA
>VMOF01000013.1:19336704-19431348 GCA_011764245.1 Trialeurodes vaporariorum | reverse complement strand
CCCAAACCCCAAAAACTCCCTTTTTTGGGTTTGGTCCAAATTTTAAAATACTTTTTTAGACCCCCCCCCCCCCCCCCCCCCCCCCCCCCCCCCCCCCCCCCCCCCCCCCCCCCCCCCCCCCCCCCCCCCCCCCCCCCCCCCCCCCCCCCCCCCCCCCCCCCCCCCCCCCCCCCCCCCCCCCCCCCCCCCCCCCCCCCCCCCCCCCCCCCCCCCCCCCCCCCCCCCCCCCCCCCCCCCCCCCCCCCCCCCCCCCCCCCCCCCCCCCCCCCCCCCCCCCCCCCCCCCCCCCCCCCCCCCCCCCCCCCCCCCCCCCCCCCCCCCCCCCCCCCCCCCCCCCCCCCCCCCCCCCCCCCCCCCCCCCCCCCCCCCCCCCCCCCCCCCCCCCCCCCCCCCCCCCCCCCCCCCCCCCCCCCCCCCCCCCCCCCCCCCCCCCCCCCCCCCCCCCCCCCCCCCCCCCCCCCCCCCCCCCCCCCCCCCCCCCCCCCCCCCCCCCCCCCCCCCCCCCCCCCCCCCCCCCCCCCCCCCCCCCCCCCCCCCCCCCCCCCCCCCCCCCCCCCCCCCCCCCCCCCCCCCCCCCCCCCCCCAGGTTGGGGGGGGGGGGGGTTAATTTTGCCCTCTCTGTATCCGCCCCCTTGAAACGCTCAACCCGGGGCAACCAAAAGCCCAAAACAGGGGTTTTCCACGAATGCTTTAATTTAATCCCCCCAAAACCCTTCCGTTTTCCCTGTTAAAAATTATTTTTTGGCCCCAGATAGGAAAAAAGGGAAAAAAACACATAATGGAAAAAATAAGGGGGGAAACTAAAAAAAAATGGGATTTTAAAAATTAAAACATTAAATCCAAAGGGTCCCAAATTTTCAAGGGTTTTTAAAATTTTGTAAAAAATTTTTGGGGGTTCGCAATTTTGTTTTTTTTTTTGGTTTGAAAAAAAATTCCAAATTTTTCCCCCCCTAAATTGACTTTGGGGAATTTTTTTCCCACGGAAAAAGCCCCGAAACCCGAACCAAAATCATATTGGGGTTTTGTTCTTTGGGTCCCTTTTAGGAACAAAACCCTTGGTCATAAAAAAATTACTTTCGGGTTCACTTCGAAAAAAGTAACAAATTTTTTTTCCCCTTAGTTTTAAGAAACCCCAATTTCAAAAGGGAAAAATGGGCCCTTTTACTTTTGGGGCCCTTTTCTTCTTTAAAAAGACTTGTGCTTAAAAAATTAAAAATTGGAAAAGGTGCTTAAAAAAAGAAATCCTTAAACCTTAAATCCGGCATGGTTCGTTTTTCTTTTAAAAAAAATTTTTTGAACCGGGTAACAACGGGGGGGGGGTTTTCATTTTAAAAATGTCGCGGTTTTAGAAACCAAAAAAAAGCCTCCTTCAAATAAAAACCCCCCTTAAAAAAAAAGTTTTTGACAGGGAACCGCAAAAAATTTCCAAAATTTGGGATTTTTTCCCCCCTCCCAAAACCCATTGTCAAAATTTCCCCTTTTTTCGGAGCAATAGTTTTAAAATTTTAATTATAACCAAAAAAACCAAACTTAACCCGGACTTTCCCCAAAAAATTTTACAAAATTAAATTTTCCTGAAAAAGAACTGGGCCCAGTGTGGCCCCCCGTAAGCCAAAGAGGCTTACAGGGAGTCTTACCGGGAGTCTTATTAGTAAATGATTGGATTAAGGCCCTTGATCAGGGACCTGGCTCAAACGGAGTCCAAATTCAGTCAAGTCCATGGCAAGACCTGAATTCAGGATCATAGATTTAGATTTTTCAAGCCCAAATCAAAACCTAGGAAGTAGATAAATTTTTTGGTCTTGCAGTGCCTTCAAATCCCGGATTATGAAAAACCACCAGATATTACATCATTACGTTACATCTACACAGACATGGCAATCGGCAACCACTCGTGACATTCTTTACTCTGATTGAGAATTGCTGAAAAACTTACTAAGAGCTGTAGATACTGGTACAAAATAGTGACCACAGTGAAAAATGTTTATTAATTTTGGATCATACAGTTTGAAAAAGAGTAGAACATCTTTATCCTCATTATAAGGTGGTAGTAGTGCTGAGCCGAGGTCCGGAGTAGCAACTTCCAAAAAAACATTCCATAGATTTTGATGCAGCGATAGATCAGCAATAAATTTGTGTGAATCTTGTTTCATGTTGATGAATGTGGGTCTGTATGATTGATTGTCAACACCAGGCTCCAGCGGCCAAAGGCGAATTTGATCCAAGGGATAGTTCTGAAAGCAAATTTATGAAAATCAAATCTTTGTTTTCCTATAGATGAGGCCATTCAAATTTGTCAGGCCTTCACAACAAAGCATTGGTGTATCATAGCACTGCATACAGTAGCGTAGCTTACTGAGCGTACGCTCCTCCACCGATTCAAATGCTACGCTCCTCTTTTTTAAGGAAAAAATTGGCCGCTTCCGTGGAGCCCCCCCCCCCCCCAATCGTACCCATACAAGTCGGAGCCTTTGTCGGAAAAATTTCTTTCTTTAAAAATTATTGTAAATGAATGTAGAAAAATTATGTTTATTTAATCACAATGATAAAACTTAAAAAATATATCACTATCATGAGTTTGAAAAAGCTGCGATCTTTGTGTGAAAGTAAATTTTGGCAGCACTTAGAGCCTTTAAATTGCTTTCTCCCTACTTTCCTTAGCTTTTATTTTTCTCAATCTGTTCTCTTTTCTTTACTTTTCGCCTTTTCCTTTCCTTCCCTTTTTTTCTTTTTCCCCTTTTCCTTTACTTTTCTCCTTTTCTCTCTTACTCTTCCGCTTCTCAAAATTTTTGCGCTCCTCGATGCGTTGCGCCCCTCCGCTTAGCAGGGTCAGCGGGGCCTATAGCTACGCCACTGACTGCATACCATACATATTTATGCTTCGGAATTATAGGCAAGATATCTTCATATCTTTTTCTAAGACATGAAACAGAGGAAGATGATTCAGGGCCGAAATAAAAAATAATTTACCATATTGACCAGCAGATAAGCCGCACCAAAAATCAGTTTTTGACTTCCCGAAATTGGGGTGCAGTTTGCCTGTGTGACTCTTCGAATAAATCATGATTTGTTCTTAATTTTCTAGAGCAGGTGTCGAGCAATTTTGACTTTTAAGATCTGAGATTTTTCCCTGATTTTGACTGATGTAAGACATTTTTCAACAATGTCACGAATAAACTCACTGCAAAAATTGCAACAAATCATTTAAATTTAAGCAATTAAACATTCGATATAGATGAAAAGCAAATTTTTCTGAACTGGTATTTAAAAATTTCTCGCCAAACATACACTGACGAAATCATTGTACTGACCACTGGTAAAAAAAAAGGGGCTATCAGAGCAAAACGCAAACAAATATTGTGGGTCAAATTGGCTGGAAAAAATTTTGCTCACACTAAACTGATCAACAGAAAAAATATCTAGGTTTAAACAGCTGCAAGGTGCGCTTTAAGCTAGACTTGGAATACACAGATCTCATCATGACTCTACTGCTAAAGATAAAAAACTTACCAAAGTTTTGGATACATGGCCGAGGAAATTTTTCAAAGTTGTCCATTTTTGGACACGCAAAGCTTGGTGTTCCGCACGTTCAGGATCATACAGACCAAAGCTTTGATGATCTTCAAAACTTTTTTCAAGCACAACATTAACAGTCATGTAAGAATAAGCTCCTTTTCCTCCTTTTTTTCTGAGCTGCTCGAGATGGGTCTCTCCTTGCAAACGTTCAATCATCTGAAAAACCAATAAGTAACATTTTTAAGAATAAGCCTAGCCCCTAGCCTTACTAATACTTCGGCATTAACATCCCGCTTTACATGACCAACAGATTCCTATCTATACTTTGAAAAAATGACAACTTGCTCCCCCAACAATTTCAGCTCCCTCATTGTCTTGCTCATTGACCAGGGCTTTAAAGTGAAGCAAACCAAAAACTACCCTCCCAATCCACCAAATTTCTGAACCACTGACCAAACCGTTTTGCAGAGCTGCCTGGAACCACAACCCAAACCGAAAAAGAAACAGGCTGAACTGGATGTGAACCGACTCAACAGCTATACAAAAGCGGTTCAAAAAAGTTAAGACTAGAGGCACCTTTTTACTGTAACGTTTAAATTCTTAATTGCATCTTGTTGAAATGGAGATTTTATCATAAAAAATGGGGATTCTGTCAAGTTCAACGTCGGTGTTTTTTGCTTTTTTTCAGTGACGCAACAAAATTTGGTTGTTTTCTTACCAGTGGCACGGTAAGCGACGGGTTCTACGCGCTCTTAGGAGGTAGTAAAAAGGAGAAAATAGGTATCGAGCATACAGAAATGCAAAAGTGTGCTTGGAATTTCTACCAGTGCAATTTTTTTTGGTTAAAACCCTCCCCAAGACTAAGGTTTTGACCTTGTTCATCCTAATGTTAAATTCAACTGTTAAATACTGTCATGGAATCAGTGGCGGAGCCGTCATTTTGGGTAGCGAGAATTCGCATCCTTCGCGAATTTTGGGAAATCTTAGATTTGTGTTGTTAAGTGGATTTTCAAGGTAGATAATGCAGGTGAAAAGAGGTCCGTGCGTCAGAAGAGCGGTTTTTGCATCGTGTTTATGTTTCACGCTCGCATTAGCTTTGATGCACCGAGGTTAGGTCTCGGCTGTCAAGCCGGCGCGAGATCTAACTTTGGCGGCCGGGTCAATGAGCGCGTTCGATATAAGCAGTGTAAACAGTAGCAATGGCGTCTTTTCAGTGATTGCCGTCGGAGTCTGCCCACCATGAGAGGAGTCCAAGTCTTAAGCTGAAGTCTTATCAGAATTCAGGGAAGTCTTAAGCGGGAGATTAGGTTAATGCATAGTTGCAGGGAGGATTAATTACGGGATTCGGAAGTAAGGATCGTATCATATTATAGATAAAGAGAGAGTTAAGGAATTTAGGAAGGATTTAGTCATAAGTTTCGTATGTTAATTGGGAATAAAAGTGAAATTTTAATGTTAAACTGAAGTTCGTTCTTATCATTTAACCAATCCGTTACCAACTCTACCAAAGCTACGATAAACTAAGCCAGCCCCCGGCGAACCGTTACAATACTTTGTGAGATTTTTCTCACAATTTTAAGCGGTTTCATAATCTCATAATTAGAGCAGACTTCTTTCACAGTTTTTCACTTTTTTACTTTTTAGCTGCCCTTCTTGCTGAATTTTTTTTTTCGCTCTCAGGAGCAGAACATCATTCACATTGTATTACATTTTCCTGTAGCTGTTGCTTGATGCCTTGTTTTATTAAAACAGTCTAGTTAAGAAAGAATCTATGGTCTTAGTCTTATGCCTAGAGGCACCTTCGATTCGGACTAAATTTTGAAAATGCCTCGAATTGAGTCTGAACCCTCACCACGTACCTCAGGGTGCTTCGCTGATATTAAAAATGCCGGGCCACTAAATGCAAAATCTGGACTTTTTCCTAAAAAACGCAAAATTCGGCATAGGATGCAAATTTTCCGCAAAATCGGCTAATTTTTCCTAATTTCATGAAATTTTTGCAAGTTCGCGAGTTTACGAATTCCGCGACTATGGAAGTTCAAAAAAACCGGTGACACGTCTTTAAATCTCAAGCGGATGTATGCAAAGTTTATTTTCTGCTTCTACAGTTTTTCCTCATTAGTCAATACCAGCCAAAAAATGTAAGACCGAGTCTGAGTAGCCGAAATTAAATTTTTCATTATTTGTTGATAATCAAATGAAAAATATTTGCATTGAATATGTATATTCTAAAATCGCACATCCCTTTCCTGAATATATTGCATCATAATGGGTATGTTGCGTACATTTGCTACGGATATGCAGCACATTACTTCTAGCGTAAAATTCTGCAAAAAAAAAAAAAAAAAAAAGCACACATAATAAAAGCTAAAAATTCACTTGCCAACTTAGAGAATCACTTCAATGGATCGTCCATTTTGTACAATCTGCACAAAACTGTTTAGATTAGATAAGATCACACAGTAAAGGTGTCCTCATAGAATGGAACCATGTCAACACTCAGGCCTTCAAAATAGGCCCATTGTGCCTCCTTTTACTTTTGAGCAAGTAGAGGAGCCCAAGTCCTCATCTCATAATAAAGCACAGAAGGCCCCTCGTTGTTATACTCCAGATTTCCTGTGGGTCCAGTCAATCTATACCCAAGAGTAAATAGCAAAACAGACTATTATATTTACCAGTTGAATAACCACTATATGGACGGAACCATCACGTTGATAAAAAACATCATCACTCCAAAACGTTGGATTTCCCGTTTAAATGTATGGAATATTCCATTGCAATTAGGACGACGGTTCTGAAAATAGTCACAGAGCTCAAAAGAGTTGAACCTTACTGCTGTAGTTCAGAAAATTCATTTTAATCAGGGCATGAAAATCAAGGTACAAAAGTGGGAATACTAACTTCCTTCGGTATATCCTCTTCTGAGACTGTCTTGAGAACAGTTTTCTCCTCTGAGTCTCTGATATAGACCAACATGTACGCGTTGGTGCTATTTTTTACACTTGAAAATGAATCATCCTCGTCAGAATCATCATCAAACCCGCCAAAATTATTTTCCACAGCTTCTTTTTTGGTACATTCATGCACGATATTATCATCAAATTTGTACCACTGTGAAAAGAGGAGAGATTTCATTTTAAAATATTGAAAACATACAATTATGTAAGTGCCAAAATATTGAAAGCATACAATTATGTAAATACTGTAATGAATGGCAATTTCAGTTCCCGAAATGCTCTTAATTTACATCGATCAGAAATTCTTCAACATTGTCAAAACATTACAATGATTGAATTTCTTTTTAGGAAGGGCCATCCAGCCAAAATCAGTCAGGATGCACGGTTTTGAACCTCCAAAACAATTTACAATTTACATTGTATGTTGAAATTGTCAAAGTCAATGAGGCGTTTTGGTCGGACTGCACAGACCCCAAAGTTTCTTTCCACCTAAAATTGGGAAAAATGAATTTTTGACCAACCCTGAAGTGCAACTATTTGTGTTATCTTGAAAACTAAAACAGCACAACAGATAAAACCTTCCTACTCTTGTTTCTAGGACGCATAATTCTAAAGGTAACACTTGCTTTGTAACTGAATTGATCAACATTGCAAAAACAAAACTTGAAAGTAATTGGGTAGAAAGGTTTGCCTATTAAATACAAATGCACAAATTTCTCCCTTTTTAGTTTTCGCTAGTAAGTAAAAAATTCTTAGGTGCTACCTCATCATTGGGTAAACCCTTTTAGAAACGCAGATTTTCTGGTTCAAGATTTAACATTTAAATCATTGAATTAAACGGACAAAACGTAAAAGAGTAAACATTAATTCATCGGTAATGAAGCATGCGATTTGGTAACATTGCATTCTATCAATTTGGTCCCAACCAAAAGGTCGAAGAACCTGGCACAGGCCTTGCAGAAATGGTTCCCGATGGATTTTTGATTTTTGTATCTCAAATTAAAGCGATGCTGAGCAAAGATTCTCACAGTACCAATGCAATCATATGATAAGTTTGAGAGAGATTTGTAGTGGAAGCACGGTCAATAGGGGCCACATTTAGATCCTGATCACATGCTCAAATTAAGAAAAGTACTCAAAAATTGTTAGTTTATGAAAAAGGGTTTGTTAACATAATACGATGATCTAATACTGATCAGACAGGGCTATGGAAAATTTGCTACGCAAGCATGCGTGTGTTTGAATGTGTGATGAGCCCCAGACTGTATGATATCAATAAACAAAATCCCGATGAGGGTAAGCCTGCTCCACACTACTCGGCATTCACCAAGTCCCGAGCTGAGTGACTCGCATTTCGCCGAATACCGCGTAGTGTGGATGAACTGACGACCCTTTAAGACTTGCCGAGTGACTCGGCTCGGCTTTCGTCATTCCTATCCAGAGTCGGTAAAATTAACAAGAGTCATAGGACTTTGGCGAGCAAAGTCGGAGGAGCCTATTCATCATCGACACTACACGTCTTCAGTTTGGCGAAAGTGGCTCTTGACACTCGCCGAATGCCGAGATGTGGACAGTGGACTCGCAAAAATACTTGTCATTTTGGCAAGTGCCGAACATTTGCCACTCGGCTCGGGACTCTGCAAATACCGAGTAGTGTTGGCTGTAGGGAAGGCGAGGAGGGTTTGCTGGTGGCACGTAAAAACAGGCAATGTTTGATCATTTTTCTCAGTGCTGCTGGGTAACCAGGCTTTGGAAGTGATCTGTTTTGACTGCACTTCAACCGCAAATAACTCCAAAACTTATCATACAGTTTAGTTGGTGTCTTATGAACTTTTTCTCAGCATCGCCTAAACTTCGATTTGAGACCTTAAAACCACAAATCCATCAGGAGCCATGTCCCATGAGGTCAGTACCAGGTGTTTTTAGAGTATTCACCACTTTTCTTTAAACCTCATTTCCTTAATTTTCTCAGGATTCATAAGAATCCAGTTTTAACAAGAACAGATCCAAAAGCTGCACTAAAATTCAGTTTAAAATAATTCATGAAAGTACAACGATTTGAACCCGAGTTGGAAAGTTTAGAAACACATACATAAAAGCATGACTAAAAAGTCCTTAAAATATGACTGGGTGAAGTAAAAGGAGGAGCCAAATACCTTTCTGTTGCTCTTTGAACAGATGTAAACAACACGATTTCCGCCATAACTTTTTCCACTGTGAGCCAACACAGCATGCAAAGAGTAATTTGCAGGTATTACTCTGGATTTGCAAGGTACGGGTCAAGAGATAAATTTTCAGTGAACTCAAACCTGTTAAAAAAAGGAAATGAAAACGCTTCATTAGAGGTCAATAAATAGTAAATTTTCCCAAGAATTCTCATTGAGGCTCCAAGTTGCAAAGCAGCCATGTCCCTCTTTACAACAGAATAAACTTTTGTCTCAATAATTAGTCTCAATGAGTCAGTTGCACACATTTGCTGTAATATGTAACATTGATTCTTAAGTAAAATTCAGCAAAAATAATGAAGCACACACTGAAAACTTTCATAATTCACTCATTAACTCAGAGAATCACTTCAATTTTAAACAACCCGCCCTACACTAGATACTATTATCACTGACGTACAACTACATAGACAGAACCACCGCGTTTATGTAAAAATCAACATAACTTACAAACATTTGAATGTTTTGTTTAGATGCATACAATTTTTGAATTATTTTGTAACCTTTGATAAGCCAGAAAAGACCAGACAGCAAATGCTGCCAATATTTCATGTATTTAGAAGGAAATTCCATCATTTTGTCGTTATAATGTTGTTTACATATACACGATGGTTCTGTCTATGCATAGTAGTGTGCCGGTGTAAATAGTGTCTGGTGTAGCACGGGCTGTTTGAACTTGAAGTGGTTTTCCAAGTTAATGAGTGGTTTTTGAACGTTTTTAATGTGCACATCTCATTCTTTTTGCCTAATTACGCAAAAGTATCAAGGTTCTATATTGTTGTAGCAAAAGTACACAACAGACCCATTTGAAACCTTTCACAGCCCCATTAATCTGAGCAAGTGCAAGTAATATTATTATGCTGTATAGTAAATTTGGCACCTTTGAAGGAAGCATTTAGACATCCTTCTGCTTTGGCGTTCAAAGGAGCTGATATCAGAACGCCAAGTCCTAATTATCTCTTTCACCCTTCACCCTCTTTCTCTAACTCCCTTTGCCCTATTCCATCGGGCTGATTATTAACGTCTACATTAGACGGATGGTCAAGACTGTCAGTGACTAATGCTATCGGTCCAGAATTATAGGACTTAACTGTTGCTACGGTAACCATAGTTAAATTGAACATTTTTAATAACTCCCCATGCATGCATAGCCTTTACAAAGCCATGGCTAATGGGAAACTTAACTATGGTTACCACTGCAACGACCAAGTCCTACAAGGTTCGATTAATAGCGTGACTCACGGACAGTCTTTAACATCAGTTTAACATGAAAGTAAACGCTCAGCATGGAGGAGAATTTTCAAAATTACATATATATTTCATTTTAATTCTGCTCTTTTGGTGAGCTGGCTCATTAAATTACACTCTTAAACAACTTTAAAATAAAGCGCGCCCCACACCAGAGCAAACAAAAGCAACACACACGAACGCGGACGTTCGCATATGATTGTGTGGCCACCCTTGCTGCCTTGCTGCGCTACACATTGTGTCCAGTTGTAAATGACAGTTATGTTGGGCTTCCTAAAAGTGAAAGTTAGTGAGTGATATCTGTAATTTTTCCACTCTATTGCTTTAGATGTATATCCTTTCAGAGTGGTTTAGAGATAATATAAGCAGGACAGCTTGTATTTTTTTTGTGATAGTACAGCAATTGATGGAGCCCCCCTCCTTCATTATAATCATGACAGCTCCATTTGCATTTTCATAACCAGCAATGCATCAGGTCAAATCCTCCCCATCCCTAAATTTTTGAACGACTTGTGATATTCGTGTTTCTGACTTACAGAAAAGAAGACACTTTTCGTTTTTAGAACGGCATTAATAAAGGAAAAGCAATCAGCCTATAACTATCCATTACATCAAAGTAGATTGCCTATCAATGAATGAAAGCCCATAAATCACCTGGAAAATACTCTAACGTTCATGCCACGCATTAGCGTTCACCTCTGAAAGCAATGCTGCGTTCCCCTCTCGTATGGCTGCTTGCTATTGAAATGTAAGATGACTTTTTTTTGCTGCAAATGCTTTTGCAATTATTGGAATGAAAAGTTCCACTTTCAAACTTCCAAGTGGCACAGGCTTAAAACGGTGGTCACTATAATCGTAAAGTTCATTTAAAAGTATTACTTGAACGTGGAATATTCAATTCTTATCACATATTTATTTTTTAAGTATCACACTTATCGTGCTGTTTATGCATTTTTTTGATGTTTTCTTTTCCAGGTCACTTGACTTAAAACACCTCTTTTTCCTGACACACATTCATGTAACAAAATATGCTACTAATGTGTGAACCGAAGACACTTGACTGGGAATCCTTGCCACACATACTGGGCAAGAGGTCTTCCGACGAGTTTTCTTTCCTAAAAAGCGTACGGCGGACACCCAATCTGGCTTCCCGACAGGACTTTTGAGGAGGAGCCTGACGAGACATCCTTCAAGATCAGCTGTCTAGTTCTTTGCCTTAAACCCTAAAAATAAAGATAACTGCTAAACTCATGAAAGGGGGCAACAGTTTATCTCACTATGAATGGCACGACAAATAAAGTTTAGGAGGAAGTCAATGTGGCATTTTCAGACCTATCGTTAAATTTGATGAAGCAGTCTGTGATTGGGTCAAAATGAAACCGCTTAAGATGTAAAATCAAAACTGGAGGAAAACTGATGAAAACAGTTCTTTTCTCAGCATCTTGAAGACCATGTTCCCCGGCATCATACTTGTTGTTCATTGATAAGATTTCTGGTTTTAAGTGGTCTGTGAAAGACTGCAGAACTGGAAGAAATCAAAAGTGAGAGAAATAAGCTAAGTTGATACAAAATGACGCAGATAAGCAAGTTTTGGTTTTCTTTGCTAAAAATTGCTTAAACTTTATTTAAATTTCACAATAGTTGACAATTACAATAAATAATTGAAGGATCTTTTAGAGACACATCTTTTGGACTGAAGTTCCAATTAATAGGTACCTTCTTTGAATCAAAAGTTAGGGGATGTTAACCCATTGCCATGCCTTGACGAAACGTTTCGTCAAGCACGCCCCGGGCAACGGCAGCGTTGACGAGCGGGCTCGTCGGCGCAGTCGCTGTGCTGTTCTACAGTGTTTCCGCTAATTCCCGATAGGTAGCGCCACGTGTATTGGATGAGAATGCCCTTGGCAACTGACGCTACCAACCTATGAATAATTTTACAGGTTGCATGAAGTTTGCTAAAAAAAAAAAAAACAAGCAGCCAACAGATTTTGTATCGCAGTCTAGCGATACAAAGATAACATGCAGTCAATCAGTGTAAGCTGCTTTGACTGCATTGTTATTCTTGTAATACCGCTTTTCATTAAGTTTCATACCCTATAGGGTTCAATTAAAAAAGGAGCTAGGCCAAATATCTCGAGAATGGCTCCGGATTTTGAAAAAACTGAAACACGTGTTCAATTAGCTTGGGGGGAAATCTTTATGGGGGTTTTCCGATTTCGGAGCCATCTCGGGGGGGCCCCGCAGGGCGGATACCACGTCCCTAAATTCAATACTTCAAACGAGGACCCCCATATTTTATTTATTAATCAAAAAGAGGGTGAAATTATCAGACTTTGGGTACGAATCGAAGTTCAATATCGCTTTTCGTTTTTGATACATTGAAGGTCAAAGTTCGATTTGGAGTAATTTTCAAAAAATCATTACCCTCTTTGAAGAGTGGGAAATTTTAAAAAAATAAAGGGACACAAAAACTCTAAAAAGTAAGCCCCTTTCAAAAAAACTTCAATCATAACAAACATTTAGTTAAATTTTGGTTTTGAAGCTCCCAAAACTTTTAGACGTTTTTGGCCCCCAAGGAGGGCCATCTGAAAAATTCCGGGGTTTGACCCCTATTGATTGATACTTTAAATCGAAAAGGCGTAACAAACTGAGCATTTGGGCGCAGACCGGAGTTCGATATCTTTTTTCACAATCAAATATCTAAATCTGTAAATTGACATTCGATATCTCAAATGTAAAAACGATATCTACCCCGGGTTTTGCGCCGAAATGCTCATTTGTTACGTCTTTTCGATTGATTTTCACTCAATAGGGGACGTAACTCGGAATTAGACCCCTTTTTAGAATTCTGGGGGAGACCACCAGACCCGCAAATATTTATCAAATATTTTCATCTCTTGGACCTAATTCTGCCTTCAATCCGAAGAGTTTGCAAATTTGTAGCGAAGCTGTACGAATAGTTGCCTACTTCATCAATTGAAGGCTAATTGAGATCCCTAAATTCTATTCTGATGTTGTTTTCAGCAAGTTTTAGATTAATTCCAGATTCCAATAAGTCATATTCTTTAAGTTGCATTCATTCTATTTGGGAGTTTCTTTTTTTTCTTAGTTTTTATAGGTTGTCAAAATCGATTTGATTCTTGCATTTCCTCCAATGAATAAAATTTTTTGTTTCCTTCTTTCAAACGGTGAATCTTCAAAAAAATTTTTTAATTTAGCAGATTACCCCCCCCTCCAAAGATGTACTTTGTTTGTAGACTGCGTACACAAAATTTCGACAAAATTCATCCAGCCATTTTTGATTGACTCTTCTTTATGCGTTTAATTTTCCTTATACGTTCTTTTTTTGGTTTGATGGAACCTACATTGCCTTTAAACGGTATCAGACTTAAGAGTTGTTTGTTCTAGCTATACATGGAAAAAAAATTATGCCTAGGCAGATTGCAAACATTTTGTTTTAATATTCATTAAATTTAAATTTGAGTCATGCTTGAATTACTTATTCCAAATTTTTTTTTTGTCTTTATATTGGCTTATTTTTAAAAGATTTTTGCTCGATCGCACCTATATTGCCCCTTTAAAAACGGTCTTAAAGGTTTTTTATGATGACTGTATGAGAAAATATTTTAGTGGGTCGGAAACATGTTATGTTTGTGCAAAGTTTCATAAAAATTTTATCCCATTAATGATTGACTCCAAGTTTTAGAAATTAATTCCTCACTTTATTTGATTCTTTTTTTTGGGTCGAACTTCCTATTTTGATTTTTAAACTCTCTTAAGGGTTGTATATTGTAACTGCAAGGGATACTTTCTTTTGTAGACTAATTGTAGATTGTATTTGCCAGTTTTCATCAAAATTCATTGGACCAAACCTGAACTATCCCAATTAATAGGAATATGTTTTTGTTTGCTTATATTCCCATTTTTTTTTCTCAATCGCACCTATATTGCCTCTAAAAAAGGTTTTAGCGGTTGTGTATGGTGACTAAGAAAGCAAAATATTTTAGATTTTGATAGTGGATTGTGTGTACAAAAGTATTATAAAAATTCATCGAGACAAAATTTGATTGATTCCAAGTAAAAAGATTAATTTCTCACGATAATTCCTTTTTTTGGCTCGAGCGCACTTTTTTTGATTTTTTAAACGGTTTTAAGGGTTGAATCTTGTAACTATGTGTCGTTTATTTAATAGTAGGCTGAATGTAGTTTTTTTTTTGCTAACTTTCATAAAAATTTGATTGAGCCAAACTTAAATTATTCCAGTTTTACCCTTTTTTTACCCATTTTACCATTGATTTCAATGGAAATCTTTTTTTCCCTATAACTAACCTAAAAGTTGAAATTTAAAAAAAACAAAAAAAGTGCCTCTGGGGAATCTAAAAAGTAACAGCTGTGCAAAATCTGGAAGCATAAGGACCAATGTTTCAAAAGTTAGGGGAAGGTACACAGGGACTGCCCTGAGGACTGACGGACTGATGGACTGACCGACTGATGGACTGAGGGTGATGGACTGACGGACTGACGGACTGAGGACTGACGGACTGATGGACTGAGGGACAGACGCCACAGAATTTTTTTTGCATAAATGTCTCTAAGTTAAAAAGGGGTTAAGAAATATGCTAATATGATTGAAGTATATTCTTTCTGATGGTATTAGACATGATGAGAGGCCATTATTTTGTAAAAATCATGATTATGACTTAGTCGTGAGAGGCCAACTATCGAAACAAAATACTTTGAAAATCTCTGCGCTATCGCAATACTTTCTAAATTTTTCTAATTTCATTAGAGTGAGAAAGTAAAAATTAGGTGTTTTTTGTTAAATTAAAATTTTGGGCAGTCTATGTCTCAGACCACGGAATCGGTCCGATTCTGCCATTGAAGTCCCAACATTTTAATTTGACAAAATACACCTTATTTTTTCTCCTCAAGGTAACATGTTCCCACATCGATCAGAAGGTTTCTTATTTTTTCTCAGAATCTGTCAAGATTTGTGAGAAATTCTCACGTGGATAAGCACAAGGGTTGATTCAAAAATCTTTTAAGTCCCGATAGCTAAAAAAATCTGGGTATTTTGGTAAATGTCTATGGGAGCAAAAATGTTGGCAATTGCCTCTGATATGAGGATATGAACTCTTTTCGTACTTTTAGAAGATGCTTTTTTGCAAAAAACTTGATGAATGTGTGTGAGCTTCTTCTAATATGAACGAGGACTGTTGAGGGCTTTTGAAAAAAATATCAAAAATGAAAAAATTTGTTTCAATTCCGTAACCAATTTCAAAACATTTTTAATCAGCCGTTTTTGAGAAAAATGCTCTGTGCTGGTTCCTTTTATCTATAGTTATCATCTCTGTATTATGTTCTGTATAATTTCATTGGGTATGCAGAGTAAGGGGAGTGTTGGAGTGAGAATTTCTTTTCTATGTGAAAATTCTGAGCGCTAGTGTTTTTGTTCATTTTCTTTTTTAATTTCTATTAATTTCATGTCTCAAATCATTTTGGATAAATTTATTTCACCAAAACTATCAGTAAACCTCAAGTACCTAAACTCTGGCGGTCAAGATCCAAAATTTCTCCAAACCTCTCCCTTTTACTACCTTCCTCTTTCCTACCTCCATCTCCTCTCTTTAAAAAATTTTCTTTCAAAATCAGTTTTTTTTTAAACCCTTTTCTGAGAGATGCATGATTGTGCATGAGATCTCTCAGATTCAACTTACAAACTAGCTGATATCAAAGCAACCAAGTCTCCTCCCCTCCCCTCTTCCCCCCCTTTCTACTCTTGTGTTTCTTCTAGCCCCCTATCCCTTCAGATTTCAGCCTGAGATTTTATCTGATCTTCATTATTCCGAAATTTTTATTCCAATCTGTTGGCTGCGCTCAACGCAAACCATTGCATAACTCATAAATCGCAGGCGCATGAAAGTGCAAAAGATTTAATGCCCAAAGGCGCTGATATCCGAAGGACCAAGTCTAATTTTTTGTACCTACCGCACCTTTCTTCTGCTTCCCCTTCTACTTCATCCTCCCCGCTATAGTTCACCCCCCAAAAAGAAAAAAAAATTTAAAAAAAAGTCAGAAAAATAACTTGGCGTTGAAATTAAAGGGACAATATTTGAAATTCAGCAGGCATGGAGTTTAAAGAGTTTAAAATGTTTCCGGGACCCTGAATAGAACAAGGATCAGTGATTCTAAAAAAGAAAAAAAAGTAAGTACTCAGCGAGCTGAGTACACGGATGTCTTTGCGCTACCAAGTTTATGGGATTCACAAAATACTGCAATGTGGCAACATTGTACTGTGCGCATTTAAATCCATGAAAAATATGAAGCTACTGGGGGTGTAGTGGGCTCAGGAGTTTGATCTATTGAAAGGTTTTAAATGAACAAAATGCAATAATGCCTCACTACACGCTACACCACTGGTAACAACTTTTAGTACTAGCTGCTGCATACAAAATTTATCAGCCGAGTTATGTCAAAATAGATTTGCTTACATTTCTGATCATCTTGATAGCGTTTATTTAAAAAAATATTGCCAATGACAGCTTTGCAAAGCGCACTCCATTTGTATGCAACTACGCAGATAAATGAACCCCAGCTGTGAACATTATCCACAAAGTTCTGTGCATAAGACAGAAATGCGTCCATCCGCACATGTAAATAAAGAGCTGTCATCAGCAATCTTTCCTGAAATGACCTAGCTATTTTATCACCAAAAATTTTTGAAGATAAATATACACAAATCCATTGAAAGACAGAGTTAATGGTAGAGTTTAAATGAAAATTGATGTGACTTACTTGAAAGACTTGAGTTTTTAAAGATACCCCCCCTAGCATTTCTTACACTCTGAATGTTTTGATTTGACGCAGAAAACAGCTGACTACTAATAAAATTTTTTAAAAGGAGACTCTCGTTTCAAAAGCCCAATTTTAGAATAATTCTAGCAACAGTTAAATAAGGATACTGACAGCGTTACTACTTCTGTAAAGGCACGAGACAGTTAAAGTGAGATGCAACATGATAAAATCACTCCTTGAAGAACACACCTTTGAAAACCCCAAGGATTTTAATCATCCTAACCCATTTAAACCAATCAGTATTAACTAGTTGCCATCAGTTATAAAAAACCCCAAATTTGACAGTGGCTCTGACGTCTGGTTCAAAACCTTGCAATTAAAACATTAAATTCATTCTCTTCGATCGGAAGGGACAAAAACAACAAACTGATTCGTGACAGAATTCACTACACACCCCCAAAACAAATTTCTTTGGGTTAAAAAAGTGGGGGAGCGTTTGTAAAGCAAATAATAAAATCTAGATTGAGTTACAGAACTGAAAGATGGGTTTAGCACTGAGAAATAAGTTGATTGTTCAGATTGCTTATTTTATAAAATGATCCACAACCACGGCCCCTGGCCACAACATTTCACGAGCAAACATCTGGATTCTGGAAGTTAAAAGGAAGCAAGTGGGGGGTTATGGTTGATTGAAATAATCTTTTAATGCACCACTAATAAAAAAAAAAGGACATGAGTAATGATTAAAAAAAGAACAAACGTTTGGGAACACTGCTCATCAATTAACCTCAAACGTAAACACTAAACATCTTGCGACAGTCTCAGGGCCTGCCTTCCCGGGAAAGAATTGCCAAAAAAAAAAAATCCGAATTTTAAAGGGAAAAATAAACGAAGAGTATTTTGAGGGGAAAATAGAAAACTGTTTACTGGCAAATCGTTGAAACCTCCGATACGATCATATCATAACATTGAAATTAAAGACGAGATATATGAATATTAGAAAACAAACAAATAATTACTCTTACGACCATGGACGAAGATATAAATAGTTTGGTTTTTTACTTAACTATTATTCAACACATAATCAGCCTGGAATTCTCCCAAAGGCAGTACAGTACCTAAAGGCTCCTGAAAGAGTTCCTGATAAAGTTGTCTCGAGACATGGAAAATTAAGAAAAGGTAATGGAGCTTACAAATGACGAATGAGAAATTTCAACTGACAAACTAAATGAAAGCTATGAAGAACTTGAGTGTTTCAATTAGTAGAAACTGAGATTACTTAAGGGTTTTGATTGACAGAAAAAAACGCACAGTTCGAAAAGAAATCCTAATTTGAAAGTCACTTGGTCACTGATTGAGTTCGAAAACACGCGAAAAATTCGATTTGTTTACTCATTGATTTCACAAATCTGTAACCTTAAAAACTCCGAGGCGGTTACGCATTTTACCAAAGCTTCCAAAATAGATATAGCTCGTTGGTAATCACAGACAAAATAATGAAACTACCAAATTTATTCATAACGGAGACAAACCCTTATGAAAAAATTAGGGCCAAACTCTGTCAAAACCTCACTCAAAAATTCAGACAAACATTTCAAACGGCGCACTATGGACCAAATTGAGTCCTAAGTGGTCAAAAATACAAAGACATGAGATGTCACAAGAATTGTCGATCCATCAAATGATATTCTCCGATAAAAATGGGACAAGCCAGGATAGAAAAACCCGAGCCAAAAAAACCCCTTAAAATCACTTATAGTGCCCAGCGAAAATACTAATTTCCCCAAATTTGAAAGGATCAAAATTTTGGGCCGCCAAAGATTTGATTTTTGTCCATTGTGCGGCGAACCGAAAATATCGAGAATCCGATATAGCGCGCGATTCGTTTTTTTCCACGTTAAAGGATAGGGAGACTTTTTGGGGTTGCCGCTCCGCAATATATCGAACGAAGGGAATCCCCGTTAAAAAGAGACGCGATCATTACGTGCGGAAATCTGACAACGCACGTTTGCGACCAAGCCGAAAAATTTTCGATTATTATGCAGGAAGTTTATGGCCAAAATCGATACGAAACCATAACAAAAACATGCAGTACTTACTGCATGTTAAAAAAATGGCATGGCAATGGGTTAAGGGTTTCGACCCCTAGCCCCTGCTTCCCGGAGGCTAGATTTGAATGGTGGAAAAGTTGAAAACCTCTAAAAGTTTGATGCATTTTTTGGGGTTTGCTCTTTATGGAAGTTGGATGGAGATTGGACCTCTTCCCAAGAATATATCTCCCAAACTGCAAGATCAAGAAAAATCTTACAGTAAATATTTCATTTGACAATAAAAATAATGAAAATCAGACTAACCAGCGGTGAAAAAGAGCCATTGGTAAAATAAAACAGTGGGGTGATTGTCCAATTGTAATTGAGTCGAGTCGAAGATTGAGATCTTAACGAGCCTAATAGGCTACCTTCACAAGATTAAAATCTAGTGATCTCAGAATTTGTGGGTTTTGCTGAAGAATGCAGAATTTTGAGTTCTTGCGAGCGATCAGAACGAAAGAGCTTGATTCAAAATGGGGGTTTTTCTCCCCCCCCACCGATTTTCCTGAAACTTTGTATTTCGATAGTACTTGATAAGAGTAGTCTTTTTTTTCAAATAAAATTTTTCCAAAAATTATTAGGGGGGGAGTTACAGTGTTGCAAAGTCGCACCTTTCAAAAATTCATAACTTTCGCGTAAATCATCCGATTGAAACGCGGTTTTCACCAAAAGATGCGGATTGTAAAGCACTTTCATGCCATTTAAACGGAATTCAATTTCAATAATTTTTGACTTAGTTATTGTCATTTTTGTGATTTTTAGGCCACTCAAAATCTACTTAAAGTGAAATAAAAAAAAAAATGGTATTCTTTTATTTTGACCGGGTTGAAATATGTTATTCCTCTTTAAATTTTGCGTAAAATGAGCCCAAGCAGAATGCAGGGCGACTTTTTGTTCCGGAGTTATGCATTTTTTAGTGAGCGAAAAACGAGTTTTTTAGGGTCCCCATGAGCGTTCGAGAGAGAGGCTCAAGTTAAATAAATGGAAACGGTATTTTTTGATTTTGATCAAATTGAAATATGTTATTCCTACTTAAATTCTGCGTAAAATGAGCCCAAGCAGAATGTGGAGCGATTTTTTGCTGCGGAGCTATGCGCGTTTTAGTAAACGAAAGTCGAGTGGTTGAGGCTACAAGGGCTACCCACGTCTTTGAGCCTCTCCATAGAACGCTCGACTTTCGTTTACTAAAACGCGCATAGCTCCGCAACAAAAAATTGCTCCACATTCTGCTTGGGCTCATTTTACGCAGAATTCAAGTAGGAATAACATATTTCAATTTGATCAAAATCAATAAATACCGTTTCCATTTATTTGACTTGAGCCTCTCTCTCGAACGCTCATGGGGACCCTAAAAAACTCGTTTTTCGCTTACTAAAAAATGCATAACTCCGGAACAAAAAGTCGCCCTGCATTCTGTTTGGGCTCATTTTACGCAGAATTTAAAGAGGAATAACATATTTCAACCCGGTCAAAATCAAAAAATATCATTTTTTTTTAATTCACTTTAAGTAGATTTTGAGTGGCCTAAAAATCACAAAAATAACGATAACTAAGTCAAAAATTATTGAAATTGAATTCCGTTTGAATGGCATGAAAGTGCTTTACAATCCACATCTTTTGGTGAAAACCGCGTTTCAATCGGATGATTTACGCGAAAGTTATGAATTTTTGAAAGGTGCGACTTTGCAACACTGTAACTCCCCCCCTAATAATTTTTGGAAAAATTTTATTTGAAAAAAAAGACTACTTTTATCAAGTACTATCGAAATACAAAGTTTCAGGAAAATCGTTGGGGGGGGGAGAAAAACCCCCATTTTGAATCGAGCTCTTTAATGCGATTAATATTGGGCCTAGCGATTTCCATTTTTTGTTTTCAGGCCACAAAAAATTGACTTAATTATTCACTTGAAGTGAATAATAAAAAAATACGTTTCAAAGCAGTTGGGGTATTAATTCAATTAATTTTAATTTTTCAATCCACAGCTGATAATGATAAATACAAGTAAAATTGGTCTTATTTTTCAAATGCACATAAAATAAAATTGAGTAAAACTTTTAAACTCTTACTCAGAGCCGTTAAAATAAAATAAAAGAAAATCTGAGTTATTGAAAAAAAAATAAAATATAACACACTACAAGGAGAAGGAGAGAGAGAGAGAGAGAGAGAGAGAGAGAGAGAGAGAGAGAGAGAGAGAGAGAGAGAGAGAGAGAGAGGGAGATTTGTACTCACTATCTTTTTTCCCTCGTATATTCAAATGAATATCAAGGTATGTGTCTTCCTTAATGAGTGATTGATGAATATTTTTACATTTGATGATGGTCTGAAATTAACAAATAAATAAGGGATTATAAAATTCTTGGCCAAAGTGTTCAAGCTTTAAAAAGGTCTCTAGTGAGCCAGGAGGATTATTTGAGTAAAGTATTTTAAATATGGATTGATATAGGCTAAGGTTGTATGAACTTGATTTTCGTGAATCGAATCAAACTCCAACTAAAATTTTTAAAAGTTCTGTAACTGAAACTTTTGGAGCAAGAATGGTCTCCAACTTACTACATACACAGTAAAATGAAAAGTGTAAAAAGGATTAATTTAACCCTTTACTGCATACTGGTACCTCTGAGGCACATAATCCATTTCCCCCTTTTTGAACTTTTGAAAGTTAAAAAACAATTCTTTAAGGTGATTCGATACCTTCCCTGAGTACGGCCATAAAAATCATAGATGACTTCAAAATTCAACTACTCATATTCAAAGTTTCAGCTCAAAACTATCAAAAATAGAGTCAAGATCTCCTAAACGCCGACCGACGATGACAGCAGGTGTCAACGACAGGTTATAATGAGTTGCTGCGCATGGTGTTTAGAAGATCCTGACTTTATTTTTGCGAGTTTTGAGCTGAAACTTTAACATTATTAGTTAAATTGTGGGGCTAGAGGTTTCAGATCCTAAAATAAGTAAATATGATATGATTCTTTCATAGTTAGGTCTAATTTAAGAATCATGGTCGTGGCCCACCCACGTCCCAACGCCAACGCCACGACAGTGGCACGATCTCTGATTTTTACGGCCGTACTGGGGAAAGTATTGAATCACCTAAAATGTAATTTGGTACTTTGTAAATCTCTAAACAATGCAACAAATAATGCTAGAATTTTTTTTTTTTTTTTTATGATTACCCTTTTCATTCCAAATCAAAATTAATCAAAAACTCATGTTAGATAGATAGATATATAGATAAGGTTCTGTCGCCCTAGCTTTCGGAGGTAGCTCTTATGCCCATATTTCAGAGCGAACGACAGGCCTGAACACGTAAGAAGGGAAAAGGATGCGGAAAGACACACCGGGATACCGCCACAGTGCGGAACACCCTGAATAAGGAAGGTCTTCCTGCAGTGCACAAGGTATTGGGAGGTCCACTGCAGTGCTAAGTATTATGGGTGACTCAACTCATTTCTTATCATTGTCCATGATAGAATATACCTCTACCTCTCATCACATGCATCAGCAACGCTCCCTTCCCTTCTTCCACCTGTCTCCTCAGGACAACCCAAATCATGGTTGCCGGCCAATGCTTCCTGGCCTTCCGCCCATCTACGTCTTCTTCACGCCTCGGATCACGGTACCTATCACTTGAAATCGCGTATTTTCTATCCTCTGTAACCGGTTCATCCCTGAAACATCCTGCAACCTCACGATGTTTTACGGCATTTACCCCCTGATTCACACATTCGATCTTTACTAGTCAGTTTGTTTTGCGTCCGAAAGTCCCAGTCCCAGAGACATTCAAAGTTCGCGTTACCATGCAGTTCCCTTTAGGAATCGTGCCATGCGACCCTGGCAATTCAACAGTTGCAAAATTTCTCGGGTGGTAGCTGCCTGTTTTGCTCCCTTTCACACCAACTTTTACTGCGTCTCCTCTTCCCAGGATCACCCTTCTCATGATCCAAGTTCTTCAATGGTTGTGGCCCCGGTTGTGTTTGCAAAATTTACTTCCATATCTAGTTCCATCAGAAAGAGGCGCATTTCCCGCATATTAGGCCAGTTTCCTGCAACCATGCATCATACATGATCATCTTTCCACTGTCCATCATCTCTTAGCTGAGCAACAGAATGCTTCCAGAACACACTGTCGCTGCTTTGGATCTGCAGAAAGCTTTGGCAGCATTGATCATACCGCTCCTTCCTTGCTGAGCAGCACTGCAGAAATCTCTAATATCCAAATGTCTGACTTCCAGAAAAGCCTCTAGAAGTATCTCACAGGGAAGGTCTGCATTCAGTGGAAGGGACAGCGAACACTGTTCTTCGACACTCATTTTGACGTAACGTAGACTGCTCGATCTCTGGCTACTAGTTTATCTAGGCTCTACATAAGCAATTCCTTCCACTGCTGCCCAGATACACTGCACTCGGTTAACTCTCCTGGCTCCATCCAATGCTCATGTATTCTTGCTTTTACGGATGACTTGCTTAATTTGACTCCCTCCATCAAAGACCTGTCCAACCAACTGAGACTTCTGACTGACAACCTGTCTATGGTTGGGCTCAGCTTAATTCTTCCATGAGCTCCATCATAATCAGAAATCCGCTTGGGGCTTCCTCTATCCATGACTCTTGGATCATTTACTGTCCCTGTAGTTCTGTTTGCATTTGCGGTCAACACTTTGCAGCACATTGTCGCATTCTGACATGGTCCACCACCTCATCAACTTGGACTACCGTGCATTTGCCTGTGCACTCCCGTTCTTGAAGCTTAATTTCAATGCAGCTTCTTGAGATGACTCGGAGGATGTAACTGCCTCTTGGACCGCATAATATTCTCCTTCATAAATGTAAAAGCAATAATAATTTTAATAGTTTTGAGGTATACAAGAATACATAATGCGCCATCATTTCTATGAAGCAATATTTAGACAGTTCCATCATGCTATTCCATTCACATTCAGTACTGCACCTTATTTTCCTTCACTTGACTTGACTCCATTTCAACACTTCGCTTTGCTTCACTTCACTTCACTTCACTTCACTTCACTTTGCTTCACTTTGCTTCACTTTGCTTCACTTTGCTTCACTTTACTTCACTTTGCTTCACTCTATTTCATTTACTTCACTTCATTTCACTTCACTTCACTTCACTTCACTTCATCTCACTTCACAACCGACGCGTAGAACCTTGGTCACCATATCAGATGTCACCACTCTGTCCACTATGAGACCGAAGCAGTACCACAACTGCTTCCTCTCACAGCAGACGATCCATGATGATCAACCTCCTTGGCGTCCGGACAGGACCACGAGGAGGTGCCTAATGCTCACAGTCTCGTTAACGACTAGTGAACACGCCTGTTCAATTAATCAAAAACTCATGTTATTAAAAAACTAAAGTCATGCAGTAAACGGTTAAGACTTTATTGGTGCCCCCCCCCTCTCTCTAACCAATCTGAAATTTTCATTGGAAGTCTCTTATTCTGCAATTCGTTGTATGGAGGTTCAGAAGCTTGTATGCATTGTGCTGGCATCAGTCTGGCTGACCCAAGGACAAAGCATTCTCCATTTGCCTTGAAGCGCAGGCAGTGTGCCTGTATCTTAAACTCACTTTTTAGCTATCCTGAATCCTCTCCCGCGTACTGTCCTCTATTTTCTTCACGATTTCCACCAAATAGACACCTCTGAAAGAGAGCAATAACTGAGATATTTGCAAGAAACTACTAGAAACGCTGACCGTAGATATTCTTCAAAACCAAAACTATACAGCTTGAGCGCTTTACCTAAGCATTGACCGTTCGACCTGAAATTTAGGGGAACTTACTTTTTAATACATCCACAAGTTTTTATCCCTATACCAGACGTGGAATCGAAAATTAAAAATTTTCACTCCACCCTAACTCTGATCCGTCAGATGCCATAGCACTCCACGGCCACGGTAGCAGGAAGGCTGTCTGGGATCAGATTGGAGAGAGTCGCTGGTGCGGTTGTTTTAAAATAACTTGCCCATTACAGAAGGAGCAAAAATTAAAACTAAAATGATACTAAATCACTGACAATAGAGAAGAATTTCTACTTACAATCATTTTGCCTTCAAATAAATTGGGTATAGTATTTTCTACACTAGCTTTCTTCATTTCACTTTGAAGCTTCTCAAAAAGCTGAAACAAACCACATCATAGAATTACTGATTGAACATGGTGTTTAGGGATATTAACTGGATGTAAATCCGCGCTTAGAGAGATCAACAACTCCAAATCATTAGGAGAGGTAAAGTTTTGGTAACCAACTAACTTTGCCTCCAAAATGAGATTAGCTTGGAGTGAGTTTTAAATATGTATGTACATATATACCCACTTCCACACACTCTGATGGTTGTGTCTTTACTTTGTCCTGATATTAAGAAGCGTTTACTTGGGCGTCAAGAAACTGCATGAATACTCAGTTTAAGGAGGTGAATTCATCCACACGGTTTCATTGCATAAATTTACTCTTTTGAGTATTTTGATAATTTTTAGACAACCATTGAGTTTGAAATAGATTCAAATAGTGATATACAAGAAGTTTCCCATCTCTTCCCTCCTCCACTTTGAAGTTTTGAACCATTGCAGAAGCAAAATACATAGAAACTTCATAGGTACGTGTAATTTAATGGATACTACTTTTTAACAAACTCAACATCTCAACTAGAGAAGACACCAGCTCCCTAACTTGTGATTTTTCACCCAGCAACTCTCATCCATGAAGTACTAGTGTAAAGGATGGAAAAATTAATTACCGTATTTACCCGTGTTTAACCCACACCTATTTTCTAAAAATAGGGGGGGTGGGGGTGGGGGTGGGGGGCAGGGTGGGTTATTATACATGGGTGGAGAGCTAGACGCTATTCACAACAACATTGTGAACGCTGCAGCAGTGCAGTGGCTCGCACGCCCCCTCCTCTTTTGGCATACCCCCCACCCACCTGCTGCACCATGCGTTTTGTTTATTTCTTAAAAGGTTCCACCCCCTGGAGACACTTGTTGTGTGCTGAGTCATCACACATTTCCACGCGGACACTGGCCGGTGAACTCCGATCTTGAAGCAGACACAACGTGAGTGATGAGTCATCTGGGGTGCAGGTTATACACAGGTAAATACAGTACTAATCTGCTGAATCTAAAGACTGCCAACTCAATCACCCATTCATTCAAAACTTATTGCAGGTCCAAGGTGCAGAAATTCATCTCTCAAAAAACCTCAATATTCTTGAACAGATGACTTTTGCTTAGCATTCATTACAGGAGATAAAGTGGAGATCGAATAGTTTTGGCAAAAGCTTAGTTGCTAATTCCATTTTTCGACAGATATAGCAGGTGAAAGTTCGAGATGATTTCAGGATTGATTAGTTCAAACTGAGGACACCTCGTCGTCTACATAGCACTGCTCAAAAAGTCAACAGTTTTTAGCTAAAATTGATGAATTTACGCAAACAGTACAAATTTGAGGAACATCAGCATCTGCAAGCATACTTACGGAAGATACCCTGAAAGTTTTAAGCTGAAGCACTCAAAAATAAAGCCAACATTTATGAGATTTCATTTATCTTACCTATTATCTCATTTTATTTCATCTCTATTCAAATATTTTAAACGTGTTATGCCTAGCGTACTGCCTATTGTTACCTAATTTTTGTTATCTTGTCCAAGGGCTTGTCCTGTTTAATACATAAATAAAAAGATAAATAGATGCAAAACTTCCCGTAAGGCTAAATGAGTGCGAGTGAGGCAGATAAACATAAGACATACCACTTGCTCTCACTGAGCTTGTGGCGAAATAAATTTCAAAAATTACGGCTTTATTCTTAACCAATTTTGCTTGTTTTCTGCGCATAAATTCCACAGAAAAATTACGCAGGTGCTGACGTTTTTGGATTTCGTGTTTTTGTTTGTTTTCAATTTAAAATGCCAAAAACACATTTTTTCCCTAAAGTGCCTGGAACGGTTATCTATTGGATTGAAATCTGGAAAAATTTTGCCTGGAATCACCTTAAGCTTGACCAGCTTTGAGTTGGGTCAAGTCTTTGTTGACACAAAGTTATACAGGGGGACCAAATATTGCCAGTGAAATGAGTTATACATTGAAAAACCACATCTGCTTTCAGCTGAATGCTTCAACTTCATCTTAATGCTTTAACTTCATCTTTTGAACTTGGTTGAATTTAGCAAAGAGCAACCTGCATGTAAACTTTAAACATAGCTGAGGAGAAGATGACTAAATATTAGGGGTATGCGAATATTCGAATTGTATTCGATATTCGAACTCGAATACCGGTTTACTGGTCGGGTCCGAATATCGAATGGCGCTCCTCGAATACCGAATATTCGAGTTCGAATAGTTCGCCAAATATGACCAATTCTGGAAACGTTTTTCTCGTTCTTTCGGCGAAACTAAACATGGTATTCCGCGCCGTTGAACTTCGCGCTTAGACAATTGCGCAGAGCATTGACCGCGCGTCTTTGCGGTGTCAAACAGAATAAAGTAGCTTCCAAGACTCGAGGTGATGCTGATAAGAGGGACTCGCGGAGTCTTTACGAGAACCAACACAGCGCTGACGCAGCGCAAAATGCGTATTCCGCCAAGCAATGACGCGACGCGGCGGCGCCACTGGGACGCACACTGGGGCCAGTTGCGAAATTTAGCATTTCAAAAGTCCATTTGGCAACCATGCGCGATGGAAATTTTATCACTGAAATCATGTCCTACGATACCTATTGACACAGAATATTCGTGGATTGAAGTCAGGAATGGACGAAAAGATGGTCTTATCGCGGACGAAAGGCTGGGTTACTGGGAAGACGCTGCACATGATCAGTTGCTCTGTCAACATTGTTCAATGTTTATTGTGATTTTTGAACACTTCCTCACGTGCGAAAGCTTTTTGTGGGCCATGATATGAATCGGCATAGGCACGGCGAGTATTAATGCTTAAGCGTTTTTTTGAAACTCAATTTTAACCACTATTTTAGGCCACTTTATACAGGGTGTTTTTTAAGCTGTTTTTTTGTAAATTTTGAATTTTCTCGAGAGCCGGAAAAAAAAAAGTCAACTTCAGTCACTCTAAAAACTGAAAAAATCCATTCCTCATACCCTCAAGATTTCTGTGTAAAAGTAGAAAATGGGACAATTTGGGACAATTTGTGTTATGATTTTTTTACCAAGGTGATGTCTTGACGATTTCGTTAAAAAATATCGGCTATTGCGTAAACATTTCAAAAGAGCTGTCCCATGAGGGGTCATTTTTGGCCCATCCGACCTCTCTGATCAATATACTTTCTAGTAGTTGGAAAGAACACAAACTCTGAAGGACCGTCAAACACTGGCAGTCGATATCGTTTACCGTATTCGATATATCGAAGGCCTAAGTTCGATACTGGCTCACTTTCAAAAATTCGTAGCCCCTCTTAAAATAACTAAAATTTCAACATCAATGGGTCAAAAATATTCTACTGATCAATTCCTGTCAAGTAAAAAGTCCATTGTACCCCAAAAATGTGTCTAAAATTAATTTCAAGGCCTATACCAACATTTTTCGATTTCTTTAAAACGAGTTCATCCAGCTACCATAAGGACTAAAGGAGTGTCACAAATTCAGAAATAGATGAACCTTTCAGGAATGCTAATTTTAAGTGTCAGCTTTCAGAAAATAGGCAGTTTCTTGAATTTGGTTAACTGCAAGGGGGGGGGGAGGTAGTTAAAGTCAAACCTTCAATGCGCTATAACTTTCAAACAAAAAAAGCTATCGACATCAACTTTGCGCCAAAAGATGCGTCTTTTAAAGATCTTTCGATTAACGTGCTAAAACTTTTGGTTACAAAAAAATTTTAGCCCGTTTCTGCCACTTTCTTATTTTTAAAATTTCCAAAAGACTATTTTTTGAGTTTGAGAAATATGTGCTATATAGATATCGAAACAAAACCTTCCGTGAAAAAAGTTGATTTTAAAAGAATGATGCAAACCGCAATACCAGAAACCTTTTCGTTAAAGAGTTATGATAGCCAAAAGTTTCGAATGTAGCCAAAAATAGGATTTGGCCGACTTTTGATTTTACCAAAAATTAGTGTCTCCATCAATAATGGCTGAAAATCATTCAAACTTGGTGAATAGGGGGTTTTTTGGGTCGCTGAATTCATTTTTGATAACAGTTTTTCCAAATTTCCAAATCCAAGATGGCTGCCATAGTCATAGTTTATATAAATCCCATCAGAAGTCATTTTCGGGAATTTTAAACATTAAAATCGAAAAGAGCGCCGAAAATTACTCTGGGGTACCTATTTTCATCAAAAAATGTCCATACATTGCAGAGATATTATTTTTGAAATGCTAGGTTTTTGAACTGGCCCACAGTGGGACGTGAGGGTTACCTAACCTCGCATTTGAAGGCACTTTCTCTCGATACTTATCGCGAATAGAGGAAAGAGGAAGGCCGAAGTAGAGTCCCTTGATGGAAATATTGTATAGGGAGTATCGACACGAGCTCAACGAGTTGTGATTGGTCGTTGGTTTTAGGCTCTCACGGAGTCGAGCAGGAGTCGACGACATTGAAGGCTCCACACGAAAGGAGTCGATTCGTAGAGGAACGTATGGGAACGGACCGGAATGCCGGCAAATCCGCCGGTCCACCACTGGTCCACTGTTGAACTTAACCTTCGAATTCGTTCAGGCAGTCGACTAAATCGACTCCTGTCAAAATGCATAAAGCGTCGTGTCGGTACTCCCTATACAATATTTCCATCAAGGGACTCTAGGCCAAAGGAGAGTTTCCTCTTTGGCTTCTCCTAGAGTTCCGAATGAACACCCGCGAACGAACACCCGCGCATCGGTAGCTCCGAAGACCTGCGAAAATGATAACAGCACGCGTGTGTAAAGTTAATTTTGGCGTTCCGATTTAGAGGTCCGATTTAGAGGGCTATTAAATATCATTTAAAAATAAAAGTTCAACTTTTTTCTCAAATTGTTCGCCTTCTTTCATTTCAGAACTATTTAATATGGTAGCTTTCTACAATTCATGGGTTATTTAACATTGAAAAGACAATTTTTTGGACAATTTTTAGTAGAAAATAGATTGAGGAAAAACAAGTAAAATTATTCGATTATTCGATTCGATATTCGAGGAAATTATTCGAATTCGATTCGAAGAAGTAGAAGTAGAAGTAGAAAGTCCAGCCGCCCCAGCTGCTAGCCATAGCTCGTTATGCTTATGTTTCAAAGCGAACGACTGGACTGGTTTTTTTTTTTTTTTTTTTTTTTTTGAAGGGTAGGTTATGGGAAACAGAACTCCGAAAAACGAGATGCTTGTTTTGGATAGGAGAATGTGGGCAAGGGGTCAGAACTCCGACAAACGAAAATGCTCTGTGTTGGATAGGAGAATGTGGGCAAGGGTGTCAGAACTCCGAAAAAACAGATGTTTGGGGTTTGGGAAAAAATTTTTGGGGGTGGCAGAACTCCGACAAACGGGGTGCTCTGGGAAGGGGGGAAAAAAAGGGGAGGGGGAAAAAAAGAACTCCCGGAAAACCCCGGGAAATGCTCTCCCGTTGAAAACGGGTATGGGGGAAAAAAAAAAGGGAGGTAGCAAACAGAACTCCGACAAACGAGATGCTCTGTGTAGATGAGTGGTATAGGGGAAGAAGGCGGTGGGAATCAGGAAACAGAACTCCGACAAACGAGATGCTCTGCGTTGAGTGGTTTGTGGTGAAAAGGGATAGAAAGTTAGAAGACAGAACTCAGACACTAATATTCTCTTTTGACTGTGGGGTTTTGAGAGAAGAGAAGTAGGGAAAGGGGATAGTAAATCTGTACCTGTAATACTGGAGAGAAAAACAAAACAAAAAAAACAAAAAAACAAAAACGTTCTTGTTGAATCTGAAAAAGCAAAGAACCTCCCCAAAAGTGCCATTAGTCTTAAGTGGCTTCAGCTGCCTGCAGGTAAAGGGGACAATATTTCTCTTCAGAGCAATCTCCTGTAAGATATACGGCTACTTGTCACTGATAAATTAATAATTAGTTTATAACTACCAAGTAGCGGGAGCTGGCTGTAGGGTATGTCAGCAGCGGAGTAGGAAGTTAGATGCCAGATCTCAGCTGGACTAGATATGCCGAACACTTGTCTGGATCTTTGCTGACCCACTTCTTTATTGACATGCTGATTAGCACACTGATTTCCTTACCTTTACCATATAATCCAAGTGTCTACCACATACACAACTTAAATGCAAATCTACCATCTATCTTCTTCATCCTCATCTTCATTGCTTACTACACAACCATCAGAGTCTTCAGATTTAATTTCTGGATCGGTGTCAGACAGCTCTGGATTCTCACGGATGCTTTGTAGTATGGCCCTTGGGATCTTGTGTTGCTGCATCAGCTCCTTCCATATTTCTGATGAATGGTCAGACCATCTGATGGCTTTCTGAAGCATGTCAGACCACGTTAGGCATGGGCGTCCATGTTTCCGAGGTCCACCCAAAATGACTCAGCAAGTTTCAAGAGGTGTCCCTCAGGTCTCCGAGTTACATGGCCCCAGTATTGAATTCTTGAGATTGCGATTTGCCGAGTGATGGTGAGGTTTCTGACTAAAGAAGATACTCTAAGGTCCGTTGGCTTTGTAGAGCTTACTTTAATAAGCAGTTTTAGAGCATTCCTTTCAAAGTGCCTCAAGGATATTCTGTTTTGTCGGGTCACTGCTGCTACTTTCAGGCCATACACGACTGTTGGTGTGATGATGCTGGTATACAGTATTGAGATTAAGTCCCATGGTAGTCGGTTCTCCTGTAGGAAGGGTAGTAGACTATACAAAGCTTTATATCCTGCTTTAACTCGGTTTCTAATTGTTTGCGGTCGTTCTAAACTACTTGTTATGGTAGATCCCAGATACAGAAAGTGGTCTACTTTAGGTAGTTTGAAGTCTCCGAAATACAAGTGGGTTTCTTCGTGTACGTCTTCAGGTCTCTCCTTCTGTCCTTCCGGGTCTCTTATTAGTACACAGCTTTTACTCCAATTTACGTTTAGTCCAACTTCTGCTAGTAATTCGCACAAAACAGTTAGAAGTTCCGCTATTTGTTCTTCCGTTTCAAACAGTATAATTATGTCATCTGCAAAAGCAAGTATGCAAGGGAACTTCATGTCTTCTATTTGTTCTACCGTAAAGAATGGTAGCCTTTCTGATGCTGCTTTGATGACGAAATGGAGTACCAATATGAAAAGCATCCCAGAGATTGGACATCCTTGCTTAACTCCTCTGTTAACCTGGAAATATTTTGTATACTTACCTCTCCACCTGACACAAACGTCTCCAGGTAAACAAGCTTTAGTTATTCGCTCAATTAAACTTGCTGGTACACCATAGGATTTCAGCATTTTAAGAATTGCAGAATGGTCTACTGTGTCAAAGGCTTTCTGTAGATCCAAAGATAATACCATGACTTTCCTTCCAGAATTCCATAGGGAGTCTAGGATTCGGCGTAGTGTGAACAGGTGGTCATCTGTTGATCTTCCATGTAGGTACGCAGCTTGATAGGCTGGAATTTCACTGATATGTTTTCTCAGTTGGTCGAGAAGGTAGCTACTATATATTTTGTAGCCAACGCTACTCAGTGTTTTTAACCTAAAATCACCTGGTTCTTTTGCAGCCGTTTTTTTTGGTATGGGTACTCTTACTGCTTTAAACCATTCGTCCGGTGGCTCATTCTTTTCCCATATCGCTGAGAAACATTTTGCCAGACTCCTGTAGAATTCATTGGGGCATTGTTTCAGCAGGTCCACAGTAACCTGGTCAGGTCCAGGAGCAGATCCACTTTTCTTTTTCCCAACAATTATCTGTAATTGTGCGGCGCTTGGTCCAGGGATTGACTCGTTCTCGATGTTTGTGGTATCTGTTGAATGGGCATTAGCTCCGCTTGTGGGTGTAGTGTCCTTTTGTCCTAATGTTTTCTTCATGTACATCTCCCAGTCTCTCAATGAAATTTTTGGTTCTGCCCGGCTTTGGGTTTTGGGTTTTTCTCCGATGGGCATGTATATGTTTGTACATGATACGCAGTCTCTCTGATGGTTTGTATTTATGTATTTTGTCTAGAAACTCCGCAAAGCGTTTCTCCTTATGTTTTTTTTTGACTGCTCTTAGAGCGGCCGTGGACTGTCTCAGCTGGGCCTTTGCTTCTCTACAACCTGGTCTTCTTTTCTGAACAAATTGCGCTTTTCTATACTTGGCCATTGATTTTCTTGTTCCGGGTGTAATGGGTGAGGAGGGTATGTTTAATATTTTATCACCCGCGGAGCATACAATGTTTGCCAGTTCATTCCAGCTGGGTGTGATCTGGTTTGCTTCCATAATGTTGACCTGCTCCTTGATGTGCTGTTGGAAGTTATCACCTATCCTCTTGTCTCTAAGCGCCGTCACATTCCAATTCCTATAATCATAGTTGTTACTAGGTGGGGTCGTTTCTCTGACCCTAATGTTGTCTCCATTTCCATAAAGCTGGTCAGCAGCTGGTTCTTGCGTTGTATTCTTCATAAGAGTAAATGTTCCCATAACCATTTTATGATCTGTCTTGACAGAGTTTTCAAATCTGGCTTTACATCCAGCCCCCCCAGCCCAAAATCCTCGTACGAGAATGTGGTCAAGTTGAGATTTGTACTCTCCTCTTTGCCAAGTCCAAAATAAAGAGGAGTTTCTGCGTTTATCTCCAAAAATTGTGGCAATTTTCAGATGGTAATTTCTTGCAACATTCTTCAAGCTTTCTCCATTGCTGTTGGTACGCACATGGCCTAAGATGTTTCCTATAAGGTGAGTATCTTCTGGTAGTTGGTCCATCCACCCTAGATGACCATTGAAGTCTCCGGCAACTATCAGCTTATTTTCAGAGCTAACACCTAAAAGTTTGGATTGAAGAGTACTGAAGAAATCTTCAGCCTCGGAGGATCCTGTGGTGGGAGCATAACATCCAAAGATTTCGTATTTTTTTTCCCAAATATTTGTATCATTATTGCGATGATATCTTGTGAACAGCATTTAACGCTCAAGACTTCTGACCCCTTTGGGGGACGAGGATGCTTACTCCTCGGCACGATCTTTCTTCAGCTGCTGTTCCACTGTTGTACCATATGAATCTTTGAGTGGAAAAAGTTGAGTTCACAAGATGTGTCTCTTGTAGAATGGCTATGTCTGGATCATATTGTTCTAACACGTCTTCAATTTGCTTCTGTTTCGCAGTCTCATTGCAAGAGCTCACATTCCACGTGATGACACGAACAGTTTCTCTCTCAGGCATCATGGGTGTGCTCACGTTGGGTGTGAGGCTAGTCGCTCTGATGTCATATCTGGTTTGTGGTACTTGTGGGGATCGTATGTTGTTATCCATCCTGTTATGAATCTGCACTTCATTCTCAGGTCCTGAAGGTTGCTGCTTTTTACATTTGTTCCTTCTTTTGTTGCTATGCTTGGAGTCTTGTGATTTCCTCTTCTCTACGTTGGTTTTTCTGGTGATTGTTTCATTGTTTATTGCTGTATTAGGTACTTTAGGTAAGACCTCGTGCTGAATTAGCCTGGGGTCGCAACTGATGTTTGTGAACACATTTAATACACTGTCGTAATGAGTTCTCGACCCAGGGTTTTGCACCAATTCTGTAGCACACTTGCAGTGTTGGGCCTTGCGTCCCAATGGTGTACTCAGGTCCCTCTTCATTGTAAATTTTAATACTACAGGCAAATAGGTTTGCAAAGGCTATTATAACCTCAGCTCCGCCATAAGTGGTCTGAACATGACCCAAATATTGTAGGAAGGCCCGAACTTTTACCTCATCCGAGTATCTAATGTGCTCTTCCATGAACCTGCTATCCATTCTGCATGTCTCTAGAACATTATAGAATACGGTGGGCTCATTTATGTGGCTAAGCAAATAATCCTGAATCATAAGCCGCAATCTCGGAATGTTTAGGTTGCCTTGCCTACCCCCCTTCAATTCCCACTGGTGTATCAAGGCTCTAAAGAGGCAGCTTCCATCCCCCGGTATTACAGCTACTTCAACCGCTCCTGCCTGAACGATGACAATTTCCTTTTCCATTCTACAATACAATGAGCTTAAATTCTGGACTTCTTAAAATATTTTCTTGATTAAGAATCTGGACATTAAAACATTAACTTCTATAACAGAGGAGACAAGAATTAGTTTGACAATTTACACACATATTTGGGCATGAAACAATAAAATATGCCAATCTCGTGGTGGTGTGCAACCCTCAGTGATGAGAGCCACCACGAAGAAAGGCAACAGATTCGCACTATAGTAGTTCAGTTGAGGGACTGTCCGAAATCACGTTACAATGACAAACCACAGGAGTGTGGGAGTGAAGGAGGATGAATCTTGTAGGTCATGGTGGCAAGGTTAGGGGAACTTTGTTCGGCTGAGGCAGGGGAGGAGAGTCAGGAACCATATGCCATCTTATTACTATAGCAGTTCGAGGAGAGTCAGGAACCACGCGCCATCTTATTACTATAGCATTCGAGGAGAGTTAGGAACCAAGTGCCATCTTATTACTATAGCAGTTCGAGGAGAGTCAGGAACCACGTGCCATCTTATTATTATAGCAGTTCGAGGAGAGTTAGGAACCACGTGCCATCTTATTACTATAGCAGTTTGAGGAGAGTCAGGAACCACGTGCCATCTTATTACTATAGCAGTTCGAGGAGAGTTAGGAACCACGTGCCATCTTATTACTATAGCAATTCAGTTGAGGGACTGTCCAAAATCATGTTACAATGACAACCACGGGAGTGTGGGAGTGGAGGTAGATGAATCTTGTAGGTCTTGCTGGCAAGGTTATGAGGAACCTTGTTCGGCTGAGGCAGGAGAGGAGAGTCAAGAACCACGTGCCATATTGCTGCAACTTTTCGGAAAATCCCCGTAACGGCGGTCACCAGCGTCATGACCCACAAAGCTTCAACAATTCACAATTACTCAGAAGGGATATTATTATACTATACACGGCGTAATAAGGGTTGATGTTTACGCTTATGTAGCCAAAGGAGGGTCTTCGGGAGGTGTGCAAGGGTTTTTCAATTTCTAAGCTTAAAATTTTAAATGCGTTAAGTGCGTATTTCTCTTAGCGTTTAGAATCGTAGTGCTCCCATTTCCAGGTTTGATCAGCAATTCCCTTTCCAATGCATGTATGGCGTTGTCCGGTTATTTCCATTAAGTTGGAGGTAAGCAAGCAGGCAAGTTCCTGTAGGGGTGTGCCAGGTTGTAGAGAAGACTTTATTTCCGTAGGATGGTTATCTTTAGTCCCATTAGTTGCAATTGTGCAATAATTTACTGTCTATCTTGCTTATGATGAAGTGTTGTGTATCATTAGAAGTACATCCTTCAGAAGGTCTACCATGACGATCGCTTGTTGTTCGTTTTAAAACGGGTTAAGCTCCTGTGCGGGTGATACTTAGCCGTATTGCTGTGCTGCATACTGTGGCTTGTCGTCGGGATGTCCTTCCTCTGATATTTTCCCTTGTTATCCCCATCTTACATTGATTAACCCTTGCATCACCATAGAGAACCAAGGGGGCAAGGGGAGAGGGAACAAAATTCTCATTTGTTTCAGCTTCCTGTGTCACAAACACTCTCAGAGCCTGGCCAGGTAATTTACTGTAGAGGGGGTAAGGCTGAAATAGCCGGTGGTCAACTATGGAGGGCTGTTCTATCTGAAGGATGAACAGTGGCTGTACAGGGGGGGTGTGTTGAACATGAAACATTGAACAAGGTGTGATCCTGGCCAGTCACTTTTTTCGTGAAGGTACTACTATAGACTTGGGAAGGCAGAGGCTCAAGTGCACCTTTTGTAAGGGCCTATTTTCCGCGTGCACTTCCCCACTTGACCACCAAATTATTCGAATTCGATTCGAGTGCAAAAAAGTGGTATTCGCACACCCCTACTAAATATTAGAGAATAACTCAAACTTACCATTTGAAGAAATGCATGGATATTGTGTTGTAAAAAATAATCTTGGGACTTTAAACCTAATGACTCGATGAATAATTTTGTATTTACGGGTTTGTCGGTGGTCTGGAGTTCGTAGAAAGTTCTTTGTAATGCAAAAGTAACACTTTTTGTGCTATCATAATTTTCTGTGGGCACTTCATAGACAGCCTGTCGGAAAAATGTGAAGTTAATGCAATGGAGAATAAAGAAGAAAATCAAAGAATTTAAATTTTTAGATGAGTTAATACACAAGCCTGAAAAAATTGGATATAGGTTAGAAGTTGGCTTTTTAAAAAAAAATTTAAAAAACTAGGTAATAGGAAAATAGAGAAACTGATGCACTACGAAGAAGGGCCAAATTTTTCATTTCTGAAAAATTGAGGCGCAAAACTTTGAGGGGAAACAATCCAGGGGGTTCATCCATGATATCTTTGAATTGACAGTAATATCTGAACTGGTTTTAATGTTAGATATTAACAATCAAATTGATTAGTTGAAAGGAGGTGGTATCCCAAGTTTATATTATGTACACTGAAAAAACAGCTAACATAAGATTTACCACAACTTGGTTTAAATTTTAAACAAATTCAGAAAGTTGTGAATTTTACGTTTTCCATGGTTCGAGTTCAAGATGTCTAGGTTAAAATTTAACCATTTCATGGTGAAAACTTAACCAATACGTCTTGTACTCAAACCATGGAAAATGTAAAATTTACAATTTTCTTGGACTGTCAAATATTTAAACCAAGTTATGGTAAATCTTACGATAGCTGTTTTTTCAGTGTATTTTATTAGACTTAAAAAAAGAAAATTAAATAAAAGTGTCACCTAGAGAGCTTGTGTCAATTGATTTTTAATGCAACATTGAAAAAACCCCATAAACTGAGAAATTGAACGCTTGTGAGACAATTGAGGCATTTTTCGGTAAATGGGCGTATGGCGAAAAAACGACTTTCGAGAAAAACGCGTTTGAAAGTTTAAAACTTTATAACTGAGAGACTACTGCAGATTTTTCAAAATTTGAAAGACTGACTTGTAGAACAAACATTCAAGAAGAACTCTACTTAATTTCAAGTTTTTAGAGTGAAAATTAGTTGAGCAGTGAAAGTTCAAAGTTGAAGCGTTATACGCCCTTTTACCGAAAAACGTTTTTTTTTCTCCCTGCCTATCCGACAAGTATTGTTTGGATTAGATTTGTGTCACGAACTTGAAGAAAAGGAAATTGTAAGAAGGAGGGATGGTATTAAGGCCCTTTTGGGCTCATTTTTGGCCAAAAAGGAGGGTTTTATTGTTGTCATCGGAGACGGAGCCAAAAACGCAAAAAACCCACACACTGACATATCCACTGAGCTCTTATCAATATCAGATACAGATGCGATGTGAGTACAGATATCGCGGGCGCGAGCCGCTGCGAGTACCGCTCGTAAGAGGCACTGTAGCCCATAAGTTTCTGAATTCAGCCGAGGTGCGTCCATTCGAACGATTGATTCGTGGTTATTTTCCGTTCAACATACGAATAACTTTATATCACCTGTTAGGTCACATCGTCAGGATTTCAAAAACGAGTTCTCCAAAAAAAAAGGCGTAAATCACCATACGCCCATTTACCGAAAAATACCTCAATTTATTTCTGACACCTCTTGATGCTTGTGATAATTTTCACATTGGATACCGCTATCTCTAAATTTTAATCATGTTACCCAACAAGATATAGCCATGGAGGGATGACAAAATACTACATAAGTCCTATCTCAAAGTAAGGCAGCATAAACAGTTTGTTTACCTCTACTTTATTTTACCTTAAATAAAACAATTGTAATTAATTCAATTGAAACTGGGTGGATAACTAAAGAGGCTATCTGGACACAGAATTTTATTACAACGAATCAGGTGAGAAAATGTTGCTTGCTTCTTTATCCCACACATTCTTCCAAAAATAGTAACCAATTTCTGCGTCCAAATAGCCATTCATAAACACTTGCACTTTCATTTCAAACGGATGTGTCATATCTTTTGATTTTTTATTAAAAATAAGAGGCAAACAAACTTAGCCCACGTAAAATGTACAAAAGAGATCTCCATCATGGCTGCCTGATGCCTCCTTGGTGTCTTTAGCAATACATTCCACAAGGCCCCTGTATAGTTATAAGTAGTTCCTTGTTGCTACCTGATGATCATATTAAAGGGGCTCATTCAAAATCGGCATTTTTCGCCCACTGCTTGTTTTTGACGAAACTTTGGGGATCGATTGGGGTTACTATTATTAGTGGATCCTGAAATTTTCGCGACCTAAAACCAATTTTTAGAGGGGGGGCGGGGGGTCAAAGTTGAAACCTTCAAACTCAAATATCTCGCTAACGAATAAAGCTTTTGAAATGTGGTTTGCGCGAAAAAACGCGAAATAAAATTTCCTTTCTTTTGACTACCCACATGATCCACAAAATTTTAAACAAACACTTGCAATTTGCAATTTTTTGATTTTCAGGCTCCAAATTTTTACAAATTTTGAAATACTGAAAAAACGCATTCTTCGATTTTGATCTCTATGAGATATGTTATTCTCTATAAAATTTGCTACAATTGAGTCCAAACCACATGTTGGGGAAACTTTTCGTTTCTGAGTTATGAATTTTTAAAGTTTCAAAAATCGCTATTTTAGCGTTCTCAGTGACAGCAACGAAACCTAAAAAAAGAATTTCTCCGCTTCTAATCAACAAAACTTGGTGAAAATTGGGATTTGGGGGTTTGGAAGGTCGTAAAATTCAATTCTGCTATCAGATTTGAAGAATTTTGAAATCCAAGATGGCTACCAAGCAGATGGGTTGGCAGCCATCTTGGATTTCAAAATTCTTCAAATCTGATAGCAGAATTGAATTTACGACCTTCCAAACCCCAAATCCCAATTTTCACCAAGTTTTGTTGATTAGAAGCGGAGAAATTCTTTTTTTAGGTTTCGTTGCTGTCACTGAGAACGCTAAAATAGCGATTTTTGAAACTTTAAAAATTCATAACTCAGAAACGAAAAGTTTCCCCAACATGTGGTTTGGACTCAATTGTAGCAAATTTTATAGAGAATAACATATCTCATAGAGATCAAAATCGAAGAATGCGTTTTTTCAGAATTTCAAAATTTGTAAAAAATTTGGAGCCTGAAAATCAAAAAATTGCAAATTGCAAGTGTTTGTTTAAAATTTTGTGAATCATGTGGGTAGTCAAAAGAAAGGAAATTATATTTCGCGTTTTTTCGCGCAAACCACATTTCAAAAGCTTTATTCGTTAGCGAGATATTTGAGTTTGAAGGTTTCAACTTTGACCCCCCGCCCCCCCTCTAAAATTGGTTTAGGTCGCGAAAATTTCAGGATCCACTAATAATAGTAACCCCAATCGATCCCCAAAGTTTCGTCAAAAAAAAGCAGTGGGCGAAAAATGCCAATTTTGAATGAACCCCTTTGCAATGGCACTTGGGATTCGTGATATATTATTCCTGTGTGATACCATCTCAGGAAGAAATCGATGAAGTTTGTGACACCGAATTCCAAGTACATAATTATTTTCTTACGAAATGATTTTTTATCATTCAGTAAACTTGAGTTTCTTATCAAGGAGCATCTCAACTGCAAGAATCCCCGCTTGACTCAATTTTGTCAAAAACAGCACTTGTGATGTTCTTCCGGGGAGGTGTCAATGTTTCAACTGTAAGAATTTGAACAGACACAACAATTCTAAGAGAGATTACCTTTCTGAGTTCACAGATGGAGTAAAGAGACTGAAGAAGAGAATTCACGTAGCAGGTGCTACCTCGAGATTTTAAACCCACAAAGCCAGTGAGCTTCTTTGAGTCCCAAAACATCCCATCAAGTGAAATGTCAAAAAGCGAAACCTGAAAGAAATAAGAGTATTCCAGATAGTTGCATACTTTTACCAACTACGTAATTAATTCTGAACCAGGAGAAAATGCTCTGCTGAGTTTTTAGATGTAAAATTGAAATTGATTCCGGTTCTTACTATTCAATAATTTATTTGGAAACTTAAAACGAACGTTTTCCAAAGCATCTTTTAGTACCATCTTAAGTTGCTATATTCAGCTACAATCAAGAATGAATGGAATCCATTAGCCAACAGCCAGTTTAAAAGATTGAATTTCAAAATGCAACTTATCGGTTAAATTTGATAGAAATGCCCACTACAGATGTTAGTCCTACTGTTAGATTGGGACTTAACTGCTTTGTGGCCTACATACAAGAACTTTTGCTCAGAATGATCTAAAGAATTGATTTCTGTAAAAGAAAGTATGCCTTCAGTGCAATCCAAACCCATGAAAAACCTGAGGGGTCCTTAAAAGTAACCGCCGCTGAAATAATGCCATACAATTCATGCTATTGACTCTTATCAAAGTTCAGCGTTGACTGCTGTACGCTCTTAAAATTAGCCTCTTTTCTAATAAGTAAACAACTTTTTTTTTTCTTTTTTTTTACTCAACAAATGAGGTTCGCTTCAAAATGAAGAGAGCGAGTCATAGTTTGTTCAAGACAAACACACACATACGTAATTAATTATGCTCTACCTTCAACAGTTTAGCCATAAATGTTGCTAGAATTGCGAAGAATTAGTCAATAAATGATGGGGCAGAATCAGATTTTAGAACACCCAGTAACAGGAGCGATAAACAAGAGAGTTGAACAAATGTTGATGTTATTACCTCCAAAGTAATAGAATCATCTGTGATGTATCCATTCTTAGGATCTAACAAATCTTCCCAAGAAATAAACTTAGACCAGCCCAAACTACTATTCTTTGCAGTCCAATGGTTCTTATTTCCTGAAGAATCTGAGGAGAAAAAAATAAAAAAACACCCGACTATTATTACTCAGCAGGAATATTCAGCCGGGATTGCCTGTAATAACTATTGTCTGTTGCTTGACTTGCCGTTTGCATCCTACCAAACGCTCAGATGGTTTGGTGCAAAGAATAGGGCTGTGCGAAAATGGTTTTTGAAGTCAAATAAAATTTGAATGAATACTTTGAAAGAAAACCAAATTAGAATCAAATATAAAATATTATTAACAAAATACTGTTGTTTTGCTTAGAAATGTTCTTTCCTAAAGCTCCAATAAATTTTTTTATTTTTTCCATCAATTAGTACATCCACTGTAATTGTGTTCACAATGACAATTTTCAACCTTTTTAGTTTATTTCGTTTTTAGAGGAAACATCATTCATTAGGAATAATTAAAAATAGTCAACCGATGAAAAATTTACTGCACTCATTCAGTCTCCCAGTCGGGAGACAATAATTGGCCCTGCTTGATCTTGCATAGAGCTTGCAGTAGCTGCGGTAGTCTCATGCAAGCTTGCAACAAACCTGCAGCAAACTTGCAAATCCAGGCAGGGAAAAAGGCAGACCATGACGGCTTGGAGCAAGCCTCATAATGTCAGCATGCAATTTGCCTATTGAAACAATTTTGCTCCGAGTCTAAGAATGAGAGCATGCGACTATAAGATTGCAGAAAACTTACAGTAGGTCTGCAAGCGTAAGCTTAAAAACTGTTTGCCGAAAGCTTGCGAATGGAAGTAAAAAAGACACCCTCATGGTAAGCTTTCTGCAAACTTGCAGCAAGTATGACATTACAAGTTTGCAAAAAGTTTGATGATATAACCTTATAACACACTCACAAACATCAGGGAAAAAGAAAAATATCCACAACATTGCAAGAGGCATACAGCAAGTCTGTGCACACAAACAGAAACACTGTTGTTGATGTAAGCTTGAATTTAGCTTGCGCATTGAGGGGCAAAACACTACCTGTAAGCTTGCAACCTTGCAGATGGCAACAGGTATGATACAAGCTTGAGGCAAGCTATGTAATGGCGATGAGGCTTTAATGGGTCTATTACGTACTTTCGCTACAACAATAAAGAATCTTGATTCTTATGTTAAATTCAGCAAAAATAATGATGTGCACATTAAAAACGTTCAAAAACCACTGATTAACTCAGTAAATCACTTCCATCTCAAACAACCTGCGCTTCACTAGACACTATCATCACCGACATACTACTACATAGACGGAACCACCATGTATATGTAAACAACATCGTAACTACAAAATGATGGAATTTCCTTCTACTTACATGAAATAATGGCTGAGTTTGCTGTCTGGTTTTTTCTAGTTTATTGAAGATTACAAAATAATACAGTAAGTGTATGCATCTAAACGAATCATTCAAATGTTTGTAAGTTACGTTGATATTTACAAAAACGTGGTGGTTCCGTCTATGTAGTTGTATGTCGGTAATAATAGTATCTAGTGTAGCGCCGGTTGTTTGAAATAGAAGTAATTACCTGAGTTAATGAGAGGATTTTGATAGTTTTTAATGAGCGCATCGTTATTTTCGCCAAATTTTACACTAGAATCAAGGTTTCACATTGTTGTAGCAAAAGTACGCAGCAGTGAGCAGACCATTAAATGTATTATAACATCGAGATCTTGCCACTTTTGCAGCTTACAAATGGTTACGATTTAACTGAGCCAAGTCTGGATTGCACTAAGATAAGGAAAAGTAAACCTCCCACATGGTTCAAAAGTAGTTTAATCAGTTAGATTTTTCAGTATATTATAAAATTTGCAACGAGTAGAAAGGAAAAACAAAGAACAACATTTTTGGTAAGTAGGTATAAATAGATGAATACCACTCTGATACTTGCTTTAATTGAACAGGCTCAAGCGAAAACATTTGATATCCAATTTATTTTTACTGATAAGACAAATATAAACAAATTAGAAAATAAAGAATTAATAAAACTGATAAAACAAGGGAAATAGGAGCAAGGAGTCATGGAAAAAGTCTGATTAGGACTTATATAGAAACAGCGTACTCTTAAGTGTGAAGTACGCTCACAAAGTTAATTATAAAAAAATGGACTACGGACGTTTTTGCATGAGCCAGTTCCATTGATAGAGAGAGTCGGGCCAACGCTCGCACAGAGATAAACACAGCAACAAATAAATGATTGAATAGTCTAATTTCAATTGAGTTGGGGAGAGCGGGAAAAAGAGGAGAGTGAAGAGAGAGAAAAAAAGTAGGGCGGAACAACTTTGTGACAAAGTTGCTGCAAGCTTGTAATGATTAAATAACTAGGTTGCTACAAGCCTCTATACAATCTATCTGGGCTTTAAAATTGTACCAGGAGATAGTTTGCTCTAAGTGAAAATGTTTCTGCACAGACCCTGCAAGAAGCTTTCTGCAAGCTTGAAAGCAAGTTGGTTTGCAAGCTTGCCGCAGGCTTCAAAGTGCTGCCCTGCAATAATTGCATACGTGCAGCAAGAATGCAAGGAGCCTACATGTAAGCTTTCTGCAAGTAAAAATGTTGCTGCACAGACCCTGCAAGAAGCTTGCCCTTTGTCTGCCTCCACTAAAGGACACTATAGTTTTGAATTGGTTATTCTAACATGAAGCTGAAGTGAAAAAAAAAAAAAAATACGAAAATAACAGGAACTTACTTATTATGGATTTACTATCTTCTATTTGAGAGAGAATTTTGAAACTACTATTCATACTGCAGCTCCAAGACATATCTGCACCTTCTACGTCACACTATTTGACAAAAACAGTTAAGAGTAATTTATTTTTTCAACTAGAAATCTAGCAAATAATTGAAGAGAAAATAAAATAGAGGTAGAAACAGAAAGTCAAACTACCCTGGCTGCTCATCATAGCTTTGCTATGCTTATCTTTCAAACCAAATGGTTGGAAGGAGATTAAGTGGGATTTCGTTTCCCATTTTTAAATATGATGAGTTCTTGCCAATTCATGTCCAAACAAGTTGTCTTTAAGGTTGCAGATTCACCAGCAACTCACTTATCTTTCTGGCAATCTAAATGCCCGCACGCAGCATCCGAGCACCTCCAGATGCTGCAAGCCGTATCTCACCAACCCACTGAACTCAAAATCATCAAATGCCACTCCAGGAAGCCCAGGCAATCCGCAGAACAAAGGCCCATCATGAACTGGCATTTCGTAATTGTATTCAGTGCACGTTATTCAAAGGGGAGGGTTATCTTTTGTCAAGTTGTCATTCTGATAGAAACCCTTACATCTTTACAAAAATTGCTGCTCCTCAGCTATCGAGCATAAACACCATAGAAATGAAAGGGTTTATGTCATAACACCTACTTGAAAAATGAGCACCACCCACAAACGTATCAAATCATCAACTTGATTACGATGTTGTTCATGGTCACCCTCCCTGGTTTTTCTTAATGCCCTGCTTGCAGCTAAAAATCTAATCCAATAATGGAAAAGAAATTTAAACACTTCATCTAAAATAACTTTGAACTTTACCAATTATTCATTAATTGGATAAAAAAGAAAGAAAAAAAAAAAAACGACTGTAACATAGCTACCAGAAAAATCTGTGGTGAAGATAACTTATCCATTAATGCAGTATATGGAGATAGTCAATAGTCTAGAAATCTCAATATTGAAAGACTTACTTTAAGAACAGATGTGTTCAACATATTGTTCAGTGAATGCTGCCACCTTTTTTTCTTGAAAGTTTGACTCCTTTCCTCAGACAAAATCATGAGAATAATGATAAAATCTCAGAATGGCAACTCACATAACAAGCTATTAAGGCAAGATTACAGATAGTTGGACTTGTAAGTGGTGTTTGTTGACAATACACTGTTTTAGTTGAGCGATACATATGTTGTATTGATTGCCGTCCAATGGCCTCTGATTCCAAACAAACTCTGATTCATTGTATTTTCCCCTTAAGCCAGGGACTTGAACCACTGAGAATTTGATGTCCATTCGGATCCGTTCCCTGTTCAAGCCTCCATAAAAAACCGGTTCACGATTTGGAACCGGTTAGCGGCGACTTTAGGTTCAATTCCGCCCGGTTCGAACCTGAGTTGTGAACCGATTTAGTTCTGATGATGCGTTTTGTTTTGACATTTTCTCAGAGAGATGTAATTTTCAGAGATAAGAGCGAATAGAACAAACTATGAAATGATTAAAAATATTACCTGTTTAATAATAATAGAAGTGAGTTGGAAAATGAAAGGAGCCAGAAGTAAACAATAAACTTCTAAACAAACAACATTTTTTCTTAAAATTAAAATAACAATAGATTCTATCTTTGCTGAAATGATTTTATGGGCGATTTCACAATAACAGGCATTGTATGTCGCCAGGCCAGCCAGGGACTTTGGACCATATGTGAAGGATAAAAAGTTAAACAGCAATGATTTTTCGTCGTATCTATGTACAAGGGAGGAAAAAAAATATCAGGAAAAAAATTATCAGGAAAAAAAATTATCATCGCTGGTGGAATAAATCACACTTTTTCAGGTGGAATTTGTACACTTTTCAGGTTTCAGGTTCTGTTTGCGGTCCGACAAAATCAGTGAAAACAATTTGCAGTTTCGTTCACGGTTCAGCAAACTTGCGGTTCGGAGCAGTTTTCGGTTCACGGTTCAGTTCGATTAAAGTCCCAGCCTTAAGCACATTTTTGAAAGAAAAGGACATTATTCAAAATCAGCCTTTTTACCCCTGGGAGCGAAATTTGAAATACTTTCAGGGATGATAGAGGATAAAATCAGGGTTCCGAATCTGGCCTATCTTTTGATTTTGGACGAAGGGAAAGGGAGGGAAGGGGGTCCAAAGTTGGACACTTCTAACGCCCATAACTTTTGAACGAATAAAGATATGATGATGCACTTTGTGCAAAAAGATAGATCTTTTAAAGACCTTTTGATTGATGTGTATGATATTTGCCTAATTTTATTTTTTAATCAATTTATCAAAGTTTTTCTGATGTTTTTGAAATTGGGTTTTTTTACTGGGTTTTTTTAGTTTTTTTACTCATGGAAGTTTGGCAACGCACGAATCATCACAAATTGTTTTCATGATAATAGTAGACGCAAGTTGCTAAAAAATGGTTTAAACCGCATGCTGGGGAAATACTTTGAAGCGGAGTTATGAGGGTTCAAAGCTCGCACTTTCACAAAAAAGGCCGCCCCGAGGGGCATACTACAGGTGGTAGAAGTTGGCATTAACTGTTTTTCCCGTCTAAATGACTTGAAATTTAGTTTCCTGGGCAGCAGTTCCCAGCCGGTAGAATTTTGGAGGTCTGCGAAGACCTTTCCAAATTTTTCCTGTTTTTTTTGCCCGAAAGTGGCAACGTTGAATTTGTGACTAATATTTTTTTTATGTAGCAGGAAAAATACAATTTTATCGTTGCTAGGGAAGTAAGTTATCATTTGGATGAGTCATAACCTGAATAATTTGTATAAGTTGATAAGTGACAGAGAAGTCACAGCCGCAACGCTCCCACTAGGGCTGGTTAGTTTTTATTTTCCCCTCCATTGTCCAAAAAAAAGAAGAAAAAAAGGTAATTGATTTTTCATTTCTTCAAGTGGTGGTCTGTGGCCTCCACCGATCGCCCGATTGGTGGTCCGCGGCCTCCACCGATCGCCCGATTGGTGGTCCGCGGCCTCCACCAATTGTCCGATTGGTGGTCCACGACCAAAAAAGGTTGAGAACTGCTGTTCCTGGGGTATTTTATAACGCTGTAGATCTAATTTTGAAAAACTGATGCAAAATTAGAACTACAGGATTATAAGATACCCGAGGAAACCAAATTTCAAGTCATTTGGACGGGAAAAACAGTTAATGCCAATTTCTACCACCTGTAGTACGCCCCTCGGAGCGGCCTTTTTCGTGAAAGTGCCAACTTTGAACCCTCATAACTCCGCTTCAAAGCATTTCCCCAGCATGCGGTTTAAACCATTTTTTAGCATGAAAACAATTTGTGATGATTCGTGCGTTGCCAAACTTCCATGAGTAAAAAAACTGAAAACCCAATTTCAAAAACATCAGAAAAACTTTGATAAATCAATTAAAAGTTAAATCTAGGCAAATATCATACACATCAATCAAAAGGTCTTTAAAAATCTATCTTTTTGCACAAAGTACATCATCATATCTTTATTCGTTCAAAAGTTATGGGCGTTTGAAATGTCTAACTTTGGACCCCCTCCCTCCCTTTCCCTTTGTTTAAAATAAAAAAATAGGCCAGATTCGGAACCCTGATTTAATCCTCTATCATCCCTGAAAGTATTTTACATTTCGCTCCCAGGGGTAAAGAGGCCGACTTTGAATAAGGTCCTTTAGGCTATTAAATCAAACAAGTACTTATTGCAATTTTTTTGCTAAAAATGCTTAGTTATGCCTGGTTCGGAAGCTAAAACTGCCGAAATCAACAAGAAAATACAAAATAAACGATGCATTTAGAGGTTGGAATCACCGGAATTCTTGCCAGATTTCCGCCCAATCCACAACAACAACAACAACAATCACGTTTTGGTTACACCAACATCCAAATGTAATGTTTAATCCATAATATCTTGTTGATTTTTATAATATTTTTTAGTCATGGAACCAGGCATAACTAAGCACTTTCGAAAACATAGAATTCATAATCGCAAAAAGGTTGCATTAATTGTTTGATTCAAGAGCCTAAGTTTACATTCAAAAAATACATTGAATCGGAGTTTGTTTGGAGCCAGAGATCCTTCGACAGCAATCAATACGATATATCACTCCACTAGTGCAGTCAATACAACAGCTCAGTTTTGAGGAACAGGAAAGCACCAGTGAGTCACTCTGAATTTAAGCGCATTATCTTTTGCTTACTGTGGATTTTAGCAGCTCCTCCACAATAATATTTCAAAATGTTTCTAAAGACCCTCTCAACCATTATTCTAATTAATCTATGATAAAACTGCAATATTTTAGCTGAGCCATTTGGCAGCTCCTCTAAAATCTTATTTCAAAAGATCCCTTCAGCTGTCATTCTCATTGATCTATGATAAAACTTAACATTTTATTTTCCAAGGGAGTGGTGCAGTACCGATGCAGGCTGAAAGCAGCTGTGATATTGATAATTTCTATCCAAGTAAAAATTTGTTGAGTCAAAATTATGGTTATCTCTAACTGATAATTTTTTCCATCTTGTCAGTCAAAAATTAACTGGGTATAAGTGAATAATTGAAGTCAAGCTCTACCCAGCATATCTAGCCAGATACAGATAGTTGGTAAAAAAGTATACGAAAAGAGAAAATACCTTAAATAAACACTGAGGCATGCTTCCTTTGGTGATTCATTGATACAAGTCTTATATACTTTAACACACCATGGTAAATGGTGAACATAGGATGAAGTACTCTCATTCCTTACAATCACTGGATTTTCGGACAGTTGGCTGATGTTTTTAACCATAAACCTTAAGGTTGCTTCAGATCGAGCTTCATCTGCAGACAAAAAAAAATTCAATGAGAAATTTAAATTCAGTAGAAGTAATTTCAGAAGTGAAAAAGACTAACTAAACCGATAAACTTTGGAATTTTCCAATGTTATTTCTAATATTACAAAATAAAAAGAATGAAAATGAATTTGAGCGTTGAATTTTTATAGAAGAATGCTTCAAAATCAAACAAATGAAGTCGCAGACAAGTTTTGTTTTGATTTGAAGGAGGGAAATTGAAAATTTGCCAAAGATTATACGTGAGCTGCGCGTACATTTCTGAAACGAACTTGAACTTAGTCAAGATGTAACCGCTATCAGGAAACAGCATTTCCAGGGATGTCAGGACTAAGCATAGAATAATCAATTGGCAATTGGCTATCAGTCTACGATACTTATTGGACAGTAAAAGGTGTAAAACCAATTATATGGAAATAGTTTTAGACAGTGTATGGAGAGGGCAGGGCCACATATTTTACAAGTAGAAAGTCCCTGGGTGGTAAGGGAATCCCCGATAGGAGATTTTACACAGGATTGGTTTGTTTGCCTCTTATTTTTTAATCTCAATTTCAAGAGTTAAGTAAACAAATTCAATTTGAATTGGCTAGACTGAAATGAGGAAGAAAACGTTCCAGAGTGGTTATCTAGACAAATAAATCGATATTAGCATTTCTTTTGGAAGGATTTACATGATTAAAAGTTACAGTCAGTTACAGTCCTTATTTTTAGTCTACATTCTGGTAATGCACACTAGTCTGTCTACGATTGGCAAAGATTGGCTACCGGGAAAGGTTAAAGGGTTAAAAGGTTAAAGGGTGCAGGGGTGCAAAATGTTCCAAAACCTCGGAAGTTTCACGCGATCCATGACTTATTTCCTCACAGGATTTTAAAAAATTTCCTCAAAAAAATTTGAAGTGATGACTTTTTTTTGGTTTTTAACATTTTAAACACCGTATGTTCGCAAAATGACCAGTATTCTGCCATTTTTTACACTATTTTCCTGGAAAACCCTTATCGCCATTATTAATAATAAAAAATTAAAAAATAAAAAAAATTGGATAAATTTCCTCACTTTCCCAGAAATTTCCTCACTTTCACACGATCCGCGGATCGCTAGATCGGGCACATTTTGCACCCCTGAAAGGGTGGTTTGGATACATTTCACTGATTGAAAGTTGATAGGAGGTTGGTATAGATCAGGAAATCTTCTAAGGAAAAAAGGGAGTTTGGGGTTCTCCCTCCTATCAAAAGTTGAATCTGTATGCTATGATTCATTTTGATTCTGTGCAACTTCCAAGAATTCTCTTGGCATTCTTTTGGAGGGAAGGGATCACCTCCTTCACCTTGAGTTACATGGTATTTCAAAACTAAGTATAAGGAAGGTATTCAAGCCCACCCATAGAAAATGTTTGCAAACTCAGCATCACTTGGATATGATTATGGACCTTGCTGGAAAAATAAAACAAAAGCAAATACAACATTTCGAGAAGAACGCAAAACATGTTTGAAGGTTTGACTGTGATTATTGGTTAGGGTTATCCCTCTTCTTGCATGTCAGGATACAAAACATCCATCCAGGATCAAGTTTTTTCAGTTGTTTCTACAGTGCACTATGGTATAGAATCTCGAATTTTTGGCTAAAAATGCAAAATATGAGTATTGAGGAAAACATGTTTGGCGATTCTTATCACTATCTAGATGCTCTGAGGTATCTTTATTGGCCAGCATTGACTTATCTGATTGCATTTTCGGTCTGATATCTCTAATCGAATGTGCTCATCTTGGAGGTAAATAAACAAAGAATGAACACGGTTATGTGTCGTTTACATTAAAAGTGTTACTGCGAGTGCAAAAATCAACGGATAATGTCGGACAAATGCATTCGAAAGCTAAAAGCGAGTACTTCAAACTCAGTCCAATCTCATTTTTCATAATTGAATTTTAATATGAAATTACATACGCCAAACATAGCTACTTTTTAACTAAAAAAAACTCAAATCAAAAGTTTACCTAGAGTTTCAAAATTACTGAAACTTGCTGAAACCTTCTGAGTAGCCTAGAAATGTTCGTCATACTCTCCTCTTTCAGAACATATGTATCTTTTTTGCCTTTTTCCATGTTTTTATCATATTTCCCGTGGTGCGTCGCGCTTCAAATGCACAAAGTGGCGCACATTACAACAAAAGAGAAAACGCTGAGGGTTGGAAGAGTAAATTTTGAGGACAGCTTTTAAGGGACAGTATTCAGAATAGACTATAAAAAATTTCAGAATATTTAAAAACCATTGAACTGATGACATTCGTCTCCCCGGGGGGGGGGGGGGGGGGGGGGGGGGGGGGGGGGTCGTCCATGCTAGCAGAGCGTATTTAATTCTCACAATCAGCGGTGAAGTGTGAAATCTGGCAACGTATCATTTTGTCTATTTGAACCCATTCCTAAGGTCGGATCCAAACTGAATCGCCCATATCCTCAATATTTCGATATTTTCTATAAGTTTGAATGGACCAAATGCAACGTTGTCAGATTGCATGCTTCTGTTAATTCTGCACATTTTCCAATAATAAAATATCTTCAGTCTTCCCATTTTCCCCCTTATTATACATATGTCTGAGAATCCAAAGTTTACACTTCATGTACTACTGTAAGTATACAGTAGATGACCCCAAAAGTTTCTTTGGAGGGGAAGGGGGGGGGGCTACCGATTGAAATTTGGAGCGCCACCGACAGAATTTTGGGCAATTTGCTGATGAAGTATATATCTTTCTAAGGATTTGGCGCATAGGGGCAGCCAGTCCCGCCCTTTCCCCTTCTCCTCGTAGATCCACCTTCGCTTCTGCATCCACTTTGAGACTCGTTTTGCACCTTTAATTTTTATACTTTCTATTCTCCTTAAATAATCGAAGGAAAAACAATTAAGTTATAATTTATATATATTATAACTTATGAACGTAAGAAGTATGTTTTCTTCATTAGTTTTCTCTCAGGGAGGGGAAGGGGGCTGGGTTAGAATTTTGTCACGAGAAAGAGTTTTTGAAAAGAATTTATACAAATTTTCAAAGAATATTTGGTCTCCGCGTGCATTCCGAAACATAAACCTCCTTCTTTGACCTATAAAATCAAATTCTAATCAGATTGGATGACTAACGTATGCAACGCGTAGGTGCACAATGCTGTTGTCATTTTAAGTCTGAACATTTCATAAAATCTCAAATACATTCGAGCTCAGTACCCCTGAAGAGGAAGTTCGAAAAAATTTCCATCAAATCTGATGACTGAAAATTTTTATGAAATTTGCTTAAATTGGGGTCAAAAACTACACTGAATTGTCACTGCACCATGTAAATCAAAATATTCAGAGCTTATTTGGCAATAAATTTGTATCGAGCATCTACTAAATAATACAGAAGGAGCTAAAAGTTTAAGCAGATTTGGATAATTGCTCCCCGTTATTCAGTGTCAATCCTGCAATTTGGCAACGTTGCATTGTGCCTACTTAAACGCATGGAAAAGATCGAACTATTGAATGCTCGGTTAATACCATCGAATTCTACCATATTTGTGCAAAACGAAATGTTGCCAGATAGCACGTTTTGACACTGCCCTTCATTTAGCCATAAATTGAGAAAACTTATGCTTGCCGCCATCTTGGATTTGAAAATTTTGAAAAAATTTAATCAAATTCGGACTCAGCACCATAAAATACGTAAGTACAACAAATTTTCACGATTATTGGACAGTTCTGTGATTTATGGCCAAAAATTTAGGATTCTATACCATAGTGCAGTGATAAGAAAACAGCCAACATACAAAAAATCATAATCATAATACAAAAAAGGACCATACCTTTTCGCGGGTGCATATTTCGTTTTTTCCCCCCCAAACAATTTTTTAAATCTCTTTCACTTAGAAATGTTAAAATTCCATTGAATGCTGTCTGATGAGGCCAATGGATTGACATAGGTAAGCTTTGTTTAAAAATGGCTTTTTCCAATCCTCTTCAGTTGAAATTAGGTGGATGAGGCCATGACCAACCAGCGCCACCATCCGTGGACAATTTAAGAGAACTTTTATCTCGCCCTATTACTTGGAAAAGAAGCGCTTCACTTGAATTTTAGGTAAAGGTGGTTTTAATAAAAGTCAAAGAGGTCAATAGATAACCTAATGCACTCGTCACTTCCAATCAGCCTTGACAAAACTAACTGTAAGTAGCGTAGCATTTCATAAAATCACTCTCTCTCTCTCTCTCTCTCCTCTCTCTCTCTCTCTCTCTCTCTCGCGAGATCCTCACAAATGCTATCTTTATCGAGTGTCTGTTTCTGCATTCAGAGACTTTTTTTACAAAATTGTCTTCTCAAAACCACATAGAAGGGACTCGAGGAATTCATTCCTGCTAAAACTTTCACAAAAATGCCTCTGTGTACAAACTAAGCGATGATAGCAGAAAGATATGAAAGGGGGTCAACCAGAGTGCAAGAGAGACAGTTTAAGGTGATTTTAGGCAAAACTAATCCGATAGATAGCGCCAATAGTTGATTTTGGAAGTGCTGTTTTCCATTTTATATTGAAACCAAAGAAAAGCGCAAAATCCAATAACGTCAGCACCTGTGAAATTTTAATATGGATTTTTAGAGCCCAAAACGAGCAAAATTGGCTAAAAATTGAAGCCGTAAATTATGAAATTCGTAAGTCCATAAGCTTAGTGAGTGAGAAAGAGTGAGAGTGATCATAAGTCTATCTGCCTCACTCGCACTCATTGAGGCTTATGGGAAATTTGTAACTCATCATCCGCTTTATTTATGAGTGTTTCTGCTTGAAATTCTAGAGTCTCTTCCTGAAGTACCCTCGCAAATGCTGACGTTCTTTAAATTTGTGCTTTTCAGCATAAATTTGTAATTTTTTAGCCAAAAACTGATGACTTCTTGAGCACGCGACATGATGTCAGCAGTTCAAAGTAATCGACCCTGGGATCGTTTTCACAAGCTTTTTCAGCAGTTGATATCATCACTCATCACTGAAACAGTGTTTCATTCCTACTGGACTTTGGTTAGGTTTAAAACGAGCAACAGACTGATCGTTTGAGTGTATTGGTCGAATATTGTACGACTTTGCTGTTGCAATGGTACCTAACTATAATAAGTTTCCTGTTCACGGTAGCCATTAAAAATAAGCAATTTAACTATGGTTATCGTTGAGTGTATTGGTCGAATATTGTACGACTTTGCTGTTGCAATGGTACCTAACTATAATAAAGTTTCCTGTTCACGGTAGCCATTAAAAATAAGCAATTTAACTATGGTTACCATAGCAACAGTCAAGTCTCACAATCTAGACCAATAGCATCACTCAGAGACAGTCTTCACTATCGTTTGACGTGGAAGAAAACGATTGGCCTGCAGGCCTCTAAATGAGACGTGCCCAAAAAATTGTTGGTAGTCAGCATATTTGACAGGAGATTTCTTTAGGTGTGAATACATGAAACACTCAATGGTACATCCACTTATGTATGAAACTCTCTAACCGCAGCTCTAAACTTACTACAGCCTCCTCAGAAATGAACAAAATTACCGGATAAAATCACTGGACCCAATGGGTGCCCAAGAAACCTCACACTCTTCTGTATTAGTCTGAAGATCAATAAAAAGTAAATGGAAGCAAACTTTTACGAATAGTCTGGTGGATCATGATAACAGATCCACTTAGTTAGCACTTAGGTGCTTCGCCCGATCTGACATAATTCACGGCTCATCTTCATAGTGATGACTGGTGTGTTACGTAGTAAAGGTAAGCGTTCTTCACTTCTCTCTAAATTTTAATCATGTTACCCAACAAGATATAGCCATGGAGGGATGAAAAATACTACATAAGTCCTATCTCAAAGTAAGGCAGCATAAACAGTTTGTTTACCTCTACTTTATTTTACCTTAAATAAAACAATTGTAATTAATTCAATTGAAACTGGGTGGATAACTAAAGAGGCTATCTGGACACAGAATTTTATTACAACGAATCAGGTGAGAAAATGTTGCTTGCTTCTTTATCCCACACATTCTTCCAAAAATAGTAACCAATTTCTGCGTCCAAATAGCCATTCATAAACACTTGCCTTTCATTTCAAACGGATGTGTCATATCTTTTGATTTTTTATTAAAAATAAGAGGCAAACAAACTTAGCCCACGTAAATGTACAAAGAGATCTCCATCATGGCTGCCTGATGCCTCCTTGGTGTCTTTAGCAATACATTCCACAAGGCCCCTGTATAGTTATAAGTAGTTCCTTGTTGCTACCTGATGATCATATTAAAGGGCTCATTCAAAATCGGCATTTTTCGCCCACTGCTTGTTTTTGACGAAACTTTGGGGATCGATTGGGGTTACTATTATTAGTGGATCCTGAAATTTTCGCGACCTAAAACCAATTTTTTAGAGGGGGGGCGGGGGGTCAAAGTTGAAACCTTCAAACTCAAATATCTCGCTAACGAATAAAGCTTTTGAAATGTGGTTTGCGCGAAAAAACGCGAAATAAAATTTCCTTTCTTTTGACTACCCACATGATCCACAAAATTTTAAACAAACACTTGCAATTTGCAATTTTTGATTTTCAGGCTCCAAATTTTTACAATTTTGAAATACTGAAAAAACGCATTCTTCGATTTTGATCTCTATGAGATATGTTATTCTCTATAAAATTTGCTACAATTGAGTCCAAACCACATGTTGGGAAACTTTTCGTTTCTGAGTTATGAATTTTTAAAGTTTCAAAAATCGCTATTTTAGCGTTCTCAGTGACAGCAACGAAACCTAAAAAAAAAGAATTTCTCCCGCTTCTAATCAACAAAACTTGGTGAAAATTGGATTTGGGGGTTTGGAAGGTCGTAAATTCAATTCTGCTATCAGATTTGAAGAATTTTGAAATCCAAGATGGCTACCAAGCAGATGGTTGGCAGCCATCTTGGATTTCAAAATTCTTCAAATCTGATAGCAGAATTGAATTTTACGACCTTCCAAACCCCCAAATCCCAATTTTCACCAAGTTTTGTTGATTAGAAGCGGAGAAATTCTTTTTTTAGGTTTCGTTGCTGTCACTGAGAACGCTAAAATAGCGATTTTTGAAACTTTAAAAATTCATAACTCAGAAACGAAAAGTTTCCCCAACATGTGGTTTGGACTCAATTGTAGCAAATTTTATAGAGAATAACATATCTCATAGAGATCAAAATCGAAGAATGCGTTTTTTCAGAATTTCAAAATTTGTAAAAAATTTGGAGCCTGAAAATCAAAAAATTGCAAATTGCAAGTGTTTGTTTAAAATTTTGTGAATCATGTGGGTAGTCAAAAGAAAGGAAATTATATTTCGCGTTTTTTCGCGCAAACCACATTTCAAAAGCTTTATTCGTTAGCGAGATATTTGAGTTTGAAGGTTTCAACTTTGACCCCCCGCCCCCCCTCTAAAATTGGTTTAGGTCGCGAAAATTTCAGGATCCACTAATAATAGTAACCCCAATCGATCCCCAAAGTTTCGTCAAAAAAAAGCAGTGGGCGAAAAATGCCAATTTTGAATGAACCCCTTTGCAATGGCACTTGGGATTCGTGATATATTATTCCTGTGTGATACCATCTCAGGAAGAAATCGATGAAGTTTGTGACACCGAATTCCAAGTACATAATTATTTTCTTACGAAATGATTTTTTATCATTCAGTAAACTTGAGTTTCTTATCAAGGAGCATCTCAACTGCAAGAATCCCCGCTTGACTCAATTTTGTCAAAAACAGCACTTGTGATGTTCTTCCGGGGAGGTGTCAATGTTTCAACTGTAAGAATTTGAACAGACACAACAATTCTAAGAGAGATTACCTTTCTGAGTTCACAGATGGAGTAAAGAGACTGAAGAAGAGAATTCACGTAGCAGGTGCTACCTCGAGATTTTAAACCCACAAAGCCAGTGAGCTTCTTTGAGTCCCAAAACATCCCATCAAGTGAAATGTCAAAAAGCGAAACCTGAAAGAAATAAGAGTATTCCAGATAGTTGCATACTTTTACCAACTACGTAATTAATTCTGAACCAGGAGAAAATGCTCTGCTGAGTTTTTAGATGTAAAATTGAAATTGATTCCGGTTCTTACTATTCAATAATTTATTTGGAAACTTAAAACGAACGTTTTCCAAAGCATCTTTTAGTACCATCTTAAGTTGCTATATTCAGCTACAATCAAGAATGAATGGAATCCATTAGCCAACAGCCAGTTTAAAAGATTGAATTTCAAAATGCAACTTATCGGTTAAATTTGATAGAAATGCCCACTACAGATGTTAGTCCTACTGTTAGATTGGGACTTAACTGCTTTGTGGCCTACATACAAGAACTTTTGCTCAGAATGATCTAAAGAATTGATTTCTGTAAAAGAAAGTATGCCTTCAGTGCAATCCAAACCCATGAAAAACCTGAGGGGTCCTTAAAAGTAACCGCCGCTGAAATAATGCCATACAATTCATGCTATTGACTCTTATCAAAGTTCAGCGTTGACTGCTGTACGCTCTTAAAATTAGCCTCTTTTCTAATAAGTAAACAACTTTTTTTTTTCTTTTTTTTTACTCAACAAATGAGGTTCGCTTCAAAATGAAGAGAGCGAGTCATAGTTTGTTCAAGACAAACACACACATACGTAATTAATTATGCTCTACCTTCAACAGTTTAGCCATAAATGTTGCTAGAATTGCGAAGAATTAGTCAATAAATGATGGGGCAGAATCAGATTTTAGAACACCCAGTAACAGGAGCGATAAACAAGAGAGTTGAACAAATGTTGATGTTATTACCTCCAAAGTAATAGAATCATCTGTGATGTATCCATTCTTAGGATCTAACAAATCTTCCCAAGAAATAAACTTAGACCAGCCCAAACTACTATTCTTTGCAGTCCAATGGTTCTTATTTCCTGAAGAATCTGAGGAGAAAAAAATAAAAAAACACCCGACTATTATTACTCAGCAGGAATATTCAGCCGGGATTGCCTGTAATAACTATTGTCTGTTGCTTGACTTGCCGTTTGCATCCTACCAAACGCTCAGATGGTTTGGTGCAAAGAATAGGGCTGTGCGAAAATGGTTTTTGAAGTCAAATAAAATTTGAATGAATACTTTGAAAGAAAACCAAATTAGAATCAAATATAAAATATTATTAACAAAATACTGTTGTTTTGCTTAGAAATGTTCTTTCCTAAAGCTCCAATAAATTTTTTTATTTTTTCCATCAATTAGTACATCCACTGTAATTGTGTTCACAATGACAATTTTCAACCTTTCTAGTTTATTTCGTTTTTAGAGGAAACATCATTCATTAGGAATAATTAAAAATAGTCAACCGATGAAAAATTTACTGCACTCATTCAGTCTCCCAGTCGGGAGACAATAATTGGCCCTGCTTGATCTTGCATAGAGCTTGCAGTAGCTGCGGTAGTCTCATGCAAGCTTGCAACAAACCTGCAGCAAACTTGCAAATCCAGGCAGGGAAAAAGGCAGACCATGACGGCTTGGAGCAAGCCTCATAATGTCAGCTTGCAATTTGCCTACTGAAACAATTTTGCTCCGAGTCTAAGAATGAGAGCATGCGACTATAAAGATTGCAGAAAACTTACAGTAGGTCTGCAAGCGTAAGCTTAAAAACTGTTTGCCGAAAGCTTGCGAATGGAAGTAAAAAAGACACCCTCATGGTAAGCTTTCTGCAAACTTGCAGCAAGTATGACATTACAAGTTTGCAAAAAGTTTGATGATATAACCTTATAACACACTCACAAACATCAGGGAAAAAGAAAAATATCCACAACATTGCAAGAGGCATACAGCAAGTCTGTGCACACAAACAGAAACACTGTTGTTGATGTAAGCTTGAATTTAGCTTGCGCATTGAGGGGCAAAACACTACCTGTAAGCTTGCAACCTTGCAGATGGCAACAGGTATGATACAAGCTTGAGGCAAGCTATGTAATGGCGATGAGGCTTTAATGGGTCTATTACGTACTTTCGCTACAACAATAAAGAATCTTGATTCTTATGTTAAATTCAGCAAAAATAATGATGTGCACATTAAAAACGTTCAAAAACCACTGATTAACTCAGTAAATCACTTCCATCTCAAACAACCTGCGCTTCACTAGACACTATCATCACCGACATACTACTACATAGACGGAACCACCATGTATATGTAAACAACATCGTAACTACAAAATGATGGAATTTCCTTCTACTTACATGAAATAATGGCTGAGTTTGCTGTCTGGTTTTTTCTAGTTTATTGAAGATTACAAAATAATACAGTAAGTGTATGCATCTAAACGAATCATTCAAATGTTTGTAAGTTACGTTGATATTTACAAAAACGTGGTGGTTCCGTCTATGTAGTTGTATGTCGGTAATAATAGTATCTAGTGTAGCGCCGGTTGTTTGAAATAGAAGTAATTACCTGAGTTAATGAGAGGATTTTGATAGTTTTTAATGAGCGCATCGTTATTTTCGCCAAATTTTACACTAGAATCAAGGTTTCACATTGTTGTAGCAAAAGTACGCAGCAGTGAGCAGACCATTAAATGTATTATAACATCGAGATCTTGCCACTTTTGCAGCTTACAAATGGTTACGATTTAACTGAGCCAAGTCTGGATTGCACTAAGATAAGGAAAAGTAAACCTCCCACATGGTTCAAAAGTAGTTTAATCAGTTAGATTTTTCAGTATATTATAAAATTTGCAACGAGTAGAAAGGAAAAACAAAGAACAACATTTTTGGTAAGTAGGTATAAATAGATGAATACCACTCTGATACTTGCTTTAATTGAACAGGCTCAAGCGAAAACATTTGATATCCAATTTATTTTTACTGATAAGACAAATATAAACAAATTAGAAAATAAAGAATTAATAAAACTGATAAAACAAGGGAAATAGGAGCAAGGAGTCATGGAAAAAGTCTGATTAGGACTTATATAGAAACAGCGTACTCTTAAGTGTGAAGTACGCTCACAAAGTTAATTATAAAAAAATGGACTACGGACGTTTTTGCATGAGCCAGTTCCATTGATAGAGAGAGTCGGGCCAACGCTCGCACAGAGATAAACACAGCAACAAATAAATGATTGAATAGTCTAATTTCAATTGAGTTGGGGAGAGCGGGAAAAAGAGGAGAGTGAAGAGAGAGAAAAAAAGTAGGGCGGAACAACTTTGTGACAAAGTTGCTGCAAGCTTGTAATGATTAAATAACTAGGTTGCTACAAGCCTCTATACAATCTATCTGGGCTTTAAAATTGTACCAGGAGATAGTTTGCTCTAAGTGAAAATGTTTCTGCACAGACCCTGCAAGAAGCTTTCTGCAAGCTTGAAAGCAAGTTGGTTTGCAAGCTTGCCGCAGGCTTCAAAGTGCTGCCCTGCAATAATTGCATACGTGCAGCAAGAATGCAAGGAGCCTACATGTAAGCTTTCTGCAAGTAAAAATGTTGCTGCACAGACCCTGCAAGAAGCTTGCCCTTTGTCTGCCTCCACTAAAGGACACTATAGTTTTGAATTGGTTATTCTAACATGAAGCTGAAGTGAAAAAAAAAAAAAAATACGAAAATAACAGGAACTTACTTATTATGGATTTACTATCTTCTATTTGAGAGAGAATTTTGAAACTACTATTCATACTGCAGCTCCAAGACATATCTGCACCTTCTACGTCACACTATTTGACAAAAACAGTTAAGAGTAATTTATTTTTTCAACTAGAAATCTAGCAAATAATTGAAGAGAAAATAAAATAGAGGTAGAAACAGAAAGTCAAACTACCCTGGCTGCTCATCATAGCTTTGCTATGCTTATCTTTCAAACCAAATGGTTGGAAGGAGATTAAGTGGGATTTCGTTTCCCATTTTTAAATATGATGAGTTCTTGCCAATTCATGTCCAAACAAGTTGTCTTTAAGGTTGCAGATTCACCAGCAACTCACTTATCTTTCTGGCAATCTAAATGCCCGCACGCAGCATCCGAGCACCTCCAGATGCTGCAAGCCGTATCTCACCAACCCACTGAACTCAAAATCATCAAATGCCACTCCAGGAAGCCCAGGCAATCCGCAGAACAAAGGCCCATCATGAACTGGCATTTCGTAATTGTATTCAGTGCACGTTATTCAAAGGGGAGGGTTATCTTTTGTCAAGTTGTCATTCTGATAGAAACCCTTACATCTTTACAAAAATTGCTGCTCCTCAGCTATCGAGCATAAACACCATAGAAATGAAAGGGTTTATGTCATAACACCTACTTGAAAAATGAGCACCACCCACAAACGTATCAAATCATCAACTTGATTACGATGTTGTTCATGGTCACCCTCCCTGGTTTTTCTTAATGCCCTGCTTGCAGCTAAAAATCTAATCCAATAATGGAAAAGAAATTTAAACACTTCATCTAAAATAACTTTGAACTTTACCAATTATTCATTAATTGGATAAAAAAGAAAGAAAAAAAAAAAAACGACTGTAACATAGCTACCAGAAAAATCTGTGGTGAAGATAACTTATCCATTAATGCAGTATATGGAGATAGTCAATAGTCTAGAAATCTCAATATTGAAAGACTTACTTTAAGAACAGATGTGTTCAACATATTGTTCAGTGAATGCTGCCACCTTTTTTTCTTGAAAGTTTGACTCCTTTCCTCAGACAAAATCATGAGAATAATGATAAAATCTCAGAATGGCAACTCACATAACAAGCTATTAAGGCAAGATTACAGATAGTTGGACTTGTAAGTGGTGTTTGTTGACAATACACTGTTTTAGTTGAGCGATACATATGTTGTATTGATTGCCGTCCAATGGCCTCTGATTCCAAACAAACTCTGATTCATTGTATTTTCCCCTTAAGCCAGGGACTTGAACCACTGAGAATTTGATGTCCATTCGGATCCGTTCCCTGTTCAAGCCTCCATAAAAAACCGGTTCACGATTTGGAACCGGTTAGCGGCGACTTTAGGTTCAATTCCGCCCGGTTCGAACCTGAGTTGTGAACCGATTTAGTTCTGATGATGCGTTTTGTTTTGACATTTTCTCAGAGAGATGTAATTTTCAGAGATAAGAGCGAATAGAACAAACTATGAAATGATTAAAAATATTACCTGTTTAATAATAATAGAAGTGAGTTGGAAAATGAAAGGAGCCAGAAGTAAACAATAAACTTCTAAACAAACAACATTTTTTCTTAAAATTAAAATAACAATAGATTCTATCTTTGCTGAAATGATTTTATGGGCGATTTCACAATAACAGGCATTGTATGTCGCCAGGCCAGCCAGGGACTTTGGACCATATGTGAAGGATAAAAAGTTAAACAGCAATGATTTTTCGTCGTATCTATGTACAAGGGAGGAAAAAAAATATCAGGAAAAAAATTATCAGGAAAAAAAATTATCATCGCTGGTGGAATAAATCACACTTTTTCAGGTGGAATTTGTACACTTTTCAGGTTTCAGGTTCTGTTTGCGGTCCGACAAAATCAGTGAAAACAATTTGCAGTTTCGTTCACGGTTCAGCAAACTTGCGGTTCGGAGCAGTTTTCGGTTCACGGTTCAGTTCGATTAAAGTCCCAGCCTTAAGCACATTTTTGAAAGAAAAGGACATTATTCAAAATCAGCCTTTTTACCCCTGGGAGCGAAATTTGAAATACTTTCAGGGATGATAGAGGATAAAATCAGGGTTCCGAATCTGGCCTATCTTTTGATTTTGGACGAAGGGAAAGGGAGGGAAGGGGGTCCAAAGTTGGACACTTCTAACGCCCATAACTTTTGAACGAATAAAGATATGATGATGCACTTTGTGCAAAAAGATAGATCTTTTAAAGACCTTTTGATTGATGTGTATGATATTTGCCTAATTTTATTTTTTAATCAATTTATCAAAGTTTTTCTGATGTTTTTGAAATTGGGTTTTTTTACTGGGTTTTTTTAGTTTTTTTACTCATGGAAGTTTGGCAACGCACGAATCATCACAAATTGTTTTCATGATAATAGTAGACGCAAGTTGCTAAAAAATGGTTTAAACCGCATGCTGGGGAAATACTTTGAAGCGGAGTTATGAGGGTTCAAAGCTCGCACTTTCACAAAAAAGGCCGCCCCGAGGGGCATACTACAGGTGGTAGAAGTTGGCATTAACTGTTTTTCCCGTCTAAATGACTTGAAATTTAGTTTCCTGGGCAGCAGTTCCCAGCCGGTAGAATTTTGGAGGTCTGCGAAGACCTTTCCAAATTTTTCCTGTTTTTTTTGCCCGAAAGTGGCAACGTTGAATTTGTGACTAATATTTTTTTTATGTAGCAGGAAAAATACAATTTTATCGTTGCTAGGGAAGTAAGTTATCATTTGGATGAGTCATAACCTGAATAATTTGTATAAGTTGATAAGTGACAGAGAAGTCACAGCCGCAACGCTCCCACTAGGGCTGGTTAGTTTTTATTTTCCCCTCCATTGTCCAAAAAAAAGAAGAAAAAAAGGTAATTGATTTTTCATTTCTTCAAGTGGTGGTCTGTGGCCTCCACCGATCGCCCGATTGGTGGTCCGCGGCCTCCACCGATCGCCCGATTGGTGGTCCGCGGCCTCCACCAATTGTCCGATTGGTGGTCCACGACCAAAAAAGGTTGAGAACTGCTGTTCCTGGGGTATTTTATAACGCTGTAGATCTAATTTTGAAAAACTGATGCAAAATTAGAACTACAGGATTATAAGATACCCGAGGAAACCAAATTTCAAGTCATTTGGACGGGAAAAACAGTTAATGCCAATTTCTACCACCTGTAGTACGCCCCTCGGAGCGGCCTTTTTCGTGAAAGTGCCAACTTTGAACCCTCATAACTCCGCTTCAAAGCATTTCCCCAGCATGCGGTTTAAACCATTTTTTAGCATGAAAACAATTTGTGATGATTCGTGCGTTGCCAAACTTCCATGAGTAAAAAAACTGAAAACCCAATTTCAAAAACATCAGAAAAACTTTGATAAATCAATTAAAAGTTAAATCTAGGCAAATATCATACACATCAATCAAAAGGTCTTTAAAAATCTATCTTTTTGCACAAAGTACATCATCATATCTTTATTCGTTCAAAAGTTATGGGCGTTTGAAATGTCTAACTTTGGACCCCCTCCCTCCCTTTCCCTTTGTTTAAAATAAAAAAATAGGCCAGATTCGGAACCCTGATTTAATCCTCTATCATCCCTGAAAGTATTTTACATTTCGCTCCCAGGGGTAAAGAGGCCGACTTTGAATAAGGTCCTTTAGGCTATTAAATCAAACAAGTACTTATTGCAATTTTTTTGCTAAAAATGCTTAGTTATGCCTGGTTCGGAAGCTAAAACTGCCGAAATCAACAAGAAAATACAAAATAAACGATGCATTTAGAGGTTGGAATCACCGGAATTCTTGCCAGATTTCCGCCCAATCCACAACAACAACAACAACAATCACGTTTTGGTTACACCAACATCCAAATGTAATGTTTAATCCATAATATCTTGTTGATTTTTATAATATTTTTTAGTCATGGAACCAGGCATAACTAAGCACTTTCGAAAACATAGAATTCATAATCGCAAAAAGGTTGCATTAATTGTTTGATTCAAGAGCCTAAGTTTACATTCAAAAAATACATTGAATCGGAGTTTGTTTGGAGCCAGAGATCCTTCGACAGCAATCAATACGATATATCACTCCACTAGTGCAGTCAATACAACAGCTCAGTTTTGAGGAACAGGAAAGCACCAGTGAGTCACTCTGAATTTAAGCGCATTATCTTTTGCTTACTGTGGATTTTAGCAGCTCCTCCACAATAATATTTCAAAATGTTTCTAAAGACCCTCTCAACCATTATTCTAATTAATCTATGATAAAACTGCAATATTTTAGCTGAGCCATTTGGCAGCTCCTCTAAAATCTTATTTCAAAAGATCCCTTCAGCTGTCATTCTCATTGATCTATGATAAAACTTAACATTTTATTTTCCAAGGGAGTGGTGCAGTACCGATGCAGGCTGAAAGCAGCTGTGATATTGATAATTTCTATCCAAGTAAAAATTTGTTGAGTCAAAATTATGGTTATCTCTAACTGATAATTTTTTCCATCTTGTCAGTCAAAAATTAACTGGGTATAAGTGAATAATTGAAGTCAAGCTCTACCCAGCATATCTAGCCAGATACAGATAGTTGGTAAAAAAGTATACGAAAAGAGAAAATACCTTAAATAAACACTGAGGCATGCTTCCTTTGGTGATTCATTGATACAAGTCTTATATACTTTAACACACCATGGTAAATGGTGAACATAGGATGAAGTACTCTCATTCCTTACAATCACTGGATTTTCGGACAGTTGGCTGATGTTTTTAACCATAAACCTTAAGGTTGCTTCAGATCGAGCTTCATCTGCAGACAAAAAAAAATTCAATGAGAAATTTAAATTCAGTAGAAGTAATTTCAGAAGTGAAAAAGACTAACTAAACCGATAAACTTTGGAATTTTCCAATGTTATTTCTAATATTACAAAATAAAAAGAATGAAAATGAATTTGAGCGTTGAATTTTTATAGAAGAATGCTTCAAAATCAAACAAATGAAGTCGCAGACAAGTTTTGTTTTGATTTGAAGGAGGGAAATTGAAAATTTGCCAAAGATTATACGTGAGCTGCGCGTACATTTCTGAAACGAACTTGAACTTAGTCAAGATGTAACCGCTATCAGGAAACAGCATTTCCAGGGATGTCAGGACTAAGCATAGAATAATCAATTGGCAATTGGCTATCAGTCTACGATACTTATTGGACAGTAAAAGGTGTAAAACCAATTATATGGAAATAGTTTTAGACAGTGTATGGAGAGGGCAGGGCCACATATTTTACAAGTAGAAAGTCCCTGGGTGGTAAGGGAATCCCCGATAGGAGATTTTACACAGGATTGGTTTGTTTGCCTCTTATTTTTTAATCTCAATTTCAAGAGTTAAGTAAACAAATTCAATTTGAATTGGCTAGACTGAAATGAGGAAGAAAACGTTCCAGAGTGGTTATCTAGACAAATAAATCGATATTAGCATTTCTTTTGGAAGGATTTACATGATTAAAAGTTACAGTCAGTTACAGTCCTTATTTTTAGTCTACATTCTGGTAATGCACACTAGTCTGTCTACGATTGGCAAAGATTGGCTACCGGGAAAGGTTAAAGGGTTAAAAGGTTAAAGGGTGCAGGGGTGCAAAATGTTCCAAAACCTCGGAAGTTTCACGCGATCCATGACTTATTTCCTCACAGGATTTTAAAAAATTTCCTCAAAAAAATTTGAAGTGATGACTTTTTTTTGGTTTTTAACATTTTAAACACCGTATGTTCGCAAAATGACCAGTATTCTGCCATTTTTTACACTATTTTCCTGGAAAACCCTTATCGCCATTATTAATAATAAAAAATTAAAAAATAAAAAAAATTGGATAAATTTCCTCACTTTCCCAGAAATTTCCTCACTTTCACACGATCCGCGGATCGCTAGATCGGGCACATTTTGCACCCCTGAAAGGGTGGTTTGGATACATTTCACTGATTGAAAGTTGATAGGAGGTTGGTATAGATCAGGAAATCTTCTAAGGAAAAAAGGGAGTTTGGGGTTCTCCCTCCTATCAAAAGTTGAATCTGTATGCTATGATTCATTTTGATTCTGTGCAACTTCCAAGAATTCTCTTGGCATTCTTTTGGAGGGAAGGGATCACCTCCTTCACCTTGAGTTACATGGTATTTCAAAACTAAGTATAAGGAAGGTATTCAAGCCCACCCATAGAAAATGTTTGCAAACTCAGCATCACTTGGATATGATTATGGACCTTGCTGGAAAAATAAAACAAAAGCAAATACAACATTTCGAGAAGAACGCAAAACATGTTTGAAGGTTTGACTGTGATTATTGGTTAGGGTTATCCCTCTTCTTGCATGTCAGGATACAAAACATCCATCCAGGATCAAGTTTTTTCAGTTGTTTCTACAGTGCACTATGGTATAGAATCTCGAATTTTTGGCTAAAAATGCAAAATATGAGTATTGAGGAAAACATGTTTGGCGATTCTTATCACTATCTAGATCGCTCAGATTCTTCAAAAAAAAAAATGACGAAAAAATGCGCTCGCGTTTAATTTTTAGACGGGTATGCGATACTTCCTGATAATATTCGAATTATCTCCACCTCCACCGAATATATTCGGATGTTCGAGATTTTCAAGTTCGAGCTCGAATCGAAAATGGAAAAAAAAATTCGAGCTCGAATATTCGAGTTTTTTAATATTCGCCCATCCCTATTGTAAAGGGAATAAATAGACAGGAGAACGGAGTTTACCTCTTTTAATGGAGCCTCGAGGTTGAGAATAGGCTCCAATAAGCTAGGCTTCACCTCCTCATAAATGAGAAGCTTGGTTGACGGAGGAAAACCAGCTCTTTCATTCAACATAAGAATTAGATCATCTGAAAAAATAAAAATACGAATTAGACTAAACCTTAGAGTTGTCAATGGAGCTGTTGCACACTTTTGCTGTAGACGCTTTACTAGTGGAATCTGGTGTAAAAACGTCCATAAATAACGATGGCAGCAATAAAAACTTCCGAAATCCACTCCTAAACTCAATCAATGCTTTTATTTGTGCAAGCGTAACGGTTGCGTAGGGCAGTAATAATGGGAGATTCCCATCTAATAATACTGTAACTCCATCAAGAGGTGACCAATAAGAGACGACTTGCCTCTGACATCGGTGTCACCAGGTGTCACAGTACTGTGGTACTATTCATCGAATGTGGATCACTACTCTGGTGACTAATTACTCAGTAAATATTCCTTGTCAGTAAAGAGAGAGTGACAAAATTAAAATAGAAATCTTCCATTATTACCGTACTAAGCCACCATTACGCTCGCTCAAATAAAAGCGTTTATTGAGTTTAGGAGTGGACTTCTTGGTGACGCCTCATCCTAGGTTTCAACTTAGAGGAAAAGATTACACATGAAGAAAATATGTCTCTCCTGAGAGCTGCGTGCGAATTGTCTTCTCCTGTTTTCCGCCACTGTTATTCCTGTTATTTATGTTAGATTCCTGTTGTTTCAAATGGTATTACGCCTAGTTATCTTTGATAACCAATCCCAATATAGTATTCATCTGTTCTTTGTAAGTATTCTCATTATTTGCCGTAAATGGCATCATATTCATTTAACCTCGATTCGGATCATATAAAAAGATTCTCCACTTCCGAAGTTTTCAGTGCTGCCATTGTTATTTTTGGAGATTTTTGCACCAGAATTGACTATTAAATTGCTTATAGCAAAAGTGTGCAGCAACCCCATGGAGATCTGTAAATACTTTTCACTCCTGGGGCTAAAAGTACATACATGAAGAAAAAAGTTTATTCAAAGTACACTCAATCCGCAAGTTAAGACAAACCTCCGTAAATAAATATTGACTTCTCCACTTTAGAGAGGTGAAGAAGCCTTTGTAGAGCATTCTTAAAGAGGCACTGGAAGTCAAAAATGTCAGAAGTCTCACAGAAATATACAATTGAAGTGTCCTAAATACGTAAACAATTCTTCAAACAAGTTGGTTGTTGAAAATGTTACAATGCAGTCCAAGTAGTTATGAAGGGTGGGCTGTTATTGGGTTTTCTAACGTGTTTATAGAGAAGCGTGAAACCAGTTAACCAGGTATCTCTGTCCTAAATAAGATAAGCTCAAGACTGATCTGAACAAAATGTTAGCATCAGGAAATGTTAGGCACACACATCGCTGTAGTGAAATCAACAAAATCTAACTGCAGCTCTCTCAACTCTGTTGCATCATTGTGTGCTGATGCAATGTTGCATGGGAGCCATCCCATTCCTAGTGTGTACTTCGACAACATTGCATTGCGTCAACACAAAGTTGCTGCTTATTAGAAACCAGCCTTGTTAAAGAAAATTGATGTCCAGGAATGATTTCATAGGTTTAGCTTGAATAAAAGATAATGATATGATCTACAACTGCTTTTACCATAAGTCTCTTACGCCTTTCTTTAAGGCCTTTCTTTAAGATTACTCCAAATTAAAAGAGAGACTTAAAAAAAAATCATGGATTCTTCTTGAAATTGTAAAGGTAAAAAAGACCGAAATTAGGGAGGAGGGGAGATAATTTGACCTAATCTTTTCTAAAATGAACATCATTTTCCTTTGATTTCTTTTAGTCTTCAGAAAAATGATGCTTATGAGTTGCGCTTTTTCACAGTATACTTGACCATTATGATCTTCCTGACACAAATAAAAAAAAGAAAGTAATTAAAATACTCACACATTGTTTGATCTTTGGGCAAGTAGTAGTGGCCACAGTAGAAAATTTTCATTAATTTTGGATCATACAGTTTGAAGAACAACAGAACTTCTTCACCTTTGTTATAAGGAGGGAGACATGGTAAGTCAGTGTCGTCCGGAGGCGCAACTTCCAGAAAGACATTCCACGGATTCTGATCTCCTGATACATCTGATATCGATCTGAGTAAATCTTGCTCCCAGTCGATCATGGCAGGTCTGCATGTGTTGTTGCTACGCCGCAGGAGTGACCAAGGCCGAATTTGTTTCACAGAGCAATTCTGAAGAACATGACAGTGAAATAATAATTCATTTAGGTACATAAAAGTTTCATTTTTTGTTTAATCAAGTTTTCCATTTTGTTTTTTTAAATTTCCCGCAAATTTTATTGCATCTTTGGAGTCTAGATACAGTAGCATCTCAATTATCCAGATTTCGCTGGACCGAAAAATTTGTCCGAATAATCGAAATTCGCCGAAAAACACGATCTAGACGCTCTGAAATGCAGTCAGCGAAGATTTCTTTAAAACGCCCCTTCAAAGGCACAGTTATGCAACCCGAGTACGGTTATTCCTGCCGCGTGAATACGGAGCTACCCATTTTATAGAACATCGCGTTTTCTGGTTATTTTCTTTTTTTTTCAAGCAATATTACGGAGAAATTCGGTTAACTTTGTTCCCGAACCACAAATTCTGTCCCGATAATCGAAATTTTCGGACAGCCGAAATTCGGATAATCGGAAAAAAAAACACATTGAAAATATTGGGATTTCGCCGGGACCGGTCGGAAAATCCGGATAACCGAAATATCGGGATAATCGAGATTCTACTGTAGCTAGACATTATGTCAAAGAGACTAAAAGTAATTCTTGCTCAATTTGAAGAACAAAAGTGGTATACCTCAGATTTGGATGACAGAATCTGTCATACAAACCAGAATCCAGAATCTGTCATATACTGTTACTTTGTAGCCAAGGAGCTCAAAAAATGCTTGTTTAGCCATTCTTTTTCATGACCACAACAATTTTGTGAACCTAAAGCATGGACGTAAAGCATGAGCTCTACCTATAGAAATAATTTGAGTGTTCAGAATGCCGATTAAAAACTTGCATTGCTCATTCCTGCTGTCCGCGCGCTCTAGAGCAGATGAATGATTGTTGTCCACAATTGATCTCAGCAGTGCTACCAACCTGGGGAACACGAATTCCCCAGGGTTTTTGTATGAGCAGTCCGCCCACTCTCGGTCGTCCACAAAATAACCAAACTGTGACCAGGAACTACAGTGGTTCACAGTGAACGGTTGTTGACATAAAAAAGACAGCTAGTGTTTAAATACATTCTTTCCACCCTTCACTGCATGAGTTTTTTTTTTTTTTTCAACCAAGCATGGATTTTTCAAATCACGAGGTGGTCAGATATACAGGAAAAATAGCACACAAAAAATAATTGGGTCCAGTTTTTCTGTAAAAATTCTAATTTGTCTATTTCTCACTTGTTATACTTGTGCTGTAGCACCATAAGAAAAGGCGGAAAAAGAAAAAAAAATTCAAAATTTAAAAAAAAAAAAAAAAGTTTAGTTTGATTGGATTTTTCAAAAAGCAAATGCCAACAGCTTGGTAAAACTAATGAAATTGGGGTTGTATTGCATAAGGGGGCAAATCTCCCCCACCCTGATTTCCATTAATCAACGCCTTATAATGAGTGCTGGTAGTCTTTTGAAAAATGTTTCAGCCCGTTTTTATATTTTCTTACAATGTGACACTGGTGATTTTGAAATAAGTCAAAATGTACAGTTACTGTGTCTGATATGGGGCTTTTTACATCATTTGACACCGGTGTCACACTACGCAGTGAGGGGTTAAAGTTCTGGACTGGGTGGAGGGGGGGAGTAACCCTGACCGATTAGTCATGATTTTATGAAGGCTGTATTGATTGGTGGCAAGAAATCGCGATAATAAATGAAAATATATTATAGATAAGCTTACAAGAGTTTTCGATACATGGTCCAGAAAATCTAGTAAAGTTGTATTTTTCTTCTCTCGATAAATCTGGCCTTGAGACTTTTTAGTGTCAAACAGATCAGGTCCTTGATGACCGTCGAAACAATCTTCCAGCAGAATGTTCACTTCCATGTAGGAATACGCTTCTATCTGCCCTTTCCGTTTGATTTGGTCGGGCTGTTTTTCCCCCAGCGATTGATCATCAAGCTAAAGAAAAACCAAAGCGTGAGCGCAGGATAAGAATAGAGGAGAAAGAATCAAAAGGAAAATATGTACATGAGGATACAATAGTTTTAGTCCGTACAATAACAAGAGTGGAAAGCAAGGAATGAAAACTCCTAACAATGGTTTCAGTGATGATGTCATTCAGTGAAAAAGTTACATAATAATAATTGTAAGGAAATAAAGAGTATGATTAAAGATGTCGCAGAAAAAATGCAACTTTTGAAGTTGAAAGTTGTGTAGATCCTATCAGTGGAAAGCGCAAAATATGCACGATGGCCATCGAAGGCCCCATCAAACGGCTTTAGATGACAAAACAAACTGCGACTTTTGAATTTGGAAGATATTTCTTTTAATTTTATTATTTGATATTCAAAGCCATTATCTCCAGTTTCTTGTCAAATTTTTCCTTGCCATTTTCATAAAATTTGTCTCATTTGCATAGGGAGCGTTCTAGAATGCATTTGATCTGAGAGCTGGTGAAACTAAGATTATAAGTAAGTGGAATAAAACTTTTTAAATTTAATCGATAGGTTAACCATTTCTACACCTTTTCTTACATAAATAATAAAGATTTAGTAAAATATGTGTTTTATGAGCAAAATTGAAAGTCGAAAATTGAAGCCGGATTACTGAATAAGTACTTTCAATTTGGCTTAAAAAGCACATATTTTACTAAATCTTCATGATTTATGTTCGAAACGGAGTAGAAATGGTTAAACTATTGATTAAATTTAAAAGTTGCATTTCATTTACTTATAATCTTAGTTTCACCAGCTCTCCGATCCGATGAATTCCAGAACACTCCCATACTGGATTACTCAATTCAAATGGAGTTTTGGGTGGGGCAAAATTATTTCACAAAACTCTACTTCCAAGATCATTACATCATTACTAAATCAATCTATTACCTGGAATAATTACAGAGGAAACATGTTATTCCAAAGAAGAAAGCATTCATTCTACTGCTAAGATTAAAGGTAGAATAAAGGAAAAGTGTCGATGAGTAAAAACAAAAGATCAAGAAAACAACTTATCATGAGAAAATAAAGAAGTAAAAAGAAAATGCTCACAACGCCCAAAAGTTAAATCACACAACCAGACTGTTCTCCCACCATTCACCAAATTCTATACAAGAGGACTGGACGTTTACAAATCTTTCAGCTGATTTGGCAGCGTGAAGAAAAGTCTGAATGCAGGACACCAGTGAAATACTCTGATGTTTGTTTAAAAAAAAAGCATGTTAAAATAAAAAAAAAAAAAAAAAATGGGAGGAAGGTGGACTTTGTCAACTACGTTGTTTGCAGAATATTCTGAAATGCAAAGCAAACTTATGTTTGCAAAAATATTGACCAAAGGTTGGCTAATTCACCACACTGCATGCAGCTACAGTTCTACGATTTTTAGGCGCACCGTAGGTACTACGTGCGCCTATTGAAATCGGTCTGCTACTCAATAGAGTATACTACGCCCCCTTGTGGTCAAATGGCAAAATGAGCTTTTTTGATGTCGTGATTTTTAGGTTGTTTCCTGTTTTTTTTTAATGCCAATTTCATTTGAAAAGTTAATGTTTTCCCAATCACGACTGAATTTCGAGTGTGTTGGAAGTAATTAGATGTTCATTGATTCACGTTTTCTTAAAGTTATTCTACTTCAAAAATTTTTACTAACCTCACTTTCTGATTAGTGATGATTTCAAATTGTCCCGGTATTTATTCTAGGTGATCAAGTGAACCAATCATTTGCCGTTCTGAGTGATTGTTTTTTTTTTTTTTTTCATGTAAATGTAATTATTATAATTAATCATAGCGTTTGGTCAAACGCAAAACGGAGAGTCCAAGCAGCAAGACTTTCACTATCTCAATGGTCAGAATTCTTATTTATCTTTGGTTGAACTGATGACTGTTCAGTGTTCACTTTTAATATTTAAATATTTTTAACGCTAATGATCAGAATTAGAGACTGATTAAGTGTTTTGAGGTTGATCTGTCATGCCTAAAAGTTTCGCACTTAGACTTTTGTAGTAAATTGAGTTTGCGCCTCACAATTTGGTAAAAGTAAGTTAGCGTCTTTTATGCTGAAATATGAGTCAGCGATCCATTTCTTTCTGAAAATTGTGTTAGCGAGTCAATTTCTTCTGATGGCGCAGAGATTTTCAAGGTATTTTGTTACGATAGTTGGCCTCTCACAACAAAGTCAATCATGATTTAGTCAAAGTAATGGCCTCTCATCATGTCTAATACCATCCATAAGAACATCCTTCCATCATATTTTCATATTTCTTAACCCTCTCTGACTTAGAGAGATTTAGGTAAAAAAATTCTGTGGCGTCTGTCCGTCAGTCCGGTTGTCCGTCACTCCGTACCTAGGCATAACTATTGAACCATTGATCCTTATGCATCCAGATTTTGCACAGTTGTTGCGTTTTAGATTCCCCAGAGGCCCTTTTTTTGTTTTTTTTGAAATTTTGACTTTTAGGGTAGTTATGGGGAAAAAATGATTTTCACTAAAATCAATGGTAAAATGGATAAAAATGAATAAAAATGGAATAATTCAAGTTTGGCTCAATCAATTTTGATGAAAGTTAGCAAAAAAAATCTATTTTCAGCCTACTATAGAATAAACCACTTATTGTTCCTATATTCATTCCTCAAAACTGATTAAAAATCAAAATAAACGCGCTCGAGCCAAAAAATAGAATTATCGTGAGAAATCAATCTTAAAACTTGGAGTCAATCAATAATGGCTCCATGAATTTTGATAAAACTTTGTACACACTATCTTATCAATAAACTTAAATATTTTCCTCTCTGTGTCACCAAAAACAACCAATAAAACCATTTCAAGAGGTAATATAGGTGCGATTGAGCAAAAAATTTGGGAATATGAGCAAATAAAAATATAATCCTATTATTTGGGATGGTTCAGGTTTGGTTCAATCAATTTGGATGAAAGTTAGCGAAAAAAATCTACATTCAGCCTACTATAAAATAAACCACTCATAGTTACAATATTCAACCCTCAAAACCGTCTAAAAAATCAAAATAGGTGCGCTCGAGCCAAAAAATGGAATTATCGTGAGAAATTAAGTAATCTTAAAACTTGGAATCAATCAATAATGGCTGGATGAATTTTCATGAAACTTTTTACACACAATCTACTATCAAAGTACTAACATACTTTCCTCTCTTGATCACCATAAACAACCGATTAGACCTTTTCAAGAGGCAATATAGGTGCGATTGAGAAAAAAATATGGGTATATAAGCAAATAAAAACATAATCTTATTATTTCGGATAATTCCTGTTTGGTCCAATGAATTTTGACAAAATCTGGCAAATAAAATCTACAATTAGTTTACAAAAGAAAGTAGCCCTTACAGTTACAATATACAACCCTTAAGAGAGTTAAAAAAAATCAAAATAGGGTGTTTGTCCAAAAAAAAGAAAAAATGAAAGTGAGGAATTAATTTTAAACTTGGAGTTAATCATTACTGGGATGGATTTTGACAAAACTTTTCACAAACATTATGTGTTAAAAAAATACACTAAACACTGCACTGTGTGCACTAAAATATTTTTCTGGTACAGTCCTCATAAAAACCTTAAGACCGTTTCGAGGGGCAATATAGGTACAATCGAGCAAAAATCTTTTGAAACTATAATTGTAAGCAAATATGAAGACAAACATAATGATTGGAATAAGTAATTCAAGTATGCCTCAATTAAGTTCGATGAAAATTGCATCAAAACGTTTGCAACCGGCCTAGGCAGAAATTTCTTTCCAATGTATTACTACAATATACAACCTTTAAGTCTAAAGCTGTTAAAAAGCAATATAGGTTTCATCACACCAAAAAATAAAATATTCAAGGAAAATTAATTTTATAAAGAAAAGTCAATCAAAAATGGCTGAATGAATTTTGTTGAAATTTTGTTTGCGCAATCTACGACTTACTTAAGTACATCTTTGGAGGGGGGTTAATCTATTAAACAAAAAAATTATTTTGAAGATCCACAGTTTGAAAGAAGAAATTAAACATAGTACTCAATGGAGGAAATGCAAGAATCAGTACATTTCGACCTGCTAGGTACAAAAACTAAGGGGAAAAGAAACTCCCAAAAATAGAACAAAGAGCAAATATAATGAATGCAGCTCAAAGAATAAAAACTTATTGGAATCTGGAATTACTCTAGACCTTGTTATAAGCAACATCAGATTAAGGCTCTCAATTAACCTTCAAATAACAAAATAGGCAACTACTCCTACAAAATTGCAAACTCTTCGGATTGAAGGCAGAGTTATGTCCGGAGGTGAAAATATTTGAAATTTGGGGGGGGGGGTCTCCCCCAGAATTCTTTAGGGGGTTAGGGGGTCTCCTCCAGAATTCTTTAGCGGTGGGGGGAGGGGGGTCTGGGGGTCTTCCTCAGATAAAAATGGTGTGAGAAAGTGTTCGTAGGGTATTCCCTACAGTTTATTTTTTATCATTTCGAGATTTGATTGACGTATTTCGGCCATTGTGCGCGGATCGAATGCCTGTCACCAGTCGTGGGACGTCATGGGGACATTTAGGAGAGATGTCTTTTGACTCACTGTAACTTCTTCATCTTTTCTTACGTTTTGCCATGGCGTTCTTTGTTTTACTTGGCATGACACTTCACGTTCAAATTTTTTACCGGGCAACCAAAGAACGGTGCCAGCTAATGGAATATGGCAACATTGTTTTTCTCTATTTTAACACATCATGAAAAATAATCGATTCTTGGCGAGGCCAGTCGCCTACCCAAAAATCGATCATTTTACATATAAAATCAATAGAGACAAAAACAGTGTTGCCAAATTGATAGAGCCGTCACTGCCAGTTAACCTGCAGACCAATTTTTGCATGGAAATAATGCCTTCAGTGGACTTCAAGATTACTTTCAAGAAACTGCGAGAAACATTTCCGGTCTCATGAGCATCTTGGAGCTGATCTAAGCTGTTAAGAGCGTTGAGGTCTCACTGGCTGGACTAATAACCAATGACTCGGCATGGTCCGATTTCTTCTTACTACTGATCACTTTTTCATTTCCCTATTTTGCGGGACATACTATATTGTTGACTACCTTTTTACTAAAGGGGGTTCAAAATTGTTTTATGAGTATTTGATTGTTTATTACGTGCGTTTAGTGATGTGCAGTGGGAAATTCGAAGGAATTGTTCTATGATTGTCCGGAGTGGTCCTACCGCCCCCGCCCCCCCCCCCCACTCGCCGCTTTCAGGTTCGAACTTGAACTTTTGCTGTACAATTTTTTTCTTCAGATGGTGGAAAATTCGGAGGGATTGTTCTAAGATTGTCCGTAGTGGTTCTACACCCCCCCCCCCCCCCCACTCATCGCACACAGGTTCGTACCTAATCTTTTGCTGGACAGTTTTTTTTTGAGATGGTGGAGTATTCGAAGGGTTTTGTCCTCAGATCGCACGTAGTGGTCCTAACCCCTACCCACTCGCCGCACCCTTGTTTGGACCCGGATTTTTGCTGGACAGATTATTTTTGAGATGATGGAAATGGAATTTGATTTATGAGGGACCAAATTTGCTCAAGGTGCGCCTTCTCTGACACTGTAGTGTCAGAACTATCTGCTTGTTTATTATTTTTTTGGATGTGTTCGTTCGTCAGTGACTACTGACTGTCGGAATTTTTCAACAAAGTAAAAGCAGTAGTAGCAGGGTCAAAACGAACAAAAAATTGCTGCATTGTCGGCAAACAACCTGCACTGAATCAAAAACTTAAAGAAATTTCAATGTTACAAATTATTAAAACAATTACAAACTAAATGGCCTAAAAATACATCACAGACAAAATAAGGATTGAAATGGGAACTAGGCCAATTGTTGGCCTAGTTCCCATTTTAATCCTTATTTTGTCTGTGTTACAAATTATTACAAAAGAAAAAAAAAGTGCAGAAGGGGGTAAAGCTGAGACAATTGTGAGGTGTGAAGAGAAACTTGAAGCAAATTTCAGGCAAACTCAAGCAGAATGCCAAAATGGCCAAAAGATACAAACAACAACCACTATTTCATAAATCAGAACTAACTAGTAGCTCAAAAATCTAACAACAACCAAATTTGTGAGCAGAAAAATGCGTGTAGTTGAGGAGAAAATACCTATTTTGTTTTACTGAAAATGGTGATAATCTGAAAAATTGAAGAAAGAACCAAAACTTGGAGATGAGCACATCGAAGTTACATCTGCTTGGTAGGGTTCTGGCTGACTTGATAAAAGAGCCAGCTCATTCCAGGCCAAGAGATGGGGTAAGGGATTTGAGGAGGGTGGAAATCCAGAATTATTAGTCAGCATCATCAAGTGACTTCGAAAAGAGTTTCCCAGCTTTAAAATAAAAGACATTCTTGATACAAACGAACACTATAAAGGGTAAAAAAAAAAAAAATTTGAGCTTCAGCTGAAAGATAAAAACGAAAACACAAGATTTAATTACCGTACGTACCTACCCTTGTACAACACGCACCCCACCTACATTTAAGAATTTACATAAAAAAATCACTGTTTTCCTTGAGAAAACCAGGTTTCGGGGAAAAAAAAAGTTATTAATGTGAGAGTTTGGTCAATTCTTGTAACGCCTCTTTCTTGCAACTATGCTCGCCACATAGATTACTTCGCTATTGCCATTTTTCCCCTTCAGAATCCGACACCTCAGCCCCATCATAGACATCTTTAGTATAATTGTAAGGATTTTTGTAACTGTCTTCATTGGCCTAGAGAGGGTCGTCTTCCATTCTGTCCAACACAAAAGGTAAACAAAAGCGGGTCAAGCAAGGTAAAGCCATGCGCTGATTACTTCATTACATGCCCCCTGTTTCCAGAGCCTTGTCAAGTGATGTATTGTGGGTTGCATCTAGGGCAATATTGGTGTTGTATGACTTGCAACCCATATTGCAGAGCGAATTTCCACACAAAAAAAAGGTGCTAGTTGTACATGGGTAAATATGGTGCCTTTAAAAAAATCTTGATTGAATTCAATTTGGATTCAAATCCTTGCATTACTTCTGCACTAGTCCTCAGATGACTAAATTGTGAGCTGATCATAAAGAAGCAATAAGCACAAGTTACCAGCCATGGACCAAAACAGCTTTTGCCTCATTTTCCGACAGGTTGCACCATGAGCATAGACAACAGCATTGAATTTTTAGATTGACATTAAATCATCTTTGCTCAGTTCTGGAAAAGATTTCAGAAGTTTTTAGAGTCTCAACTATTATTTATGCTGAATGCTACAAAAAAGCCGATTTTTAATTTATGATTTATCCGTAGCAAAAGTTTGTGACATCCCTAATACACAAAATTTGAGAGCTCTGTGAGCGGCACTGATTCAAACATGAACAAAGTTTGTTTAAAAATCCAAAAAAAAAAAAAAAAAAATTTAGAATTTTACACTTCATACCTGACCATCATTCCTGTTTTCCAGTTCATTTGGAGCTTTTGGAAGCAACCGATAGTACACTTTTTGGCTGGATTAGAGAGGAAATTTTTTATTGCCCTTCCCAACTATTAGCAGCAGAATTTCCAGGTGTATCCTGATTTCTGAAATAGATCAAATTTAAGCAAATGAAGCTCAAACCGACAAGTCTAGTTACCCAAACATTGAGACTTGTTAGACAAGTATTTTAAAGCATAAACTACCTATCAGAATTTCCACACAACAAGCTTTTATCTTTCTTAATATAAATTGATAAGACTTTGTGAAACTTTCGAAATAACAATTTTAAAAGATAAAAATGACATTTGAAGAACTTTAAATTTGTTTATCTCGAGTGGGAGGAGGGCAGAATCATTTAGGTGGGGCTTGGTCAGTAGTTTTTTTTCCCTTTTTTCTTTTAAGTAAACTTTGAAAATCCACCTCAGTCTCAAAGAAGATTTAGCTTACCCATGATACACTAAGAACTCGTTTTTTTGTCTATTGCCCCCCAAATTTTTTGAGCAATCTTCTCAACTTTTTCATCGTAAGCCGTCTTTTTTTGTAATTGAAACTTGAATCCAGCATCCTTTGGAATAGCGTTATCACAGAATGTCACTTCTACAGGACTATCTCTGAAAAAAAAAAATTTACAAAAAAAAAATTTAAAAATCCAAGTTTGAACAAAAAAGAAATTGAAGGCGGTTATTGGGTTAAGTTCCACCAACCTTGGGGGATGATCATCAACACATCCTAAATTTTAAACCCAAAAGACATTGAAAAGAGATAGACACAGTAGTATATGGATCCACGTGTACAATCGAGTGAATTTTAATGATACCAATGCTACTCTTACTGTCAATTTTTTTCCGCTTGACGAATGTCGGTTTTTTTCTTAAAATCAGTACAAAATTTTTTCTCTATAGACTGGTGCTTGGAATCATCAACTCATAAACACTTCTGAACAAAGTTTGTATAAAAGGTGAAAAGTGTCTAGCTGCTGGCTTAGAGTTCGGAGGAAAGATTTTTTTTTTGTTCCTCAGTTTAGTTACGATATCTTGTATAGGACCATTATTGCTGAAATTACGTTAGAATCGAATAACATTTCTGGCGAAATTGCTTATTCATTTTGCTTGAGAAAGTTATATTTTTAGAATCCTACTGAGCAAGATGATACTTATGTTTTTCTGAGGTTATGATTTTTATTCCATTGTTTAGTGATTCCTTTGTGCGTTGATAATATGTTAAAAATAAAACAATTTTCAACTAGCAAGCAAGTGCTTGTTTCGACGTTTTGCGCTGTGACATCGCAATCCACATTCCCGAACATCCTTTGCCTCCAGCCATTCAAAGATCAGCTGGCACTTTCCGAGTGCTTATTTAACATCCACTTTTATTCTATGATTTAAATTTTGAAAACTGTAATAAATACACTATCAAATGTGGCAGTTGCGAGGGTCTGAAATAATATATTTTCTATGAAGAAAATGGAATTACTTGATGAGCTGAGAACAAATGTGCCTTTGGTATTTAATTAAGTCCAATTGTTCGGGAGACGAGATTTTGGCACAAAATACATTGTTTTAAATGAAAATTCCGCGCAGTGACATCACTCAACCCACGATTTGTTGCAACTTTACAAGTGTGTCTCTCCGAAATCAGGACACTTAGGAAATAACCAAAGGCATCATTGTTCTCAGCTCATCAAGTACTATCATTTTCTTAAAAAAAAAAAAAAAAAAAAAAAAAACACAAAAATTTCAGACCCTTGCAACTGCCCCATTAATGAAAAATATATCTCATTACAGTAGTAAACAAAACAACACTGACCTAAAGTAATCATTTGGTGTTTCATAAATATATTTGGCTTCAACTTCAGCGGGCTCTTCTCTCTGAAATACGATAATGTTAGTGCCATCTGAGTTGTTCAGAATCTACAATCAAAAGTAATCAGATTAGAATCATAAATAAAGAATGATAGCTTTGCGATGGTAATTCTCTCATAACTCCCCATTTGGTTGAGTACAGCAGATACACTGAAAGTACTGCTGTGAATCTTGTAGACAAAGTCAAGCAGCCACAAAATACAATGAAAGTTTGTTGAGTGGAACGTTGTCTAAGTGGAATATCTCGCAAAGTGGAATTTTTTTCAGGAACCGTAAAACCTCCTATCAAAGAGTAAACAAGCGTCACAATTGAATGGAAGGCCTGCGTGGTCATCGCAGGTAAGGGATCGGAAACGTGGGCTGGCCTCTGATTGGCTGCAAGCGTGGTGCAAAAATGTCTTCGGGTATAGGGAAATTAACACGGGGTCTTTGTTCCGGGACGTTTATCTCGAAACCCAAACAAATTCGTCTCTAAACAAATTTTTGCAAGTCGATTTAGCAGAATTTTCCAAACAAATTGATAGGTCATAAGTGCCACTTTATTGCAAATTTGAAAAGACTATTTCAGTTGAAAAGTACGCACAATAGTGTGTTTACATGCTTGGCGTGTGTTTGATTAACTCACTATTATGTGTACTTTTCAACTGAGACAGTCTTCTCGAATTTGCAATATACTGGTACTTGTGACTTATCAATTTGTTCGGAAAATTCTGCTAAATCGACTCGTATTAATTGTTTAGAGACGATTTGGCACAGGTTTCGAGATAAACGTCCCAGAACGAAAATCCCATGTTAATTTCCATAAGGCCAAAAACAGTTTGGCAACACAATCTCCCTCCATTTCAGCCAATCAGAAGCCGACTCTTATCAGTATTGACCGCGCTGGCTCTCAGTGCAATTGCGACTCTTGTTTACTCTTTGCCTCCTATACTCTGATCGCAATTTCCTTAGTGGAACTTTCGCAGAATTTTCCAAACAAATTGATAGGTCATAAGTGCCACTTTATTGCAAATTTCAAAAGACTATTTCAGTTGAAAAGTACGCACAATAGTGTGTTTACATGCTTGGCGTGTGTTTGATTAACTCACTATTGTGTGTACTTTTCAACTGAGACAGTCTTCTCGAATTTGCAATATACTGGTACTTGTGACTTATCAATTTGTTCGGAAAATTCTGCTAAATCGACTCGTATTAATTGTTTAGAGACGATTTGGCACAGGTTTCGAGATAAACGTCCCAGAACGAAAATCCCATGTTAATTTCCATAAGGCCAAAAACAGTTTGGCAACACAATCTCCCTCCATTTCAGCCAATCAGAAGCCGACTCTTATCAGTATTGACCGCGCTGGCTCTCAGTGCAATTGCGACTCTTGTTTACCCTTTGCCTCCTATACTCTGATCGCAATTTCCTTAGTGGAACTTTCGCTAAGTGGAATTTTTTTCGGGACAGGACCGAGGTTCCACTCAACGAACTTTCACTATAATAACGATTCCACACTTCTGGCATGTGCAGGATTTTCAAGGTGATTCCATGTCAAGTGACCAAGATGATCGATTAGTCAATCAATTAATGGTCATTTACTGGGTTTTATGAATATTTTCTGGAAAATGAGGATCGTCAGCACCTGTAGGTAGATCTAACAAAGATATCTGCTGAATCTGGATGCTCGAATCCGCAAAATAAGGACGTAATTATGGGAATTTGTACTATCATAGTGAGATACGAGAGATCGAGCAGCAATTGTGCAAGTTCCCATAATTACGTCCTTATTTTGCGGATTCGAGCATCCAAATTTAGCAGATATCTTTGCTAGATCTATCTGCAGGTGCTGACAATCTTCATTATACAAAAAAACTCCATAAAATCCGGTAAATGACTGAATTGATCGACGAATTGATCGACTAATTGATCATCTTGGTCACATGACATGGAATTACCTTAAATGTGACTACTTCGGACAAAACACAACTTTGGTGATTGCACATAGTTATTTGTCAGTTGTACTGGTCAGCTGAGATGGCATTCCTCTTTTTATGTTTTCTCCTTTCCTTTTCTTTAGATCATTCCATTTCTTCCCTCCTTTCCTCTTTTCTTTCTCCCTTTTCCCACCCTTCAGTACATTTCACCATCTCTTAGCGCAAGGTCTGTGTTGGCCAACTAAAGGTAGATGGAGAAACCGGTATGGACAGGAGGTGAAGCTTAAGGAGTTTCGAGCGAGTTAGTTCTCGGCAATGACGTACTCTCTACGTGTGACGTAGCCGTCGCCCACTCCAGCGACATGATCCTTCTATACCGTCGTGATGCAGCCGTCGCCTAAGCTTACACAGCACTCACACAAACGCACGCTCAAATATTAGCTCCGCCTCCTATTGATACCTGTTCCTCCACATACCTTGGAGCAAACTGTGATGTCTTTGGCCCAGAAATACAGAAAAAGGGTTGACTAGCGATGTATTAACATAAACTGACAGGAAGATAGAGAAAAGCTGCAAATTTTATGAGACTTGATTGCTCAGGGTAGGTAATGAGATTGAAAGACGCTTAAAGTGGTGGTGGCATCGCTTGCGATCTGGCAACACTGCGGTTCTTGCATTTATCCCCGTATAAAATATCGATTCCAGGGAGTGCAGGGTCAAAATTTATGAGTTTGACCTTTCTCACAGATTGAAATGGAAAAAAAGATGATGTTGCCAAATTGCACGCAATACCTCTGTGTAGTGTTGAGAAGAGTATACTAAAACAGAGTTGGGCCAAAAAATTATTCGGAAATTATTCGGTGTGTCCGGCAACGCCGAGTCAATCGAATTATTCGACGAATAATTCTACAATTGACCTATACCTTCCTTGTGTTTCCCTTTCCTCAACTCAGGTAGCAAACACAGTTTTCAGTGTTGCCGGAATCATTTCATTATTTCTGATTATTCGGTTGCCCAACTCTGTACTAAAAGACCCGAGTATTCGCAACGACGCCATTTTCGGTTAGCGAAATCGACCACACGGTTAGAACTCCGAATCATGATGCACATGAATTCAAACCGTGTGGTTGATTTCGCTAACCAATAATGGCGTTGTCGAGAATACTTGGGACTTATAGCATACTTTAGTGGTGACATCACTCAACCAAAAAAGGCTAATTTTTTATCTGCAAAACAAGATGGAACGAATTACTCTCGGTTAATCCTCAGTAACCAAGATTAGCGGGCAACTAATTAGAGTCTTTGGCTTGTTTTGTTCCGTTTTGGTGTAACGTTTGAACTCCGCTTCTCAACCATAATAAATGCAGCATTCCGTCTCATTCCATCTTGTTTTGAATAAAAAAAAAATTGCCTCAAGGCAGCATTGCATTGATTAAATTTTAAAGCACCAGAGCTATTCACAGAAATAAAGATTACAGAATCCTCTAACCTCTTCAAGGCGAGCTTCGAAGTTTAAAATAGGTTCCAAATTTACTTATAAGAGCCTTTTTTTCAAAAAAACGCAGCTTCGTGTCGGGAGGAAAACCAGCTCTATCATTTAAAATTGGAATGAGATCGTCTAAAACACAGAAAGTCAGTAAGGTGAGGGGAGGCAATCAACTAAACTCATCGAGAAGCATTAACTCTCGGCAACATTTCTGACCATGAAAAAAACAGCGATGATACAGTTTGATACCTTTTAATGCTGATACATTGAGCGCGGGGGGGGGGGGGGGGAAATTTACTTAACAAGACTGTAAACCAGTCGTTTTAATGAAACACAAACTAAACCTGAACCATTCTCTACGGCTTTTTGAAAACTGCATACTGGACAACACCTGGCTAAAGAAAAAAAGCAAACCCTAAACTAAACCAGACGAAAAAGTCCTTCACTACCCTTCTGAAATAGTTTAAAGCAGTTTTTCAACACCACTCCAAATCCTTTCAAAGTGGTTCTTCACCACAAATCTAAACCCCTTTGGGAAAAGTTGGCATGAGCGAGCATTAGTTCAAACCCAACCCTCAGCTGCACAAACCCCAAAAACCCAAAACCCTTTAAAACCCCTTTTAGATCATCTTTCAAACAGCAGAACAAACTACTTCTAAAACTTTCCTGAAAAAAAACTGGACCAATTTGTAGCTGTGGTTCAAACCCCCGTAAGCCAAAGAGGCTTACAGGGAGTCTTACCGGGAGTCTTATTAAGTAAATGATTGGATTCAGGCCCTTGATCAGGGACCTGGCTCAAAAAGAGTCAAAATTCAGTCAAGTCCATGGCAAGATCTGAATTCAGGATCATAAATTTAGATTTTTCAAGCCCTTATCAAAACCTGGCAAGCAAATAAATTTTTTGGTCTTGCAGTGCCTTCAGATCGTGGATTATGAAAAACCACCAGATATTACAACATTGCGTTATACCTACGCAGGCATCTCGAGACATTCTTTACTCTGATTGAGAAATGCTGAAAAACTTACTAAGAGCTGTAGATACTGGTACAAAATAGTGACCGCAGTGAAAAATGTTCATTAATTTTGGATCATACAGTTTGAAAAAGAGCAGAGCATCTTCATTCTCATTATAAGGGGGTAGTAGTGCTGAGCCGAGGTCCGCAGTAGAAATTTCCCAAAAAAAACATTCCATGGATTTTGATTCAGCGATAGATCAGCAATAAATTTGTGTGAATCTTGTTTCATGTTGATGTATGCGGGTCTATATGATTGATTGTCAACACCAGGCTCCAGAGGCCAAAGACGAATTTGATCCTGGGGATAGTTCTGAAAGCAAATCAGTGAAAATCAAATCTTTGTTTTCTTATAGGTGAGGCCATTCAATTTTTTCAGCCCTACACAACAAAGCATTGGTGTATCATAGCACTGCATACCATATATATTTATGCTTCGGAATTGTTGGCAAGATATCTTCATATCTTTTTCTAAGACATGGAACAGAAAAAGATGATTCAGGGCTAAAATTTTCTATGTAATAAATCTTTCAAAATACTTAATAAAAAATCAAAATAAAATAAAAAATCATTTACCGGATTGACCTGCAAATAAAAATTTAAGCAATTAAACATTCGATGTTGGTGAAAAGCAATTTTTCTGAATCTTGAATTTCCTGCCAACTCTATACAAACAAAATCTCTGTTCTGGCCATTGGTAAAAAAAAAAAGACGAGATCACAGCGAGATACATAAAAATCTTGGTGGTCAAATTGGCTGGAAAAAAAATTGTAAGGCTGGTGTAAGGTCACAATAAACTGATCAACAGACAAAAAGATCTAGGTTTAAACAACGGTAAGGTGCGCTTTAAGCTAGACTTGGAATACACAGATCTCATCATGTCTCTACTGCTGAAGATAAAAAAATTACTAAAGTTTTGGATACATGGTCGAGGAAATTTTTCAAAGTCGTCCATTTCTGGACACGCAAAGCTTGGTATTCCGCACGTTCAGGATCATACAGACCAAAGCTTTGATGATCTTCAAAATTTTTTTTAAGCACAATATTAACGGTCATGTATGAATAAGCTCCTTTCCCTCCTTTTTTTCTGAGCTGCTCCAGATGAGTCTCTCCTTGCAAACGTTCAATCAACTGAAAAACCAATAGGTAACATTTTTAGGAATAAGCCTACCCATATTTAACGGTTGGAACTAAAATTTAAATTTAAATGACCAGCAGATTTCAATCGACACGTTAAAAAAATGACAACTTGCTCCCCGAACAATTTTAGCTCCCTCATTATTTTGCTTATTGACCAGGGTTTTGAAGCAAAGCAAACCGCAAAGCAAAAACCACTCCAATCCCCTGAATTACTGAAAGATAGTCCAAACCGCAATCCTACCTGTAGAAATGCCTTAAACCACTACCCAAACCTAACCAAACAAGCTGATCTAGATATGAACCGATTCAACAATCATCCAAAATCGGTTCTAAGACTTCTAAGTGGTCAAGACTAAGACCATAGACTTTTACTTAGTCTATTTAATAATATGTGGCATCAAGCAATAGCTGCAGAAAAATGTAACACAATGTTAGTGAAATGCTGCTCCTGAGAGCGAAAAAAAAAATTTAGCAAGAGCAGGTAAAAAGTAAATAAACCGTGGGAAATACCCTACAAACACTTTCTCACATCAAATTTAATCTGGAGAAGACCCCCAGACCCTCCTTTTAAAATTTGGGGGAGACCCTCAGCCCCCCTTTGACATTAAGACCCCAAGACCCCCCCCCTCCTTTGACATTCTGGGGAAGACCCCAATACCCCCCCCCCCTTTGATATTTTTATCCAAATCCAAAGATCCATTACAGAAATATTTAAATTTTTCTTTTTTTTGATCCATTTTCCCATTGATTTTAATGGTAACCATTTTTCATCCATAACTAACTTAAAGATTAAAATTTTAAAAAACATGAATCGTCCATTTTGTACAATCTGCGCAGAGCTGTTTAGATTAGATAAGATCACACAGTAAAAAAGTCCTCATAGAATGGAGTCGTGTCAACACTCAGGTCCATTGTGCCTCTTTTTACTCTAGAGCAAGCAGAGGGGCCCAAGTCCTCATATCGAAGCACAGAAGGCCCCTCATTGTTACGCTCCAGATCTCCTGTAGGTCCAGTCAATCTATGCCTGAGAGTAAAAAGCAAAACAGACTATTATATTTACCAACAACTATAACCACTACATGGGCGAAACCATCACGTTTATATAAAACATCATCACTCCAAAATGTTGGATGTTCCGTTTAAATGTATGGAATATTCTATTGCAATTAAGAAGACACTTCTGGAAATAGTCTCAGAGCTCAAACGAGTTGAACCTTACTGTTGTAGTTCAGAAAATTCATTTTAATTAGGGCATGAAAATCAAGGTACAAAAGTAGGAATACTAACTTCCTTCGGTATATCCTCCTCTGAGACTGTCTTGAGAACAGTTTTCTCCTCTGAGTCTCTGATATAGACTAGCATGTACGCGTTTCTGACAGTTAACAAAGGATCATACTTTAAACCATCATCATTTCCGCCAAAATTACTATCCACAGCTTCTTTTTTAGTACATTCACACACGATGTCATCATCAAATTTGTACCACTGTAAAAAGAGGAGAAATATTATTTTAAAACAATGAAAACATACAACTATGTGCCTTCTGCCTGCTGAACGGTTTCATTTGTGAAGTGAAGTTAATTTGTATTGATCAGAAAATTTTCTATCTTATTAAAAACAATGTTTCGTTGCATCTCACTTTTCACTGCACATGTGTTTCTTGTAGCAAGAATTAAATTAGTAAAAATGGACAAATATTCCTGAATCTATGTTGATGTTTCTTTGCAGGCAGGACTGCAAATATAAAAGTATTTTGAACTAACAGTGTTTTTGGTCCGGAAGAAACCACTCTCAACACGCAAAACAATTCCCATTTGGGTGTTGACGAATGTGATCGTTTTGCCAACATAAAATGAGTATAGTACTTTCCTGAGTATTATCTGCACCTATTCCTCACTTACAGACTCTCACAATCTATCCATTATTGCAAGAAATACCGAAAAACAAGTAGTGGAAACTGATTTTCAATGTTCAGCAGTTTATAGTTGCCTCTAAAACTCACATAATGGGGGACCCCCGGACGGAGTGTATTTTGATCAAATTTCCAGTAATGCTGGCTCAGATATCAGGATCAACAAATTTATAGCTAACCTAAACTCCTTTCAGGCACGCACCGCACCGGTGCCATAACTCCTACCGCATTTGCCGAGGAGTCCAACTGAGATCAGAGTTTCGATGTCAGCATGAAGATGTTTGTATATTTCTTAAAATTTTTTTTCTTTCCTCGCCAAATCTGAGGTGTGCATCTTACGCGGGAAAAAACTATGTGCACCTATTGTTATACCTTAATAACTAAACTTTAAGCATGGCAGATAAAATCTTCCTACTCTTAGGTATTATTACAAGGGCGCATAATTTCAAAGGCAAAACTTGCTTTGCAAACTAAATCAATAAACATTTCAAGAACAAAACTTCAAAGCTATTAACCCTTTTCACTCCACCATTTTTCAAGCTGAACCTTCCTGTACTCCACTAGAACTCCGTGAACTAGAGCTCCACTGGTAAGTTCAAAAGAAGTGCGTCAGAACGCAGCACTTCTCAGACACCTATTTTGTCCTGTTGATAGCGTCAATTTCGAGCTACAAAATTTTGTGGACCACAGCTCGACAATGGAGCGGAACCCGTTAATCGATTTTGTCGACTACAGCTCGGCAGTGGAGTGGAAAGGGTTAAGTAAAAGGGTTTCCTTAATGCATGCAAATGCACCACTCTATCTTTTTGTCTATCTTGTTGTTTATTATCTCTTTGTTTTTGTTAATTGTAAATTTGTGGGTGCTAACTGCCTCATCATTGGGCCTATGGTGCAAAGAGAAATTCTCTTTCTCTCTCTTTCTTCCCTTAAACCGCATATGTTAGACAAGGATGGACAAGGGGATAAAATTCCTCTTTCGTTCTCCTACTCATAAATTCAAAGGGGAAATGAGAGAGATGGAGAGATCCTGGTTGCGCCAGTGAGTGGGCAGATGCCTGTAAATGTGCAGATTTTCTGGTTCAAGATTCAATTTATTGGATTAGACGGACAAAAAATAAAAGAGTAAACACCAATTTATCAATAATGAAGCATCTGATGGTAACATTGCATTTTGCCCATTCAAGCCCAAATGAAAAGTCATAAAGGGAGTTCACCACTTTATTTTCTCAGGTTTCAATACGTTTCAGTTCTTAAGAAGAACAGATACAAAAGCTGCACTAGAATTAAACTGAAAGTAGCTCATGTAAACACTACAATTTGAACCCGAGTTGTAACATTTAGAATAAACACAGCTAGTGATGAATATGAACACGGCTTAGAAGCTCCTGAAATATGACTAGAGCTCGTTTCAGAAATTTAGGCAGACCCCAAGCAATAATCTTTGGAATTTTGTCAACTTATTTCTCATAACGCATGATGGAAATAAATAAAAGTGGATTGGCTTTTTATTGAAGGACGCTTTGAATCAAAAAGCCAAAGTCGCGGGCAAGTTTTGTTCTGATTTGAAGGATTGAAAATTGAGCAATTGCCAAAAGAAAGTGGAGTATAAAGAGGATTCAGACACCTTTCCGTTGCTTTTAGAACAGATGTAAACAACACGACTTCCACCATAACTTTTTCCACTGTGAGCCAACACAGCATGCAAAGAGTAATTTGCAGATATTGACTCTGAATTTGTAAGAAACGGGTCAAGAGATAACTTTTCAGAGAACTCAAACCTGTAAAGAAGAAAAAGAAAAAGCTTCATTAGAGAGGTAAATAAATAGTAGATTTTCCTAGAACTTTTTGCTGAAGCTCCAAATTGCAGAGCAACCCAAATCTCTCTCTACAAGTCTACAACAGAATAAACTATTGTCACAATAGTCTGAATCTTAAACCCTGCACAGCTTATTTTGGGATGAATAAGAGCATGTAAAATGTTATGCTGTGGACCATGACCTTTGGAAGAAAGTCCTCTGATCAAAACCGCCCTTGATAATTTTGTCCATTGTTTTCCAAAGAGTTTTAGATTTTTTAAGGCATACTTTCAAGTGGCAATGCTTTCAGACTTTGAAATACCTGAAAAATGTAAAAATGTTTAAAAACTGGTCGGGGAATATGGAAGAGTGAAAATTTCTACCAGGATACTTTCTTTTGAAAGTCATAGTACAATGAATTTGGCACCTTTGGAGGAAGCATAAGAACAAATATCCTTCTACTTCGGCAATCAAACCGTGCTGATATCAAAACGCTTAGTTCCCGGTCCCTCCCTTTGCCGAGTGTCTCCAAGTCCCTCTGACCTATACCAGGAGTCTTTTAAAACAACAAATGTATGTACTTCATGTTAATCCTGCCCCATTGTTGGGCTGGCTCATAGAGTAGACTGTTTTAATAAAGCGATATATCGTATAGATTGTCGTGCAAGGACCTTTGGTTCCAAACAAACTATGATTCAATGTATATTCCCTATATGCACATTTTTGAGCAGAAATTTAGGCAATTAAATCAGACAATTAGTGCAACGTTTTTGCAATTATGTATTCTACGTCCTGGAAAATGCTTGATTATGACTGATTTCAGGGCTGAAACCAGTAGCATAGCTACCTGAGCAAGCGCCCCCCTGCCGATTCGAATGCTGCGCCCCTCTTTTTTAAGGAAAAAATTGGCCGCTTCGGTGGAGCCCCCCCCCCCTTTGCACCATACAAGTCGGAGCCTTTGTCGGAAAAATTCCTTTCTTTAAAAATTGTTGTAAATTAATGTAGAAAAATTATGTTTATTTATTCACAATGATAAAACTAAAAAAAAAAACATATCACTATCATGAGTTTGAAAAAGCTCTGAATTTCGTGAACGTGAATGTTGGCAGAAGCACTTAGAGCCATTACATTGCTTTCTCCTAGCTTCTCTCTTAGCTTCTATTTTTCTCAATCTGTTCTCTTTTCTTTCCTTTTCTTCTTTTCCTTTCCTTTTCTTCCTTTTCCCTTCCTTTTTTTCTTTTTCCTTTTTTTCTCCTTTTCCTTTCCTTTTCTCCTTTTCGTTTTTCCTCTTTCGCTTCTCAAAATTTTTGCGCCCCCCCCGCCCAGCGGGGTCAGCGGGGCCTATAGCTACGCCACTGGCTGAAACTTCCGAAATCAACATGATGTAAACAGATTAAATGCTTTGTTTGGAGGTTGGAATCACCCAAGTGTTGTTGTTGTTTCAGTGGAATTGGCGGAAAGCTGCCGAGGGTTGATTCATACCTTCAAATGCATCGTTTAATCTGTAATATCTTGTTGTCTTCGGGAATATCAGTCGTGGAACCAGGCATAAATAAGCATTTTAAAAAACGTAAAATTCATAAACACAGAAAGGTCGCATTAGTTTCCATTAAAAAATGCACCTACGGGGAAAATACATTGAATTAGATTTGGTTTGGAACGAGAGGTCCTCACACGACAATCGATACAATATATCGCTCAACTGAAACAGTCTATTACACTCTGTTACATTTGCTTTGCACAATAAAAAGACAGTCGGTATTGTTACACACTTCATTTAAAAATATTATGTACTTTCAAGTAATACATGTAATTTAATTCTTATTACACATACATTTTTTAAAGTATCATGCTTATTATACTGTTTCTGTAATTTAATTTTTTGTTTTCTGAGTTACTTCATTTTAAATGCCTCCATTTCCCAACCGGCATTCATGTACGCACGCTATTGCCGCGTGGCCTTACACCTCATTGGAGAACCTTGCCATGCATAATAGGTTAGCAGAGGCCTTCCGACAAGTTCTCTTTTGAACGTTTGGCCTCCACCTAATCTGGTATCCAGACAACACCACGTGGAGGTCCATTGAGCAGTTCTTGAGTCTAGTTCTTAGCATTAAACACTAAGTAAAACCATATTTTTGTTTTGTCCACAGCTGTTTTGAGAATAAGAACTGCAACTGTTTTGAGAATAAGATCTGCAACTGGGTCATAATTTCAAAAGGGGCCAAATGGTGTCCCAACAAGATTACATTTTTAAAAAAGATCAAATAGGTTCGATGTTTTGATTTTTAAGTCAAAGGAACTTAGTTTAAAGAGGAGCAATGGTAATAATTGTTTTTAAAGTTATTTAAATACTACTTTTCACTGTTTTATGGTTCAAAATGTCCGTCGGTTTCGCGTCCCCCACACAAGTTTTTGGTAATTAACCTAAGTTTTTGACCATATTTTGAGGCTGAAATGAATTTGAAGATCATGAAAACGCTTCAAAAACTCCGTAGAACACATGTCAACCATTGCTTTTTACAAAATTATTTTTCTTTATGCCGTAAATCGTGAAAAATGGTTATACCCCGGTTCCAAAATGGCCGTCGGTTACGCACGAATTTTTCTGTTTTACAGCATCTTAAGAGTTTATTTAAAAGTGGAACTGGGTAACTTACGATTTTTTAGACCATGCTCAAACGTTCTGAACAGGAATTATCAACATCTGTGCAAATGGATTTTATTTGGAAACGATTTTCACCAACAAATCCAATCTCGTGATTTGCCTCAAGTCCTAGTCAGCGGCACTTAAATATACAAAAAAGGTAGGTAATGCTGTAAAGTTCCGCCCTGTAATTTTTAATTCAATTCAACTACCGTAATTTGCTTTAAAAATCAACACCAGAGATTATTATAACAAGTAATGTTCTTATTAAGTAGTTTTAAAACAGTCGGTTACGTAACTGACAGCGTAACCGACACAATCGACAAGTTATTTTCCATTTGTTCATCATGCGTTTCCGCGGTTCATATGAGAATTATCGAAAATTCAGCAGAACCCTTCGATAAAAAGTCTTTTCTAGTAATACTGAAGGTAAAAAATTACTCGTTGCGTTTAAATTTTGACTTGAAATTTTCACAGAGCATGCATGCTCAATTGGCCCGATTTAAAATTATGACCCAAGTGTTTTGTCGGCTCCCCCTACAAAGTCACATGGTTGCAGGAAATCAGAGTACCAATTGCACACTTCAAACCACTCAAACTCTCCGTCCACAGTAGTTCCCTAGCTCCAGAGCATAGAGACAATTGTGGTCCACACTTGTTCACAGCAGTGCTACCAGCTGCGAAACAGAAAATCCTGCAGGGTTCTTGCTGGAGAAGCTCCGCCCATTTGCGGTCGTCCACAAAATAGAAAAACGGAAACTGTGGACCACACTTTTCCTTTCCATGGTAAACCATTGTGGACATAAAAAAAGCCTATAGATAAAAAGAATATAAATAAAAATAACTGCCAAACTTAAGGGGAAAGGGGGGAGAAGCTACTTCATTTCATCATTTAATACCATACAAGTGCAGCTCAGGAGAAAGAAAATGTCGCATATACAACAAACCTATCATTAAATTTGATGAAGCGGTCTGCGACCGGATCAAAATAAAACCGCTTGAGATGTAAAATCAATACAGGAGGAAAACTGATGAAAGCAACTGTTTTATCAGCATCTTGAAGGCCTTGCTCTCCGGCATTATACTTGTTGTTACCTGATAGTATTTCTGGTTTCAAGTGGTCAGTAAAAGACTGCAGAACTGGTAGAAATAAAAAAAGATAGAAATCAGCTGAGATGAAAAGAAATGGCAAAATATCATAAGTTTAGAGCAAAGTTGGGCAAATAGGAGTGTAATCGATTACACAATTACTGGGTAATCGGTGATCGTCAAACCTTTCGATGGAAATTAAAAGTATTTTTCACAGATACATAGTAAATTTTAGAGTCTTTTTGATTAGATATATGTAATTCTTCTGCAACTAATATGATGGGTGGCTTGTAAAAATTCAGCACTGATTACCATAAAATCACCCTCCGGCAAAACTACGATTACGATTACGATTACTCAGTAACCGTGTAATCGATAACCACCTCCATTTGCCCAATTCTGGTTTAGAGTGTTTTTAAATAAAAATTGCTAAAGCTTGGTTTAAATTTTACAAAAATTGACACAAACACACAGTCATTGAAAAATCTTTCAAAGACGTATCTTTTGACCCAAAGTTCGAGTTGAAACATTGTTTAAATCAAAAGTTGTGGGACACCCATAACAACCTGAATTATTTTATATTTTTTTCG
>VMOF01000013.1:19245790-19336204 GCA_011764245.1 Trialeurodes vaporariorum | reverse complement strand
GTTCATGTACATGTGACAGAAAGACCGAACCTGATTAACAGAAAGAACAAATCTGAACGTGGAAATGAACTGGTACAGTGGGGGCCCTCGAAAATTTTAAGATCGCGTTTGTATCCTCCTTTAAAACCTATGGTAAGCAATCCATTCTTATGGAATTATTACCTTTGAATAATCCATAGTTTGCATTTAAGTAAGTTCAAATGGGTTTAAAACTACAGTATAGATTGTTCACATTCCACATTTGAAAAGTATAAACAGGCATGTGACACGTGATACAGGACGTTTTCATGTTTCCTTAGCATGAATATATCTATGTAAACATGTTTATATAGTGTAGCACCAAAGCCTTGAATAAACAGAAAGACAAAAAGTTACATCTAGAGCAAATTTCCCTGGTAAAAATAATCAGCTAAATGTCATCATGTTGACAGTTGTTAGCATGAGATTTGAAACCTGACGTCAACAATGTCAACATGTCAGCATAATATCTGTTGACATCATGATGACGCCGTGTTGACGTCAACATGACGTCAGGTCTCAAATATCATGCTAACTATACTGTCAACAAGCTGATTATTTTTACCAGGGTTGGAACAGTAGAACAGTGGTGACTCGCAAGATGTATCGTTGTATCCTCCATAAAAACCTATGGTAAGCAATCGATATTCTTGTTGGATTACCTCCTAATAATCGATTGTTTGCATTTAAGTTCAAATAGATTCAAAGCGACGGTATAGATTTTTCACATTCCACCTCAGCTTATTTTCCGATATTTTTAAGCTTCATAAAACCGCTCAGCTCTCGGTCTCAACTTGTTTTTGTTCGGTTCCCTATAGTGATTTCAAACATTGGACCAATTTAGAGGTTATGTTATTTTGTACTTTCAGACAAATTACCGTCTTTCATCATCCTATTTTAGGGGTTTTTCGGGAAACGGGGGGAGGGGACAAATGCTAAACCCACCTCTCCCTGCCATCTGAATACACTCTTGCTGAATGAGACATCAAAGCGATCAATAAATCGAGTTGTAAGGTCTTCACTAAAATTTTAAAAGTTCCTAAATCCAATAATACTTCATTCTTCCATACAAAGTCTTTTCCAGGGTTAATGAAATCGACCTTTGCCCTTGCGGATGAAATAGTGTACGATATTTCGGTGATACAAGAAACTTCCGAAAAGTCAAACAAGCCCGCAGAGAATCTCCTCGTCGGATCTGTAAGACTTTAAAAGTTCAACATCGCGCTCGAAAGCTCGAGGCAAAGGCAGATCCAGGAATTTGTATTCATCTCTCTCTCTCTCTCTCTCTCTCTCTCTCTCTCTCTCTCTCTCTCTCTCTCTCCCGCTCCATCTCTCTCTCTCCCACTCCCTTTCCCACTCGCACTCTCTCTCGTCCACTCAATTGAACGGATGTGTTGGAAAAGGACAGAGTATATGGGGCCAAAGTTGCGTGATGATTCCTCCATTTATCCTTTCCTAACTCGTACGTTCAAAGGAACTGAGAAAGGGAGAGAGAGAGAGTGAGAGAGAGAGAGTGAGAGAGTGAGAGAGAGAATGAGAGAGAGAGGGAGAGAGAGAGAGAGAGGCGAGTGACTTAGAGAGTGGGAGAGAGAGAAAGATAGATAGAGAGTGAGTGAGGGTGTGTAAGAGAGGGAGAGAAAGACAGAGCAAGAGAGGGAGAGAAGGAGAGAGGGAGAGTGAGAGGGAGAGAGACAGAAGGGCAAATTCCTGGTCCTGGATCCGCCTCTGGTCTCAAGGAGATAAATACGAACATCCAACATTTTTAAAAGCAAGCTTCGAATGACGGTTTCCAGGCGCTCCTGCACTCATTTACACTGCGACCACCTCCCCCCCCCCATTCACCCAACCGCCCCCACCCCTACCCCGTCCACCATCCTCTCCACCCCTACCACCCCCGCTTCACCCTACTGTGACTCGCGAGAAAAATATGGTATCTTATTACGGCTTTGTTTTTGACAAAGTATACGCATTTTAAGATCCCGACGCAAGTTTAAAAGAGTTTTCGTTCATGTTATGGAAATGTGTCGCTTCCAAAGCAACGGTGGAAGCATTTTAAATGGACGCACTACAAAATAATGTTGGCGATTTCCGAAGGAATGGGGCTCTTGCAAAACTTTTGCTGTGAGCAAATAAATAGTCCAATCTGATGTAAAAACCAGCGAAAATCACGAAAATCACAAGAAGAAAGTATACAAGATAGAAATAAACTCACACAATTACTATAACGGCAAGTTCGTACCTAATAGCGGTTCAACGCATGTATCATCGGAGATTCCTGTCTAATTTGTCACTTCCTCGACGGAAACACAGAGATTTGTCTCAATTTGGAAAGGTGCCTCCCATGATACCTGCATATCTCTGCCATTAAGCCCAATTCTGAGAGTGTATTTCGTGATTTTTTAGTGTACTTATCGTAAATTGTACAGGTTTTTACGCGCAAGAATCAACTCATCTATCCCCCACGGAAAAAAAACTACGGTGAAATTAACCATACGATAGCTGATTTTGGCACCTGCTAGATGTTATGGCAATGTTAACCAAAAGTATACTATGTTTTGACTAGGTACTAGGTGATGTTACCTGATTGCATGTCGAATGTACTCAAAGTATCGGTAAATGTACCATACTTCTGGTCAAGTTTACCATAACATCTAGCAGGTGCCAAAATCAGCTATCGTATGGTTAATTTCACTAATCTTTTTTTTCCGTGCCTGTAGCAAAATTTTGCAAGAGCCATGTTAAATTCAATAACTGTGTGCGAAGACGCTGATGTAGGAGATAGTAGATCTTCTTCATTTATACAGCTAAGAGTAGTTCACTATTTGATTATTACTTATAATTACTTGTAATATTCTTAAAAGGTATAATTATTTCATGGATAATTAGTCGTATATTTGAAGAGCGTCTGAATCACCACTGTTGATCTGTTAATCAACAATCGTTAATATAAACACTAATAAAATAATAAAAGCAACTTTTTAGGGATAATGTCTTCTTGTAACAAGAAAGTCTTTTTTAGACATAGAGAGGACAACTGGAAACCTGAAACTGTTTCCATGGATACATGGATAGATAGATTATTTGAATAAATAGGGGAACAACCACCATTCCATTGAGAGTTCCTGTGAGATCGAGAGCTTGGTTAAGTTGCCACTCGGCGTCTCCTCTGCGTTTCCATGGAAAGCATAAGAAGACGCCAAGAGACTAAAAAGGGACCTTCATTCAACAAGCCCCATTTTAGGATTCTGAGCTTTTAAGGAACAGCCTGTATCTACGATTCGTCTGGACAGTGAGATAAACATTCGAACCCTGCAGACTGTCGCCTGGCCAAACGCACTACACAGCATCCACGTGACTCACGTACAGAGATCTACACAGCGCCTGAGTGTTTATTCTTTACATTCTGCTCTTTACCCGAGACGCTGCGAAATAGGTTTTAAAGTGTAAGCACCTCCAATCAGGTTTTATTGCTCTTCATTCCGTGACATCGTAAGGGCAGTAAAAAGTGTATTGCGCCGGAAAACGAAATCCTTCGTTTTATGCGCTTTTGGCGAACTCTATTCCACCACCGCTTTTTTATTGGTCTCGACCCTTGCTGGCGGACAGTGGTCTAAGAATGAATAAAAGTGGCTAACAATTACAGAAAAAAAGTTATAAAAAATCACGCTATTTTCGACTTTCTAAGCTTAAATTACAACTTTTCTGTGACTTTATTAGGTTTAAATTACTGGTGAGGAGTGTTTTCTATGATTAAAATTAGTATTGAACGCTTATAAATGATGAATTGATGATAAATTTACAATCTGATTTTTGCCAATTTTTGACGATCCCAAACCAGTGTGCGGTGGCGCGACGTCTTGTGAACGATTGATTATGGTTTATCTCAAGTTCCAGCCTCTTTTCTTCGCATCAAAATACATGGGAATAAATGGAAAAAATTAAACCTTAAACCTATACTCTGTTCACGATAAGAAGGCGGGTGAGAATTCAGGTAGTAATGCACTATTTAGCAACAGTGCGGCTATGCTGTCTACTCCAACCCTTTGCAGTGGCCGTTGTTCTCCTGAACTCTCTCTTGGCACGGAGGATTTCCAAGAAACGACAGACTCAAAAATTTACACACGTCCAGTAAAAATTTCGAACGGTTAAAAATACGAAAAAATGGACGAAATTTTTGCCCTAAAGGGCCAAAACTCGGCAAAAATAGTCGACTATGAATATTGATGACTCTCATAAATTCGTCATTAGACGAAATATCCTGAATTTAATTCGGACTGAAAAATACGAATTTCTGAGAGTCATCAATATTCAAACTCAACTATTTTAGCCGTGTTTTGGCCCTTTAGGACGAAAATTTCGTCCGTTTTTCGTATTTTTGACCGTTCACAATTTTTACTGGACGTGTGTAAATTTTTGAGTCTGTCGGTTCTTGGAACTCCTCCGTACCAAGAGAGAAGTCGGAAGAACAACGGCCACTGCGAAGGGTTGGAGTAGCCGGTATAGCCACACTGTTGCTAAATTGTGCATTACTCCCTGAATTCTCACCCGCCTTCTTATCGTGAACAGAGTATAACCTTAAAACTCTCAATGGTGGTTAAGCAAGTTTTCCATTAAACTGCCACTCTAGATAAATATACTATCAACGAATTAAAGATTATCGCAAGATTATCACGAGCTAAGTTTCGCCTTCAAGGTTCTGGTTCGGCTACTCTTCATAACTCTTAACAACTTGCAGGTGAGAGGCTAGTGCGGGTAGAAGCCGTTGCAGATCAGTCCCACAATCACATTCATAGCTGAAAATGTGTGAAAATCTCGCGGCAATCTTTAATTCGTCGATAGTACCTAGCTCATTAAAGAATATAGATTAACATTAAAAAAAATAAAGAAATGAATAAATAGATAGATGTATTAATAAATAAATAAATAAAAATGTATTTGCAGTATTTTGCAAGAAATCGATTGATGTATCGATTTGTTGTTCGAGTTTTATCGAATCATGTATGTAACATTAGAGCATATAGATTAAACATTAAAAAAAATAGAGAAATCAACAAATAGATGGATTTATAAATCAACTAGAGGCCGGTGGCCGCTTCGCGGCTAAGCATCATTCCGTTTCGCGTGATTTTTGTTTATTCGAGCTAGACTTTGACTCGATATCATCCACTCCCTAGCTCCCCCTGCTATTCGCCAATCTAATCTTGCTCCGAAGAACGAAATCGAAAAACTGACTATATATTATTCCTAAAATACTACACTACAGTGGTATTTTCTCATGTACACTAAAGGTTTAGAAAACAGGAGTCATCATTTGGAAGGGCATAAATAGCATAACCCCCGCCGCCACCCCCTTACATGAAACTTAAACATTTTAGGGGTAGTCGTTCTCAAGAGGGCTCGATCCAAAACCGCCAATTTTTTTTTACGCTCATGGAGACGCCGAAACCCCCAGAATGGCGCATTAGGATGCACCGTTTTAGCGCATGTGGATTTTATGATTTAGAACTGTACAGAGAAAAGAAGGAAAGGAGAGAAAGAGACAGCGAGAAAGAGAAACCTGCATTCACAATAAAATGAGAAGTTCGGGATAAGCAAAATATAAATAAATAAATATACGGGAATTTTGAAGCAACGAAAACGGCTTCCGAATTACATACATATTCTTCAGCATTTCCATGGACCGACCTACCGCACAAAATCACAATCATCATAGCTCAGAGTGTCGACAAACGCATGTCAACCAATGATCAAGGGGGAAAAGAAATAACGTTAAAAATGAAGATCATGCCTACAGATCTACAGTCCACGGAATCACCTCTCTACGTATATACTGCGTCGATGCACCCAAAAAGCAAAATATCAGCTGTCGACGTAAAAAAATTTAGCGTCGCCAGGCGACCAACCAGGGCTTAAAAACAAATATTACATCTCTCTCTCGCACACATTGCGGGGATACAGCGACGGCCTCCCTCCCACTCATTACGCCTATGATATTCATAGTTTTTGGCATTTTCGAGGCCGAAGATGGCTCTGAACAGCATCGCTGGTATTTTTCCCGCCATCCTTGTACTGAGCCGCATCGATCGATACCGCAACCGCCCCGAACGGTCCAAAGGATCGACGGGAATCTCCATTAAGCTTGGAAATTATATATATTGATAAATGATAATTATATATATTGATAAATAAATAAATAAAACATATTTTTGCAGTTTTTCACAAGAAATCGATTGATTTATCGATTTGTTGCTCGAGTAGTAGAATCATGTTTGTAACATTAGAGAATATAGATTAAAAAGGAAAAGAGAAAAATAATAATAATAATAATAATAATAATAATAATAATAATTGCTCAGCAGCAGGATTAGATATAAGAATAGACAGTAAGGACCAAAATATTACGGAGTGATCCACCCTATGGACAGAGCAACTGCGATTGCATAAACCTGTCCCTGGTGGAGACTTAACAACTCCATCCCCAAAGTGAGGGGAACCGTTTAGCAAAAATAAAAAAAATGTATACATCACTGTAAGTAAGCCGCATGGCTTAGGACCAAGGTTTGGTCCCGCCGTGTGGACAACAGCAACACCTCGCCAAGCGAGTGATAAGGAAGAATAATAATAATAATAATAATAACACGGAGAACATCGAAATAACCGAGGGAAAAGAAATAGAACAACTCGAGGAGGAGGAAGTTTACAAGTACCTGGGAATAGAAGAAAGTGATAACATAGCCCACGCACGAATGAAAACCAAAGTCAAGGCCGAATACACGAGCAGAACGCGGGCTATTCTCAAAACGGAACTCTCAGCCAAGAATAAACTGTCTGCGATCGGCTCCTATGCGGTGCCTGTCCTCCAGTACGGGTTCGGAGTGATTAATTGGACACTAAAAGAGATTAAAGCGATAGATACAAGGACCAGAAAGTTGCTGACCATGCACAAAGTCCATCACCCCTCCGCTGACGTTGACAGGCTTTACGTGAGCAGAAAGGAGGGAGGAAGGGGCATGAGACAGGTAGAAGCCGCTTACAAGTCCACTATGATCAACCTGAGACAATACCTGGAGGAAAGAGCAGTGACAGACCCGTTTATGAAGATGGTCCTCAAAAAGGAGATAAATAAACCCGAGAATAAGTCGATAACAAAGATTGCAGAAAGACACGAAAGAGAGGAAGAGTTCGAACTCGAGAGAGGAAGAACCAAATTACAAAGAAGAAACGCCGTAAAAAACAAGATAAGCAGAAATATACAGAACAAATGGATGCAAAAACCGATGCACTATGGGCCAGTTCAAAAAGTTAGCGCGCCAAAAGTCAATTTGGCGACATTTTTTTTGTGGTGCGGGAGGTTGGTTAAAATGTTCTTTAGCTTCCACTGATGCCGTAGATCAATGCCTTTTATTTATTTTATCACGATATCGATGACTAATTGAAGGGAGAAATGTTGCTACTCGTGACCGTCGCGTCGTCGGCAGCGTGTGCATGCAGAAAGTGTTTGCGTTTTGGTTTGTTTTCTACCACCAGCGTTGCCTGCACACAATTTCTGTGTATGCTGACAAAATCTACATAAAAAGGCGAGTTTTTTAGTATAGTTGTGATTATCATTAGATAAAATGGTGTCTGTAAAATGCATGGTAAAAAAGGCTCTTATTTAAGAAAAAAAAATAATTATTTCATCTTCTTTGGACCCGCAAAAAAAAAGCCACAAAATGCCACGATTTTATTGCTGTTCCGAGTTCTTTATACCCCAAAGATCACCCCAAAAACAGGCCCCGATGGGAAACAAATAGGTAAAAGTATTTTTTTAAATTTTTTTTCGTCAGCATGTTCCATCAAACTGAAAACACGAGGTTTCATTATGATGCGCAAAAATACAATTTTAGATCAAATAAAGAAGATTTTGAGTTAAATTTTTGCAATAAATATAAATATGTTGTATTTCTAATGTACAAAAAATATGTTAGGATCAAATTTAAGTTATCAGTTAGGGATAAAACCCCCAAATGGGGGGGGTGGGGTGGGGGAGGGGGAGGGCACTGAAAATTATATGTTCTATTGAAGTTCTACGCTTAAAGATCGTTAGGTTTTTTTTTCATTGCAAAATTTCTTGAAAAATTGCTTCATTCCATCGGAAAGAATGGAAACAAATCGATTTTTAGTCGCATATAATTAGGCAAGGGTGAAATGAATGCACAAAATGCATCTTTCGATTCCAGATGTAAGAACCTGTGGTTCAATCAATCAAATAAAGATGCGTTGGTCGCCTTACCTCACCCGAGGGCTGAGATGGAATGTTTTGTACATTTATTTTAAAAATAATCAAGATAGATACTACTGGGTTTAAAAATGTGACGTTGCCGAATGTACGCAATTTCGTGTGGGTACACAAAACAAAATGTAAAGAGCCGTATGATGTGACGTCTATTCTCGTCTTAACGGAGGAGGCGGGGCAGGAAAAAACTAATTAACTATTTAATTAATTAATGAAAATAATAGGAACTAATAATATAATAATGATGGTGATTTTTTTTTCCATTATTTTTCCTACATTCTACTTTTTTTTTTAAGATAGTAAGTTTTCTATCATTAGCACTAAAAATGTATGATAGTATTTCCAACTTACGTGTCAGGTAACTTTGATATTTTTTATTTTGTGATATTATTTAAAGGCTTTATGAGCTGCCTGTTGCCTTTTTTTGATGTGATATTTCCTTAAACTATTTTGACTCTCTTTGTGAGTAAATTTAAAATTTTGAAAAATTTTGAAATTTTTTTATTTAAATGATGTTGAAAATTGTTAAGGAATTTTTTGTACAGATTTATGAATAGGAAATCACAATTAGCACATTAAAAAACCACCTGGCACTGACTTTCAACGAATTTTTTCAATTTTTTTTTTTATTTTGAAAAAAATTATGTAAAGAATTTTTTTAATAAAATTTCGAGTAAAAAATCGGAATCAGCACCTTGAAAAACCCCCACGTACCAATTTTCATGGAGATATCACAAGTGGTTTTCAAGTTATTAATTTTGGCGTGCTAAATTTTTGAACTGGCCCACAGTGCGATGCACGGACAATTTCCTAGAGAACTGAATGGTGGAAGAGCGAACAAACAACTATCAACGCTATGGCTCACCAACGGAGGACTAAAGGGTGAGACGGAGAGTCTCATAATAGCGGCGCAGGACCAGGCCATCGCAACCCGGTATCGAACTGTCAAAATCCATAGAATCCCTGGCACGACCAAGTGTCGGATGTGCGGACAGTTCGAAGAAACCGTGGACCACGTGATGTCAGGTTGCCCTACTCTGGCAAAGAGAGACTACATCGAGAGGCACAACAGAGTTGGAACCCAAGTACATTTTAACATCTGTAAGGCACTCGGGATTCCAACCAAGACCGAAAGATGGTACGAACACGAACCTGAGAAAGTCTCAAGATCGGAAGACGGAGAAATAACCGTGTTATGGGACTGCCCTATGCAGACCGACCGGACCGTCACGGCCAACCGGCCAGATATAGTCGTCAAATATCATGAAGGAACAGCGCTGTTAATTGATGTCTCAATCCCCATGGACAACAACATCACCCAAAAAGAGGCAGAAAAAATTTTGAAATACAGGAGCCTACAGATCGAGGTACAGAGAATGTGGAAATGCAAGGCCAAAGTCGTCCCGATTATCATAGGAGCAACCGGAGTGGTGTCAACCTCTTTCAAGAAACACCTAAAGTGCCTGCCTGGGAAAACATCATTGGCAAGCGTGCAAAAGACAGCGGTGCTAGGCACAGCCACCATTCTCCGGAAAGTGTTCATGTAAAATTATAATGACATGTAGTTAATGTAGCTTTAGTAGTATATGTAGTTTGTAGGATGTAAGCCATACTCCAGGAAAAAGAAAAAAAAAAAAAAAAAAAAAAAAAAAGAAGAGATCAATTTGTATAAGAAAGGAAAGAAAAAAAAAGAAAAATGGAAAGAAAAAAAATACAGGAACAAAAACAAAAGGCAAAGGGGAAAAAAAAAAAAAAAAAAAAAAAAAAAAAAAAAAAAAAAAAAAAACACAGGAGTACGGCAGGAAATTATGGACCCTGCGAGGCCAAAACAAAAAGTTATAGACTGTAAGATATTATACTGAGAGCTCCTCCCATCAGGACAGTACAACAACGATTGTACAAAACCTGTCCCCGGGAGAAGTAATCTCCTCCCTTTGTACAAGGGATGGTAACTTTTAATTAACAATAATTAATTTTCGTACAGATACCGGAAAATTCATCCAACCGGAAAAAGCCCAAGGCTTAGGACTATTGTTTAGTCCCGCCGAGGGACTAACACCCCATTACCCGCCAAAAGCGGTGATAAACAACAAATAACCACAATAATAATAATAATATATACAGATAGATGGATGGATCATAAATAAATAAAAAATATATTTGCAGTTTTTCGCAAGAAATCGATTGATATATCGATTTGTTGTTCGAGCAGTAGAATCATGATTGTAATTAAAGTCGTAAAAAAGAAGAAGAAAAAAGAAAAAAATCTAACTGTCGTCATCAGAAATTCATCGAATGCCGTTTGAAAGAAAAGGCGCGCTGCCAATATACCTCCCGTTCCCCCCTTTTTTTTTTATTAAGAGCCGAGTATATTTCTCTGCTATCCGTGAGAGTTAAAGGGGGCGGAGTAGAAGAACATTTCCGGACGAGGAGAAATTCAATTAGACGATCCTTAAAATGGGAACTTTTCCAAATTGAAAGCGAGGTTGTCATGTCCGCATAAAGACAGGAAAGAAAATCACACCTGTTGGCTGTTGCTTTTACTTACCCATAGGCGAATACAGCAGTGGCGGCTCGTGAAATGCGATTTATCGATGTCTACTCCATTTAAAAATATAGAAAAGTATCGATCGTCAGGGTGTGCAATTGAATCCCCGAGAAATCGATACTTTTCTGTAGTTTTAAATGGAGTGAACATCGATACATCGCATTTCACCAGCCGCCAATGGAAAACAGGCAATTTTCTTTCTCTCTCTTCGGCCGTTCAACCCTTTCATACCTGAAATTATTTTTGTTCAGAGACGGATTTTTTTACCAGCATAGTTGATTTTAGCGCTATCGCCTCATCTAAATTGATGCGTATTTTGTATTTTTATATTTTCAATAAGATTCAATGTTATTCAGCTGTACATTGAATTAGTATGCACCAGGTCTGAAAGGGTTTGACACATGTGTTAAAAAAGGATAGAAGAGGGGCCACAGTGGCGTCACGTGCAATTTGGCAACAATGTATTCTATCCATTTAAACTCATGTAAAAAATCGAATTCAGGGGGTTCACAGTGCACATGATCTATTACATATGCGAGCAAATGGGAGGAAATCGAAATTTGACGAGGATTAATATTGAACAGATTTTTCTTTTGTTTTGAGTTAATTGAACTGAAACTACGATAAAGTTATGTTTTAGACAGAATGGGTCTGTTGCACACTTTTGCTACAACAATATAGAACCTTGATTCTTATGTAAAATTCGGCGAAAATAACGATGCGCACATTATAAACGTTCAAATTCCACTCATTAACTCAGGAAATCACTTCAATTTTAAACAGCCCGCGCTACACTAGACACTATTTGCACCGGTATACTACTACATAGACGGAACCACCGTGCATAAATAAACAACACCGTAACTGCAAAATGATGGAATTTCTTTTTTAATACGTGAAATATAAGCTGCATTTGCTGTCTGGTATTTTCGGTTTATCAAATATTACAAAATAATATAAGAAATGTACGCATCTAAACGAAATATTCCAATGTTTAAAAGTTCTATTCATGTTTACAAAAACGAGATGGTTCCATCTATGTAGTTATACGTCGGTGATATAGTGTCTAGTGTAGCGCGGGTTGTTTGAAATGGAAGGCATTTTCTGAGTTAATCAGTGGATTTTGAACGTTTTTATTGTGCGCATCGTTATTTTCGCCGCATTTTACGTTAGAAACAATGAGTTATATTGATGAAGCAAAAGTATGCAACAGACCCATATTGTTAGGTCTAGTTGGTAATTACGAGTGTCATAGCCTTGGCCACATGAATTCGCATCTTTCTCACTCAATCACTCCTTTGAACGCATGCGTTAGCAAAAGACGGAGGAAGGAGTCTTTCCCATGACTTTGGCCCATATGTCGCTGGAACCGTCTGTATAGCAAGTTAATCGGCCATCTCACTATGCGCTCATTCAATGAAAGCGAGTAGATAAATATTCCTACTCTGGGTACTTGTTTTTGCATATACCATAAATTGAAGGCGTTCTAAAAATCATTCTGTTTATAAATCCTTACCAGGGCTTGGGAGCCGGAGCCGTGGTTAGATCTGAGGGTCGATCATTTACTTTATCGTTAAACCGATCGATAAAACTGTCTACGAGTGATGCTATTGGTCGAAAATTGTAAAACTTGGCTGTTGCTATGGTAACCATCGTTAAGAGTCTCGTTTTATAAAGGTTATTCATGAGTAACCTTTAAAAAACGGACACTATAACGATGGTTACCATAGCAATTAACAGCCAAGTTTTACAATATTCGACCAATAGCATCACTCGTAGACAGTTTTATCGATCGGTTTAACGATAAAGTAAATGATCGGCCCTCTGAATTTTATGTTCTGCTCGGCAGAAAACTATGGGAATGAGTTACAATGGGGCTCACAGTGTTCGGAGCGACCCGGATCTCTGGCAGAAACCTCAAATTTGAAATCGGCTCTGAAGTTGGTTTAAAGGCCTTACCTACCTTCTAAAGGGTATAGAACATGCATGTTAGCCATATTTGATGAATTTGGAAGCCCCATACTTGCCCCCACAGACATGTGAAAGTACCGGTTTTGACGCGAATTTTGAGTCAACTTGGGTGCGGGTTTACACATAATTGTAAAAAAAAACAATACTCTTTTACTCACATTCCAATTTAGACCTCTGTACATCAATTAGGACATATGAACTTATACTTTTAAGCCGTTTAAACATTTATTTCATGTTTATTATGAGGGGGGGGGGGGGGCTGGACCCCTCAAAAATCGACTTTTCATCTGCATTTGTGCCTTTTTTGGAGGACGTTTAAAAAAATGCCCGGGATTGCCCGGCAAATCTAACTAAGGCAAAGAACATTCAGAAAAACATTTTTTCTGAACGATCCAGCAATAATATCCTGCCCGAACTTGCCCCCCTTTCGTATTTTTGTGTTTAAAAGTGCCTCTGTGGCTTGTGTGGGACTTAGTCATTTTCACGATCGTGAGATGAGCCATGTTCGCGTGTCAATATCTTTTTTTCCCAGCATTACCCCGGGGAAATATGGTAAGGAAAGTTCAAAAAAACATTTTTTCTGAACGATGCAACAATAATATCCTGCCCCAACTTGCCCCCCCCCCCTTTCTTATTTTTGTGTTTAAAAGTGCCTCTGTGGCTTGTGTGGGACTTAGTCATTTTCTCGAAAATAAAAAAAAAAAATTAATAATTGACATCTAAAGTTAAATCTGATATGAAAAATGAAATCTACGACCTAAAAAACTCCTTAGTACCAAGTTTCAATGAAATGCGAGCATGCTAGAGGTTTCCGCCAAAGATCCGGGTCGCTCCGAACACTGTGGGGCTCTTGCAAACTTTTGCAGTGATCAAATGAATAGTCCATTCTTATGTAAAAGCCAGCAAAAATCACGAAAAGCACCCTGAGAAAGTTTAAAATTCCGCCGTAATGGCGGTCCAACGCAGGTATCACGGGAGATTCCTATCTAATAAGCCACTTTATCTTTGGAAACACAGAGGTATGCGTCTCAATTTAAATAGGAATCTCCCATGATACCTACGTCGAACAGCCACTAAGCTCGATTCTGAAAGTGAATTTTGTGATTTTTTAGTGTACTTACTCATCGTCATTTTTACAGGTTTTTATGCAAGAATCAACCCTTCAATCCCGTGTAGCAAAAGTTAGCAAGAGTCCCATTTATCATTCAAATACTAAATCCAAAGGCTTTTGCACCAACATAACTTGATTTCAGAGATTCGGTTTCAAGTTACTGCGTTAATTTGGGAGCTCTTGATGGAGCACTTTTTGAGAGCCCTAAAGATCTCCCAACGCAACAACTTGAAACCGAATCTCTGAAATCAAGTTCTGTTTGCGCAAGAGCCCCAAGGATTCAGTATTATTGAATGATAAATTGTAAATCATTTTAATATTCCACCAGTTTTCTGCCGAGCAGAACATAAAATTAAGATCCCTGATCCTCACTATTCAACGTTTCTTCAACGTAATTTTCCGTTTAATGAATTAAAACCATGCGAAGAGCTGCCATTTTGGGTATATTTTGTGAAATTTTTCAATTCACCGCTGATATAATGCCATCCATTGAGCAAATAATATTACACATGCTCGATTAGTTATGACTATTAACCCTCTAATGACCAGGTTACACGGAAAAAATGAAATGACTGTAAAAGCAAATTAGTTTTGTGAAATTAGTAAAATAAAGCAAATGCTAATATTACTAGTTTTTTTTTGTAAAACCTACTAAACTAATGGATAATTTTACTATTTAAACTGTAAATTTTGATCAAGTTCTATTAAGTTTTCAATTTGGATTGTAATCTCTTCAATTCGAATCGTAAATTTTACAATCCATAACATTGTGACTTTTGTAATTTGAATTACTGTCGTGGCGTGACAGTTAAACTAATTGCAGAAGTCAAAATGTTTAGGATTGTAAAATTTACGATTCAAATAGAAAAAGTAATAAAATTTGAGCAAAATTTACAGTTCAAATCGTTAAATTAGCCATTAGTTCAGTAGTTCTTAAGGAAAATAACTAGTAAAATTTGCATTTGCCTCAAATTGCTAATTTTACAGATCCATTTTTTTCCGTGTATTTCAAAAGATTGCCGCACTTCCGTTCATGTGGGGACGGTGGCTAACTGTTCGTACTTGGGGGAGTTGGAATTGCCTATACGACGAATTGAAGGCATCCGAAGATATCATTTCTTGTCACAGTGTTTTCATGGATAATCGCGTTTATACGGAATGAGGACTGAAACAATGTAAAATACACTAGAGGATAGAAAAACGAGTATACTCGGGCTTGGTCCATAAAGGGTTAAAGCACGAAAATGCTCTGATCTGTAATCTTTTTTCAAACGGTGGATCATCCCTGAAATAATCCATAGATCCGGCAGTAGCGGAGCGTGCAATTAGGCAACGTTGTACTGTGTCCATTCAAACTCACGTAAAAGGTCGAATGCGAAGGTGTTCACCAAACACCCAATTGTTCGATCTTTTTCATGGGTTTAAATGGACTGACTGAAACGTTGCCAAATTGCACGCTACGCCACTGAGATCTGGCAACGCTGTGATTGGACGGACTGCGGAATTAACGGTAGGGTCGGAGGGACTGGAAAATAAAGCGAAAGGAAGGCAGAAAGTGACGTCGGAATTGGATTCAGTGCAACTATATATACTACGTACGTCGCGTCGCTTTCGAGCCGATTTCTGTCGTTTTTAACCCCTCCCCCCCATTCCTGGACCGCTTTGCACCCTCTGTTTAAACAGAATGGAGAATGGGTCAAAAGTTATGCAGTTACGCACAGCTCCAGCCTCTAGCATTTTCCCTACTCGACAGTCGAGCCCTGACCTGCCTTTTTTTTTTTTACTTTTTCCTATCCACAAAAACAAGGGGTGAGGAGCTGCGGAAAATCAACTTGTAGCTTCTCGGATTACTCGTAGTTTCCGTCGACCAGGGCTGCTGTTTTGCGTATAATCAATGATATTTTTCAATTCACTGACTTACGTACGAGAAGGGAACTCCGCTCAGTTGCAGTGTTTCGCTATCTTATTTCCTTTTTATTTCCTTCCCCCATGGGCGCCCGCAGCGCGGCGGGGGGCAAGAGGGGGCATTTGCCCCCCCCCCCCCTTGGAATTCAAAACAGACAAAAATTTCACGAAAAAATGAAAGGACCAGGGGGGTGATCACGGAGGATCGTTTCGTTTCGTTTTCGTTATCGTTATCGTTTACGTGTAACCTTATGGGTGGCTCAACTGATCGAATCGTTTTGTGCCTCTCGTAACGATTGAAACGGTCGAAAGGAAGCGATGAGTTGGAGGCTGTCGTTTACTCGATCGTTTGAAGTAGGAAGAGGTGAGGAGGGGATCACCTGCGCGATCGAGTTGCGCAGAAGCAAGCCCATTTGATTTAATGCAAACGATAACGATAACGATACCGAAACGAAACGATCCTCCGTGATCACCCCCCTGAAGAAATTGAAGTGTGAATCAAAGGAGTAATAGTTGAAAAATTTTATTATTAGTTTATTTTGTCATTTTAACTCACTTTTTACAAGGAATAGTAGAATTATACAGTTTTCTAATTACTATTACCATATGTTGTCCCTTTATTCATAATATTAAACACGTCAAAATTATTATTATTATTATTATTATTATTATTATTATTATTATTATTATTATTATTATTATTATTATTATTTTATTATTTGTATACACCTACAATGGCGCAATAATTGTACACTATTTGGATAAAAAAAAAAAAAAAAGTTTCCCCTTTTTCCTCGGGGGGGGGGGTGTCCCTAGACCTTCCATTGGGGTTCAACAATTTTGCCCCCCCCCCCTTAGAAATTTTTCTGCGGGCGCCCATGCCTTCCCCCCTTTTATTTCCTCTTCTTATTTTTTCCTTTCCCCCCTGTTTTCCTCTTAAGGATGTGAAGAAGGAAAGATTGATTTTCGGACAGTTCGTCCATGCTTTACTTTCAAAGTAATTTCGTCCAAAATTTGCTTTACCTTTTAGGTATTATGTCCATTTAAATATTTTCTCCAAAAACTTTTAAAACGTCCAAACGGAATGATGTTCAAAAAAGAGTACAAGTCCAAAGTAAAAATTGGATCTTCATATTTTTTGTCCAAAAAGTAATTTTCATTCGATCATTTGACTAAAGTAAGATCAAACTTTCGAAAGTTTCAAGAATTTATCAATCACAGATTAAATTGCCCAAGTAAAAACATGAAACGCATTACTAGACTGATTTTTAAGAGAAAAAAAAATTACACTTTTTGGGGAGAGGACATTTGACGAACCTTTCCAAACTATTGTTATCTACAAAAGTAGACCGCGGGACAAAAATTTTCGGACAAAAAGCAATTCATGGACTACATAATTAGACCAAGAAAAAATTGGACAAACTTACTTAAGACGTAAAACATTGGATAAACTAACTATTCCTGTAACCATTACAGGGTCGGACTGGCTCTCTAAATGTTGGGCCGCTCGGTCAATTTGGGGGCCCCTCCCTCCATTTTGGCCCCCCCCCTCAGACCATTTTTTAAAAATTAACTTAAAACAAAGCAGTTTTTACGCTATTTTTTCAACTGATAATTAAAGTTCTCTGTTTCTTATTTTTTAGTTATTACGTAGACTTATTAAAGGATCCAGATCGCAGTGGGCTTCTCTTGGTCCTTTTTAAACCCACCCAAATATCAGCTAGAGCATATGCTCGGCTGCGGCTTCTAGTCCAGGATAAAGTAACTTATTATCTTCGGTGGTGGAGTTAGGTATTCATTCTTGGGGGGGGGGGGGGCAAAGTGACGCCATCTGTTTTCACGTGTCTCACCTACCGGGGGGTATGGAATACCCCCCAGGTGTTGACGGGGGGTCCGGGGGCCCTCCCCCGGGAAATTTTGAAAATTTTACGTCCTGAAAACCCAATTTTAATGAGTTTTTTAGGGTTTCATTTGTGAGAGAACCGAGTAATTATTGATGAGATAGAGATAACATTTTAGCAAGTTTTGATTTTGAAAAGAAGGAAAAGAGGAAAACTTGTTTTTAAAAAATATAAGACATAATGGTAGACTCCTAAGACTCGCCTCTCGCTTGCAATTACACGAATTGTCATTTTTTCGTTTTTCTTGCCAGTATTTATTATTTTCTTCCCAGTTTATTCTTTCAATACTTTTTGGGGGACTAAGGGGCCCCGTTTTGACCGTTCGGGGGCCCCATTTTGACCCGACCGGGGGCCCCGTTTTCCACCCGATTGGGGCCCCGTTTTAATCCATTCGAAGGCTCCTTTTTTAAACGTTCGGGGGCCCCAGATTTTCCAAATGTCGGTCCGCATCTTGGACTAGAGTGGACTTGGCCAGTCTCGATGCATTTTCAATCCGTATATTAAGCAATCTTAATTAGCTTACAATGGTTTCCCTTTAGAGTAATCTATTTACTGTCTCCTTTGATACATTATTCTTTTTTTCATTCCTAAATTTTTCCATTTTATCCATTCGGGGGCCCCATCGAAGGCCCCTGCGGGGCCCCCTTGGGCCTCAAAAAGCGAAACTTTAGGCCGCGATCGCGGCCTAGCGGCCCTGGCCAGTCCGACCCTGTAACCATAAGATTTCTTGGAGATTTTTCTTTCACGCAATTTTTGTAACTATAGAAAAGCAAGTCAGAGTCAATTGATAAGCCGCGATTTATCGATCGTCTAGTTTGATTCAAACACGATAAATCCACTTGATCGTGTTGATTGAATGTCATGACGGCGCCATAGGAATTTCTAATCGATTAATCGATCGTTCGATTCGATCGATTGATTGGACTTACACATATGTCAGAGTCATTGGCCGCATATAATCCGTGGCTCAGTGGCTCAGATAAAATGGACTTTCTTGGACATAATTTTATTCGCAAAATAGTAAGAAATAGGTGAATAGTAAGTTAGATAACTTAAAAACAAGTAAGATCATTCATATTTGAGCTTCTTCAAATAACATGGTTAAAAAATAACAACCTTTCAACATGTATTCATAAAGCAAAAAGCAACAAGTAATCATATGTCCGGAAAACTTTATATTTCGATCCAGAGTGTGCCACGCTGCGGTGTTCGGATGTCCGCATCCTCACAGCTCACAAGTTCACACCCTTTCCTTCTTCCTTCTTCCATCTTCCTCCTACTTTCTCCTCAGTTCGGCTCTCATTTCCATTAGATTCCCCCTTCCTCCACTATAACTATTTCACTCATACTCCCCTCTCTCCTTCCTCTCCTTCCTCTCCTTCGTCACTCTCTCTCTCTCTCTCTCTCTTTCTCTCTCTCTTTCTCTCTCTCTCTCTCTCTCTCTCCCTCTCTCTCTCTCTCTCTCTCTCTCTCTCTCTCTCTCTCTCTCTCTCTCTTCCTCTCCCTCGGTCTTCCCTCTTCCTTTCAATTATCACGCCTCTTTCGCAGAACTTTTCACAGCGGGACAGCCGGCCGGCTGCCGGAGAGAGGCGCCTAGCAGTAGTATGAGTAGTGAGTGCTCAGTGGATCGAAAGCATCGAATTTACCGGACGTAATTTTTTCGAAAAAAAAAAAAAAAAAAAAAAAAATCAAAATGATGAACAGTAAATAATAGTCAAAGAGCTACACAATAAAGAGAATTTGTGGGGCGTGTGCTTTTGAGGCTGCCGGAGGCAGTCATGATTGGGATGGAAATCTCTTATGAACATTTGGACACAGAAATCGACACAACTTTTTATTTTTGAAGGGTTTTTTCTCACATGGATAGTTGTGTTAAAATTATGCGTCCATATAGCCACTCCCTGTCACACATCCCCGTCAGGATTGAAGTGGGCCAGTTGCAAGGGTCTGAGTTTTATTGTTTTTTTTTTTTGTCTTTATTTTTTACAAAGCAAATGAACGTACTTGGTGGGCTGCAAATAACAAAGGCGTGTTGGGTTTCTCACCAGGTTTCAAAGTTCCAGAAATGCTATTTTTACCCGAAATACCTACTTCGCTAAGGGAATTCCCGCATTGTGACGTCACAGAACAATCGGTTTTTTGCAACTAACTATACTTTTTTTATCGCCGAAACTGTGACACAGAAAAGAAACAAAATGCACCTTTGTTCTGAACTCATCGCATACTTTCGGTTTCTTTAACTTATGAATGCTCATCGTGTCGCCAATGACCCACTTGTTGTGTTTCCTGTCAACATGGGAAAATTTTACTCATAAACTAATGTTGAGATTTTAATTCTACGGTGTTTCTTGAGAAAGAAAAAAACACCTAAAACAGCTAAAATTTCAAATGATTCTGGGAACATATGGGTTAGAAAAACGACGGGGGGGGGGGGGGTAGAGGTAAAATCAGAGGAAATACTAATTTTATTTCCTGAAGCGGAAAAAGAAATATGTTCTCCGAGCGTAAAATTTTTCAACCAGATGCAGCGACCGTGCGGTTTCGCAGGTTTGTGAGCTGCAAACCTTTTTGCCAACCCGACGGTGCGATACCGACACCTGACTTTGCGTCCTCTTGTATACCTCCATTCGATAACAAAAAACCACTGAACGCGCCGCGCAACGACGCGCGCGCCACGTCAAAGCAGCTGCTATACAAAACTGCTTCAAGGTCAGAAGACTTTGATGAAAACCCGACCGCGCAACGTTACTACCTCCCTTCTTTTGCATCGCTTATCTCTACTCTTTTGTCTCTCTCTCTCTCTCTCTCTCTCTCTCTCTCTCTCTCTCTCTCTCTCTCTCTCTCTCTCTCTCTCTCTCTATCTTTATTTATCTCTCGCTCGCTCTCTCTCCCCCTCTATCTTACTCACTCTCTCCCCTCTCTCTCGCTCTCTCTTTCTCTGTGGTTCACCCTTTCTCTCTCTAGCTCTCTCTATCTCTCTCTGTACTACACAATAAAACATATATCTCTCTCTCTTTCTCTCTCTAGCTCTCTTTCCCTCCACCTCTCTTCCACTTTTCCATCTAAAAGCTCTCTCTCGCTCTCTCTTTCTCTGTATCCCACTCTTTCTCTCTCTTCATCGCTCTCTCTCTCTCTCTATCTCTCTCTCTCTCTATCTCTCTCTCTCTTCCTCTCCCTCTCTCTTTATTTATCTCTCGCTTGCCCTCGCTCGCTCTCTCTCCCCCTCTCTCCCCCTATATATTACTCACTCCCTCCTCTCTCTCTCTCTCGCTTTCTCTTTCTCTGTAGCTCGCCCTTTCTCTCTCTTCCTCGCTGTCTCTATCTCTCTCTGTACTACACAATAAAAAATATCTCTCTCTCTCTTTCCCTCTCTCGCTCTCTCTCCCTCCACCTTGCTCTTCCACTTTTCCATCAAAAAGTTCTCTCTCGCTCGATCTTTCTCTGTAGCTCACTCTTTCTCTCTCTTCCTCACTCTCTCTATCTCTCTCTCTCTCTCTCTCTCTCTCTCTCTCTCTCTCTCTCTCTCTCTCTCTCTCTCTCTCTACTACGCAATAAAACATATATCTCTCTCTCTCTTTCTCTCTCCCTCCACCTCTCTTCCGATTTTCTATCTAAAAGAAAAGTGAAGAAATCCGAATTAAAATGCGGCAAAACGCGGTATAGAAACTAGAGACGAGAGCTTTTGGTGTTGTGTTGCGCTATACAGGGTGTCCCAAAATTGATTGTAAACATTTTTACCACGTATTTTTGGGGTCAAAATAAGACTTTTTTCCCCCTATAAACACGTGTCTGAAAATGCTCTCCCTCGGAGCTACAGCCCCCCAAAGTTTTTAAAAAAAATAGGTTTTTCTTCGATTCTAGTGACGGATCTACGTGAAAATGGACGAAAATTGGTTTCCAGGGGTAACATTAGGCGTTTTTTTCGATTTCGGGGTCAAAAATTCCCGAAAGGGTCAAGAAGGGGGGGTTTGAGGGGGGTTAAAATTTTAAATTGAGTAATTTTTTAGTGCTCCGTAAGAAAATGAGAAAAATAACAAAAGATTCTGATGGAACAAAACAAAAGAAACCTTTTTGATGTCTTGTGTTTTTTTCATAAGACACACGGGAAACGAGTAAAATCGAATTTCCGCCGGGAGCGCACAGCCCGATAGCGCTGCTTTGTGCACTCAACTGACTCAACGGTACCGTTCTAGAATTCAACCATTTACTGCATCCATGCAAAAAAGATTACGAATAGCAGCACTTTTCAATATACATAGATATACTACATCATAGAATAATGTAATCTTTTTTGCATGGATGCATCAAATGGTTGAATTCTAGAACGCTACCAACGATCGACTCGACGCAACGCGGCACTGAAACAGCGCTATCGGTTTGTGCGCTCCCGGCGGAAATTCGATTTTACTCGTTTCCCGTGTGTCTTATGAAAAAAACACAAGACATCAAAAAAGGTTTCTTTTGTTTTGTTCCATCAGAATCTTTTGTTATTTTTCTCATTTTCTTACGGAGCACTAAAAAATTACTCAATTTAAAATTTTAACCCCCCTCAAACTCCCCCTTCTTGACCCTTACGGGAATTTTTGACCCCGAAATCGAAAAGAACGCCTAAAGTTACCCTCGGAAACCAATTTTCGTCCATTTTTACGTAGATCCGTCACTAGAATCGAAGAAAAACCGATTTTTTTTTTAAAATTTGGGGGGCTGTAGCTCCGAGGGAGAGCATTTTCAGACACGTGTTTATAGGAAAAAAAAGTCTTATTTTGGCCCCAAAAATACGTGGTAAAAATATTTACTATCAATTTTGGGACACCCTGTATAGAGTCTCTCGCGGATCGATCAACTCGGTGAAATATTTTAAATACGAGAAGTAGAGGTGCAGACTGCAGGCTACAGAGGAACATTCTTTCTTTATTTCCTCCCCATTCTTCGCATCCTCTAACGTGACTTCAGACTTGACGGGTGACTGGCTGATGTTACACGTCGAGGCATCGATGCCAACGTTACAGCTCTCTCTCATGCCTCGATCAAAGTGCGCCCCTTAGCTCCACCATTACACCTTAAACTTAAAAGTCACTTTGTTAGTGTGCGTGAGTGAATTTAGTAATTCGGAGTAAAGTCATGGTAATTTTTGCTGGTTTTGACGTAAAAATGAACTGCATTCAATCACTTTATAGTAAAAGTTATCTAGAGCCCCATTTGACAACGTTGAATCGTGTCCATTTAAACCCATGTGAAAGGTCGAATGTGAAGGTGATGTTCACCGAACACCCGATAGATTTGATCTTTTTTATGGGTTTTTTAAATTTAAACCAATTAAAAATAAAATAAAAGTACATTTAAACTTTAGATGGACTAACTGCAACGTTGCCCAATTGCACGCTACGTACTATGGCTTTCAAAAGAAAGTATCCTGATAGAAGTTTTCATTATTTCATTTCTCGACCCATTTGAGGAATTTTACGGTTTTCAGGTATTTCAGAGTCTCACGGTATTGCCACTTGTGAGATTATGCCTCACAAAATTTAAAACGATGGAAAATAAAAGAAAAATTCATGAAGAACAATTTCGGTGAGAAGCCTTTCTTTTGAAAGTCATAGTACGTCACAAAGTTTGTCATCGTTCTTCTCTCTATACCTATAGATTCGGCAACTGTTGAAGTCAACCGCGCTTTGGTATTCGGTGACCGCGGCAGGCGTTTTTCGAGTTAAGAGGATTTAGCGGCGAAATTTACGACTCTCATCCAACAACAGTGTGCCAGCGGTTCGGTTCGGTGCGGTACGGAGGCATCCCATTGGTTTGATTCCATCCCTTTGTCCTTGTCATCTAAGCCCTCTGTCAATGCCGAAAATAAGCCTCCAAGTTAAAAGATTTCCCGTCCCTATCCCTCGCGCCTTTATAATCTCATCGATCGAGCGCACGCTTAGCTCGGCCGGTCACTGCCTCTCATCGGTGGCTTGTGAACTCAATCGTTGACAATACACTGTTATACTGCTGAGCGGGAAATTTAAAATCATAGAATCTGATTGGCTTAGATGCTTTTTTGTATTCAAGAAAGCAGTATCAGAATGGTCAATTTTGAATTTCCCGCTTCTCACTAAAACGGTCTGATAACCTGTTTCAGCGATGAGCGGGAAATTTAAAATCCAGGAATCTGATTGGCTCATATTCTTTTTATTAATATGATACGACGTCTGATTGTTAAAGTTTGTATTTCCCGCTTCTCACTAAAACAGTTTCATGATAACCTGTTTCAGCGATGAGCGGGAAATTTAAAATCCAGGAATCTGATTGGCTTATATTATTTTTATTAATATGATACGACGTCTGATTGTTAAAGTTTGTATTTCCAACTTCTCACTAAAACAGTCTGATAACCTGATTTAGCGATGAGCGGGAAATTTAAAATCCAGGAATCTGATTGGCTCATATTCTTTTTATTAATATGATACGACGTCTGATTGTTAAAGTTTGTATTTCCCGCTTCTCACTAAAACAGTTTCATGATAACCTGCTTCAGCGATGAGCGGGAAATTTAAAATCCAGGAATCTGATTGGCTTATATTATTTTTAATCATATGATACCGACGTCTGATTGGTAAAGTTTGTATTTCCAAATTCTCACTAAAACAGTCTGATAACCTGATTTAGCGATGAGCGGGAAATTTAAAATCATAGAATCTGATTGGCTTTTATTCTTTTTATTAATATAATACCGACGTTTGATTGGTAAAGTTTGTATTTCCAACTTCTCACTAAAACAGTCTGATAACCTGTTTTAGCGATGAGCGGGAAGTTTAAAATCCAGGAATCTGATTGGCTTGTATTTTTTTTATTAATGTGATACCGACGTCGGATTGGTAAAGTTTGTATTTCCCGCTTCTCACTAAAACAGTCTGATAACCTGTTTCAGCGATGAGCGGGAAATTCAAAATCCAGAAATCTGATTGGCTTATATTCTTTTTATTAATATGATACCGACGTCTGATTGGTAAAGTTTGTATTTCACGCTTCTCACTAAAACAGTCTATAAGGCTCTTACAAATTGTTCTTATAGGCGCTCAGTGGATAGAAAAATGGAATTTTCCGGACATAATTTTACAAATAAAAATCAAGATTATATGAACATTAAAAAGTAAGATAACTTAAAAATGTATGAACGTATTTATGTTAGAGCTTCAGATGAGTCGAATAACATTGTTATCTTAAGAAAATATCAACACTAAAATGTTTTTTAAAACAAAATAAACAACAATTGTTTATGTCCGGAACAATCGGTGTTTTGATCCAGTGTGAGGCTATTCAATCCTTTCAAAACCTTGCCCAAGTTATTTGATTTCGTAGCTCTACCTTTCATTGACAGAAATGAGCTCTTCCAAGTAGGCCTGTGCGATCGATCGAACATACGATCGATCGAAACGAAATTTTTCGATCGATCGGAATTTCGGAAAGTTCCGAGCGATCGAAAAAAATCGGAACTACAACCGATCGAAATTTTTCGAAATTCCGATCGATCGAAAGTTTTCGAAATTCCGATCGATCGAAATTTTTCGAAATTTCGATCGATCGAAAAATGTTGACACTACGAGCGATCGAAATTCGCCAAAAATCCGATCGATCGAAATTATCCGAAATTTCGATCGATCGATAATTTTCGAAACTTCGACCGATCGAAAAAATTTGTAATTTCGATCGACCGAAATTTCCGAAGTTTCGATCGACCGAAATTTCCGATGTTTCGTTCGATCGAAAAAATTCGGAATTTCGATCGATCAAAATTTTCCGTGGTTTCGATCGATCGAAATGTGGGAAAATTACGTCCGATCGGAATTTGACGATCGATCGAAAAATTTCAGAATTCCGATCGATCGAAATTTTCAGAAGTCTCGATCGATCGGAAAAAGTCAAAATTTCGATCGATCGAAATACTGGAGGGTACGTGGGTTATTCGGGAAATGGAATTCGAATGTTTACCTCTACGGCTCTACTTCCTCTCCTCACAAACGAGTAGTGAGTGACCAACCTTCTTCTCGTCTCCTCCTCCCTCCCCGCCCATTCGTTCCGACTCTCTCTCCTCTCACTCTCGTTCTCTCTCTCCCTCTCTCTCTCTCTCTCTCTCTCCTCTCTCTCTCTCTCTCTCTCTCTCTCTTAGCTTAGGTCACATCTTTCTCTGTTTATGAAACAATAATCAGTAATAATAAATATTGAAATGAATAAGAATGGAGCTATGAGACTCAAAATAGAGGTGAGTGAGTGAGTGAGTGTGTGAGATAGAGAGAGAGTGGGGGGGAGGGAGGAGAGAGAGAAAGATAGATAGAGAGAGAGAGAGAGAGAGAGAGAGCGAGAGAGAGAGAGAGAGGAGGAGAGAGAGAGAGAGAGAGAGAGAGAGAGAGTGCGACAGAGTGAAATAATTACAAAAGGATCGGTAACTCGTTTGTGAAGAGAGGAAGTAGAGGTAAACATTCGAATTCCATCCCCGAATACCCATGCAGTGTTGTGCCGTGTCCTTGCGTATGAACTCCGCTGTCCACTTACAACGGGGCGGTTGCACACTTTTGTTAAAAGCGATTCATCAGTCGATTCTGTTGTAAAAACCTCATAAAATAACGATGGGAGCACTTTTAACTTCCGAAATCCACTCTAACTCAATAAACGCTTTCATTTGCGCGAGTGTAATGGGCATAGGGCAGTAATAATGGGAGATTCCCATCTTAATTTCGTCACTCTCTATGCTAAGAAAGATGATTCACAAGTAATTAGTCATCAGAGTAGTGATCCTCATCCGATGAATGGTACCGTGACGTCCGTGACACCCGTGTCAAATGAAAGTCGTCTCTTATTTGTCACTTCTTGACGGAGTTATAGTATTCTCAGATGGGAATCTCCCATTATGACTGCCCTAAGCCAACTTTACGCTCGCGCAAATAAAAGCGTGTTTATTGAGTTTAGGAGTGGATTTTCGAAAGTTTTAGTGCTGCCATCGTTGTTTTTGGAGGTTTTTCTACCAGAATCTGCTATTAAATCGCTTTTAGCGAAAGTGTTCAAATTCCCATGATAGAGTCAATCAAGTACTGAATCAAGTCGAAACTTTGAACTTAATTATCTCGAAAATGAGCAAATAAAGCGAATGGCGCGACCGTTAGGCAGGGAGTTATTAGCGGAATAGCCCCTGCGTTGATTTTTTTTTTTTTTTTTTTTTTCCAAGCAATGACTCATCACATGACAATAATGGGGGGGGGGGAGGACGTAGGACTTGGACGAATGAAATAAGTGAGATTTGCTCATACCCTTTCATGGGCAAATTAATGCTCCTTTGAATTTCCTACGATTCCATTCTATCGATGGTTATATGTTTTGTTCATTGGGAGCCGACGAAGTGTAATTTACTATTGAAATTTTGGAAGTTTGCATTTTGCGTTCAAGTGGGCCGACGGCGACGCGACGGTCGTGGGGCTCATAATCAGTCTACATCCGCAGTGATCCCAATTTCTCTGCCTGCGGAGGGCGAGTCCTCAAGGTGTTACACCCGGGAGTGCAGTTTTCGAGTTACCTGCTTTTCGCCAAGTTGTAAGATTCTTTCACATGACCACCCACCATGCCTTTCATTTGTCGAATATGTTCACATTTATTCCTCACAAAGGAAAGTCACACACCTCTTTTCCCTATTCCTGTCTCCTCTTCAATGAGTTCAATATCTTACTATTTCCTTATTTACTGCTCTTTTTTCCTGTTCATCCTTATTCACACAAGTTTCCGAGTTGTTTTCGTGGTCGAGAGGGGCTGCCGGCTGAGTAGTGTGTGAAATATATTTGACTGCCGGTTTGACACGAGAATCCACAGTACTTACCTGCAGCTCTCGGCTTTTCTCGCACCTCTTTCCCCGAACCCGACCCACTCACCGCGTCGAGTCGTTCCTTTCGTAGGTGCTGCATAGTCTTACAATTAGCTCTTATTTAAGAAATTCTTACGCATTCGTTTTCACCAAAAATGAATAGAATGCTATTTTCGTTTTTGTGAAGGTGTAGGGGTAAGCCGAGAGCATTTACTGACACTGGATTCTCGAGCCAGACACTGCATAGGCAGACGATTTGGCTCTGTCAGTACTCGGCTTGGCTCTATCAGAGGTGTCCACGTAATATAAATCATACGAGCAACTCGTGTATACTTCGAAATTGGGGGGGGGGGGTGAAGATTTTTTCCCCCTTTTTTAAGAAAATCAGTATTTTCGCTTACCAATGAACGTTTTCTAATCACTAGCTTCACAAATACTCAGTTTCTATCTCCTTTTTCACCATCTATACTCCACCCCTTAATCCTCTTCCCTTTGTACAATTCCCCCAAGTCATCTTTCTATCCACATCCCCACCCAAAAAACTTCCCCCCCAAAATCCTCTTCCTCCCTCTATCGACCCCCACCCCCAATCAATTCCTTCCAGAATGTATACCCCTCTCCATTTCGATTTAAAAAGCCCCAAAAACGAATTCTAATAGGTCAATTTTCAAAAAATTTCCATGGGTGAACAATTAGAAGTTGATTCTTTCATTCAATCATCTATAAAGACTCCAAATGGTTTTCTAAAAAGTCAAAATCCCAAAAATTTTCCGGGAAAAAAATTTCCACAAACCCCCCTTCTCTGTCAGGGTACTCCATGCTCCCAAAAACCCTCCCTCCTTAATATCCTCCAAAAAGTATATAGAGGGTCAAATTTTCAAAAAAAATCGGGGGAAGACCCCCGACTCCCCATTGTACTTGGGGGATCACCTCGAACCTTCCAGTGGGGGGAGGGGGGAATCCTCGTGATTAGGTGGGTAGCTCGTACGGTACCTGGGGGGGGGGGGTTGGGCACCCCTGGGCTCTAATGACACCAAAGTAAAAAACGCTAACCTCAATAAAATTGCAAACAGAGCTCGCGACCTGATCAAACGATCGAATTGGGCTGTGACATGACGGCTTGGGCTCAGCATCATTTGGAGAATCACAGGGTGTATAAAGGAATCAAATACCTATGCATCGGGTACGGGAACCATTTCGGCATTTCCTTTCAGAAGAAATCTAGAAAGTGATCCTTCAATCAGATGATTAATCATTAGATGGATTGATATCGCAAAGTAAGCATATGATGCGAAAAAAGTGAGTTATACTCTGTTCTCGATAAGAAGGCGGGTGAGAATTCAGGTAGGTAAGCACTATTTAGCAACAGTGCGGCTTTGCTGGCTACTCCACCCTTCGCAGTGGCCGTTGTTCTCCCAAACTCTCTCTTGGCACGGAGGATTTTCAAGAACCGACAGACTCTAAATTTACACCCGTCCAGTAAAAATTTCAACGGTCAGTTTTTCGAAAAAAACGGACGAAATTTTCTCCCTAAAGAACCAAAACTCGGCAAAAATAGTCGAGTTGAATGACTCTCAGAAATTCGTATTTTTCAGCCCGAATTAAAGTCAGGATATTTCGTCTACTATCGAATTCATGAGAGTCATCAATATGCAAACTCGACTATTTTTGTCGAGTTCTGGCCCTTTAGTGCGGAAATTCCGTCCGTTTTTTCGTATTTGACCGTTTCGCAATTTTACTGGACGTGTGTAAAAGTTTGAGTCTGTCGGTTCTTGGAAATCCTCCGTGCCAAGAGAGAAGTCGGAAGAACAACGTCCACTGCGAAGGGTTGGAGTAGCGGTATAGCGCACTGTTGCTAAATAGTGCATTTGAATTCTCACCGCCTTCTTATCGTGAACAGAGTATAGCAGTATAACTGGAGTTCATATATCGGAGCGAGACTATGGCGGACTTTCCGTAAACCTGGGGAAGAAAACTTTTTTTCGGAGAGAAAAACTTTCGTTGTGGGAGGAAACTTTTTTCGGGAGAGAAAAAACTTTCGTTGTGGGAAGAAAACTTTTTTTCGGGAGAAAAAAATTTTTTCGGGAGAGAAAAATTTTTTTCAGGGAATAATTTTTTTAACGGAGGAGGAAACTTTTTTTTCACGTGAGGAAAAAAATTCTCCCCCTCCAAAAAAATATTTCTCTCCGCGGGACAAAAAAGTTTCCTCTCCACAGCGAAAAAATATTTCTCTCCACTGTCAAACGACTTGCCCTGTTGCCAAGTCGCGCTGTCGTCTTTCATCCTGCTTTCATCCAACAAGGAACGGCATGAGGAATGAGAATGGAACGACAACCTGTTGCCCGATTGCCGGTTATCCTTTTGTTATTGTTCACGTTGTAGGCATCTTTGCAATAATGTCTTTGGTTTCTTTGTGGCAAAATATTGCTTTCAATTATCATGTTTTATTTTTATTACTTTAAATTTGGAGGTTAACTGGATGTTTACTTATGAAGATATCAGTTCGATAACTTGTGTTCCACCAAAGAATGAAATTAACCCTTGTGAGCCTGAGGGGGGGTACATTTGTAACCCAGGCCAGTTTTTTTGACGCCATTTTGTCAAAACTGCTCAAAATTTTTTGGGACTTCATGACATTTTAAGTTAGGATACTTAGAACACGTCTACCAAATTTCATTAATTTTTATGAATTTTTGTCGATATTATAGAAATTAAAGTGTTGGGGTACAAATATACCCCTTCGTCTGCCAGTTTTAAGTTTTGGAACCATCTATTACAGTGAATTTTACGAAATTTTATGTAGATTAAGAATATTAAGTCAGATCATTGAAAAAAAAATTGGAACTTATCAAAAATGGAAAAAAAATAATGGGTACCTCATTTCATTTTTTCCTTTTTTTTATTTTGACATTTTTTTTAAAAGTAGGTGTAAAATTGGCAACATAGCATAATTTACTCAAATTTCACATAAATTACTCTCTTAGGGTACTAAGTACATAATCCATCCATTAAAGTTTCAACATTATTGATACTGACTGTGCTGCATGAAAATATCCTTGGGGTACAAAAATACCCCCCTTAGTCCTTTGTGTTACCGAAATACCTTAGGCTCACAAGGGTTAATTTGTATCTATGTCGCGAAATTGAAGATTTAATCAATTTTAATATGGTTTGTTGTTTGTTTATTATTATTTTATCTTATTTGAGGTTTGACGGAACCGTGACTGGTATTAACCTATGACTTACAAGCAGTTTAATATATAGTTGTTTATGTTTATTAAATGATCAACATCTTCCAAACGGACAAACCGGCAATCGGGCAACAGGTTGTCGTTCCGTTTTCATTCCTCATGCCGTTCCTTGTTGGATGAAAGACGACAGCGCGACTTGGCAACAGGGCAAGTCGTTTGACAGTGGAGAGAAATATTTTTTCGCTGTGGAGAGGAAACTTATTTGTCCCGCGGAGAGAGAATATTTTTTTGGAGGGGGAGAATTTTTCCTCACCGTGAAAAAAAGTTTCCTCCTCCGTTAAAAAAATTATTCCCCTGAAAAAAAATTTTCTCTCCCGAAAAAAAGTTTTCTCCCACAACGAAAGTTTTTTCTCTCCCGAAAAAAAAGTTTCCTCCCACAACGAAAAGTTTTTTCTTCCGAAAAAAAAAGTTTTCTTCCCCAGGTTTACGGAAAGTCCGCCATACGAGACGAATGACACTGGGTATCGGGGGAGGGAATTCGAATGTTTACCTCCATTTCTCTCCTCACAAACGCTTGATCGAACCATTTTCTCGTCTCCCTCCTCCCTCACCCACCCTGTACCTTCCGATTCTTTCTCTCTTTAGATCACATTCTTTCTATTATTTAGAAGTAACGAAGTGATACAATAATAAGGAATAATGATATTGAATGGATAAGCACGAGTGAAATGATGAATGTTTTGCCGGCGTCCAAAAGAAGAAGCCACAGGACTCGTAAACAGATGAGGGGTGTAAATGATTGAGCGTGAAGGCAGTGTGTGTGACTGATTGTGAGTGAAATAAAATAATAGGGAGGAATGTGACCTAAAGAGAGAAAGAGTCGGAAGGTATAGGGCGGGGAAAGCGAGGGAGACGAGAAAAAGGTTCAGTCAAATGTTTGTGAGGAGAGGAATAGAGGTAAACATTCGAATTCCTCCCCCGAATACCCAGTGTCGTTCGTGTTCGTCTCGCTTCTTCAAAATTATGGAAAAATTTTGATTATGATTTGAATGTAGGCTCTTTTCTCGAAAAACGGTCCAAACCATAATTTCGGCTCCGAAGCAGTCCGCAGGGGTAGAATGGCGCAAATTGGAGGTCAATAACGCCCTTCACAACAACGATGACATTTGGAGACTGACCTCCTCCCTCAAAAAAAAAAACAACTTTAAAAAAAAAATGTATAAAAAATATGAAGATTGGCGCAAACCGCAATTGATGCGTCAACTTCAAAGATCGATCGGAGGGGGGGGGGGTTACATCTGTCAAATCAGCTGTATACAATTTTCAAACTATTGTAGGTGTATCAATAATATTAGTAATTTTTACGTGTTTGATGTTATGAACAAAGTGACAGCAGGTGATAATGTTAGTAAGGCAAATGTATACATGTATACTATTCCTTGCAAAAAATTAGTCAAAGTTACAAAATAAATTAGTAATAAAGTTCGTCAACTATTACTCCTTCGATTAACATTTCATGTTTTTTTTTTTATCGTGAAAGGACTATTTTTGAATTCCAGGGGGGGGGGGGGCTCTCATGCTGTCATTTACTCCAAAAAATAGCTGAAATCATTTTGGTTTTGTAATTTTTTATTTTCTGCGTCAACAAATGCAAAAATTAAAATCAGCGTGACCTAGATGATCAAGTGAAACTATAAAGTAGATTTTAAAATTTATCAATGACTGTTTCAAGGAATATTTTCAGTTCAATGCTTCGGAAAATTATGAAAAATTCTTCATCCGGTCAATAAGAGAGACATCAGTCAACAATGATGATATAGCGCAATCGTCTTGTTCCAACCCTATAATTACTGTTTAAAATTTGTTACGCCCGCCCGCCTATTAAATGTAACATAGAAAGTTCTTAAGGAGTCGCAGTTTGTGCCCCTCGCACCACGAGAGTAAGGTGGGGGGGGGGGGGTATCTACATCAATGCAAGATGGTCCAACATAGCTCGTAGGATTTTTTGGGCCGAAAGCCTAAAATCAAATTCAAAATCAAATTACGCCCCTGCTTCATTGGGCTAAAAGAAAATATAAGTTTCGAAATTACTTCCGCAGGTGATATGAGCAATTGTATCGTAATGCCATCCAGTCAATGATCGAGTATACGTGTTATTTTACGGATTGTGTTATTCCGATATAAACCCTTTCATCTCTGCGGAAATTAGCTCAAACTAACGAAAAATTTGACACAAGTAACAAAGAAGAAACCATATCGAGCCCCGGAACCCGTGCCGTGTCCCTATATGAATGTGTGTGAGTGTGTGTGGTCGTGAAAGGCCACACTCGACCTTCGAATCTTTCGGGTGTCCTTCCCCATATTCACGGAAACAAGCTACTCAATACTTCCCCCCTCTCTCACCTCTCACTTCTCACTTCTTTAATTCGATCTTGCTTGCCTCGCTTTCACACATACCCTCAAACGCCCAGCTTGCCATGCACGACTTTCTCGTTTACAAAATGAAACCCAATAAACCATAACATCAACAGAGGACTGAACAAAAACCGATGCTATTCAAACGCTCGAAATTGTTCGATCGTTCGATCGAATGAACATTCGAAACATTTCGATCGATCGAGGTTTCGAAATATTCGATCGATCGAGGTTTCGAAACATTTCGATCGATCGAGGTTTCGAAATATTCGATCGATCGAAGTGCCAGATAATTCCGATCGCCGAAATTTTTCGATCGCTCGGAATATTGACAAATTTCGATCGCTCGGAACTACAAAAATTTTCGATCGATCGAAGTTTCGAAAAATTTCGATCGATCGGAATAATAAAAAATTCGATCGATCGAAGTTCCGAAAAATTTCGATCGATCGAAAAATTTCGTTCGATCGAATTTTCGACATTTTTCGATCGATCGAAATGCCAGAAAATTTCGATCGATCGAAGATTTTCGATCGATCGAAGTTTCAGAATTTTTCGATCGATCGAAGTTTCGTAAAATTTCGGTCGATCGAAGCTTCCGAATCTCTCGATCGATCGGACGATTTCGATCGATCGAAGGTCCAAAACTTCGAAATTTTCGAAAAATTTCGTTTCGATCGTACGACCGATCGATCGAAATCGATCGAAATTTCGATCGAAGGCACAGGCCTACTTCCAAGTCGTTAATACTGGCAAAATAATTTGTCATGGAGTGCCTTCAATTACCGGGGTAGGCAAAATGAACACCGTGGAGTACGAACAGTTAACTACCCACTGAATTTGAGCGGGTTATAACCAGTGGTGATGCGTGAAATTTGACAACGATGTACTTTCTCCATTTAAACGTACTGGAAGAATCGAATGAGTTTCGATATTCTTAATGCGTTCACTGTTTAAAGGGAAAAAAAGAAACGTTGCCAAATCGCACGCCTCGCCACTGGTTATAACTTTGATTTCTTCTGGTAACATGCAGAGCTGGGCGAATAGGGGGGTGTTATCAATTGAGGAGTTCTCTGGAAAAATCTCGTATAAAACAGAGGGTATGCTCGTTCCGAGAAATTAATGTTTCAAAGTGTTATTGTGTGTGTTCCTGATGAGTTGAACGGATGGTTCTTTCTTACCTGACAATGGAGCTGTTGCAAACTTTTGCTACAGGCTTATTAATAGTTGATTATGGGGTAATACCCTGTAAAAATAACTATTAGCGCACTAAAAAATCACGAAATCCACTCCTAAACTCACAAAATGCTTTTAAACGCGAGACCGTAATGGCGCGGCCGGGGCCGCGGTTTGCATTGGGTTTCCCTATCTTCCATCAGCGCCATCTACAGGAGGTAGTCTCGCAACACCACACAAGAAGAAGAAGAAGCACACAATTGCCATAAGAAACCCGCGGCCTCGGCCGCCATTACGGTCTCGCGTTTAAAAGCATTTTGTGAGTTTAGGAGTGGATTTCGTGATTTTTTAGTGCGCTAATCGTTATTTTTACAGGGTATTACCCCGTAATCAACTATTAATAATCCTGTAGCAAAAGTTTGCAACAGCTCCATTAGAGCTGAGACCATTCGTCAGTTACAAATAATAACCCGCTTAACTCATCAGAAACACCCACAATTTTATTACACTGTGAGTTATGAACTGTTTAGGAAGAGCGTACCCTCTGTTCTATTTGTAGTAACCAAAGATCATACCTTGTTCGTAAACTCACCTAATAATTAGATGATATCACCAAGGATTGTTGGTATGATATGACCTTATTGTTTAGGTGACAATTATTGGAACAATGGGTCTGTTGCAAACTTTTGCTACAGCGATATAGAGTGTTGAATCTTAAGTAAAATCACTTGAAAATTCCATTGGTGGTATCAGAAAGTCATAAAATGCAGTATTAAACTCACAAGAGGCGTTTAACTGAAACCCAAGGTGGCGGTAAAATATCGAGCAACCTGCGTGCACGCACCGTGAACATCCATGATGGCCAACGTTAACAACTTCACAGCATCGGAGGTTATATGAGTTTGTTTGGGTTGTGATTGGTTGTGATCGATGTTGTGAGGTTGGCCATCTTGGATGTTCATGGTGCTTGCATACAGGTTGCTCGACATTTTACCGCCATATTGGATTTCAGTTAAATGTGTCTTGTGAGTTTGTTATTGCATTTTATGACTTTCTGCTGCCACCAATGTACTTTTCACGCGATTTTACGTGAGGTTGATCACTAATAGTTTGCAACAGATCCATTTTAGGTGATCTTTGGTGACCAGTTTTGCCAGGGTTTTGTTTTTTTTTTGCTTTTCAGTTACAGTGTTTTGTTTTTGAAGCAAAAAAACCTTTTCTCAGCCCTGCGTCCTCAAAAACTGCGGGGGGGGGTCTATAACCTTAAGAGCCCCATAAAAGCGCCGCCTATGAAAATAACACGACTCAAAACGACGTTAGGTTGATTTAATGGTCGATTTTTATGAAGTGGGGGGAGGGGCACTTGATCCCTTTCAGTACAGAAAACCGCGTTAACTTGTCATTCGGACTTCGGAGTGAGAAAAATAAGACTTGATCAATATATCAAAGCATAGGCGTGTGTGTGGATTACCCATAGTTAGTCTGATATACTCCTGCCGCAGAAATATGAGGCTGTATCAGAGAGCCGCGATAACCTTTTTAAGGAGAAAAATTGAGCCGTTGACACCTGTCACTTTAAATGATGACATTCAGAGCGTAAAACCTTTCACGCGGCTTGGTCCCTCTTGCTCTTATTGCGCGTGATGTAAAGAAATAAGGCTCTTCTCCAAAAAAAAAATCCCCCTCCCTTCACATATTTTGTCGGGAGTTTATCATTTCCGCACAAAATACGGGGTCTCATCATTTCCGCACAAAAACCTCGGTTTTCATTTCCGCACAAAATCTTTTCCGCACAATAATTTTTTTTGCACACTAAGGCAACGCTGTGGGAGAATGAACTTAATTTTTCATTTTTATACAGGACATTCAAAAATGGCGTGAAATGTAGGTAAAAAGAAGGACTCACCTATGACAAAAGAAGAGTTTCTCGAGCAGTAATGCATCAGTGTATGAACGTTAAATTGGATGGCGATTTGTAAGGCGAACATGGGGTTTGGTCGACAAAAAGGTCTCAGGCTCTACTTCAAATTTAAGAAGGAAAGCCTGGGAACTTTTTACCCTCCTCTCCCTTTGAGGTGTAAATGGCCTCGTGTCAATAATTTTTTTTTCTTTTTTTTTAAAAAAAAAAACCTCTTCTTACGACTGTGGGTCGTCCGGGTCGTCGTTATCATCCATCTTGTCCACATTTTTCTCTCTCGCACTCATTGCCTCTTATGGCAAGTATCTCCCGTAAGCAGCAACAAGTGCGAGAGAGAAACCGTTTTACGAAAAAGGTCTCTCTCGCACTCATTGCCTCTTATGGCAAGCGACAATTCATAACAAAACGTAATGACTCTGCAAGGTATACGAGTTACATCATAATTTCGTGAGGAACTTGGAGGCACTGACCTGTTCTCTTTGTAGTCATATGTCACAAGCATGGGAGCGTTCAAAAAAAAACGCAAGGAAATAGGTTGTTTCCTTCTTTGAGGTTAGTTTTCGACCTCCGATAAAGCCGGTGACGTGAACTCCACCGGTACTCCCGTTGAGCTCAACGGAGCATTCCAAAACTCACCCAATCGTACTTAATCGCACTTGATCTGGCTGCACGGCACAGAGACGAACTCCGTGATTAGCTTATCTTCTTCACTTTCAGAGAAGCAACGTTGCCAGATTGTGCATCCTCGGTGTTTGTGCGGAAATGGTTTTGTGCGGAAATGAATAGCAGCCATTTTATCATAAGGTTTTTTTACGTATTTTATTATATTATCATTTTCATTATTTTTCCTTCATTTTTGTTTTTATTTATCTTCTCCATTTTTCTTTATCTTCTCCTACTTAATTTCAGCTAAGCTCAGGGCAGTAAACTCTCTAATAAGTGGAGTTTGCCCATTAAGAGTTGTCCGACAGCGGAATTGCGTGCAATTTGGCAACACTGCAGCTTGTATATTCAAACCCATGAAAAAGATCGAACTGTTGGGTGTTCGGTGGACACCTTCGCATATTCGCCCTTTCCCACTAGTTTAAGTGGACACAATTCAACGTTGCAGAATTGCATGCTACACCACTGAGTTGTAGTTTGTAATTTTGTTCATTACTACTTTATTTTGAAAATAAATTCCCTCCGAGCAGTGTTCTTACTCGAAGGGAAAAAAACATACACCTGTGTCTAGGCATTTTTTTTTTAATCGGAACACAAACAACGGATCACAATGGAATACAAACGGAACACTCCCATTTTTACTTTCTCACTCTAATGAAATTAGAAAAATTGAGAAAGTATTGCGATGGCGCAGAGATTTTTGATGCATTTTGTTTCGATACTTGGCCCGCTGCGACTAAGTCAATCATGATAATTATAAAATAATTGGCTCTTATCATGCCTAATACTATCCTAAAGAACATCCAGCCATGATATTTCAATATTTCTGAACCATATGTGGTAGGGAGGAGTAAATGCACAAAATTTCTGTGGCGTCTGTCTGTCCGTCTGTCCGTCTGTCCGTCTGTCCGTCTGTCCGTCTGTCCGTCTGTCCGTCTGTAGTCATGAACATGAAACCCAGCATAACTTTTAAACTATTGATCTATATGCATCCAAATTTTGCAGAGATGTTGCTTTCAACATTCCCCAGAGGGACTTTTTTTGTTTTTTTAAAATTTTAATTTTTAGGTTAGTTATGGAAGAAAAATGGTTTCCATTAAAATCAATGGGAAAATGGGTCAAAAAAGAGAAAAATTTAAATATTTCAATATTGGATTTTTGGGTTTTGAAGAAAATTTGTAAAAACATTCTACAACCAGCTTACAGTAAAATTAACCCATTATAGTTCAGCAAAATAACCCTTAAGACCGTTTAAAAAATCAATTTAGGGCGTTCGAGCCAAAAAAATGGAATAAAAGTGAGAAATTAATCTTGTAAATCAGTGCCAATTACTAAAAGCTGGATGAATTTTGATGAAACTTTGTATACACAATGTAGGTACTACCACAGTACGAAAATATTTTCTTCTCACTATCATCATAATAAATCATTTGGACCGTTTCAAGGGACCATATGGGTGCGATTGAGAAAAAATAAGACCAACTAAGCAAATAAAAACATAATCCTACTTATTGAGATAATTCGGGTTAGGTCCAATTAATTTTAATTAAATCCGGCACAAACAATCTACCTACCTACATTTACTCTACTTTAGATAGAATTTCTTATCATTACAATATACAATCCTTAAGACTGTTTAAAAAATCAAAATCAGTGCGCTCGAGCCAAAAAATGGAATTATCGTGAGAAATTAATCTTTAAACTTGGAGTCAATCAATTATGGCTCGATGAATTTTGATAAAAACTTTTGTACACACAATCCACTATCAAAATACTAAGATATTTTCTTTTCTTAGTCACCATACACAACTGATGAAACCTTTTCAAGAGGCAATATAGGTGGGATTGAGAAAAAAATATGGGAATAGAAGCAAATAAAAACATAATCCTATTAATTGGGATAATTCAGGTTTGGTCCAATGAAGTTTGATAAAAACTGGCAAGTACAATCTACAATTAGTCTATAAAAGAAAGTATTCCTTACAGATACAATATACAACACTTAAGAGAGTTTAAATATCAAAATAGCCCAAGTAGCAAAGAGATACCTAAAACGCAACAAATACGGACGTAAAACTGGAGAAATCCCTTGGGAAAACTCAAGTTAAAACTGCCGTAAGTACTCACGTTTTTTGCAAAAACAGAACTTTTACGGGAGGTTTTACGGCATTTAAACGGAACCTTTGCCGTAAAACTGCCGTAAAGCAAAAAGAAACGTATTTTACCCGGGTAAACTATACGTTGGTAAAACTTACGTTTATTTACTGTTTTACGGGAGTAATACCACAGCTTTACTAGAAAAAATTAAAAGAAATTTTCGCTTGTCTAAATCGATTATCTGGGTGTTTTTTACTCATTATGTTCAACTTTCGCTACTCAGAGATGGTTATTAGACACTGGAATACATGGTGGTACATAGAATGGATACATGAAACGAAATTATGAAGACGGAAAGTTACCTGATTCTCTGGGATTTGAACCCGGGTCCTCCCGGGTGTGAGTCGAGCACCTTACCGATGAGCCACGTCTGCTGCCGAGTGTAGGAGGCGAAAATAGCGAATTGTAAAGTTACAGCTAATCAGCTTAAGGCTCAATTCGGTTTTAGGGAAAAGTCTAAGGTTGTTTAAACTAAGTAGCGCATACCGGCACGAATAGACAAGTGAAATGTAATTAAAAAGATAAATTTGTAAAAGTAGAGGTAAATAAAGAATAATAAATAGGTAATAAATAGATAAATAAAAAAATAAAAATAAATTAAATAAATAAAGTAAATAAAATATAAAAAAAAAACAAATAAAAAATAAAAAAAATAAAAAAAAAATAAAGAAAATTTATAAAAAAATAAATAAAAGATAAAGAAAATAAATAAAAACTAAAGAAAATAAATAAAAATAAAGAAAATAAATACAAAATAAAGAAAATAAATGAAAAATAAAGAAAATAAATGAAAAAAAAGAAAATAAATACAAAATAAAGAAAATAAATTCAAAATAAAGAAAATAAATGAAAAATAAAGAAAGTAAATAAAAAATAAAAAAAATAAATAAAACATAAATAAATCAATAAAAAATAAAGAAAATAAAAAGAAATTAAAGAAAGTAACTAAAAAATAATTAAAATTAAATGAAAATAAAAAAATAAAAAAAAATGAAAAAAACTGAAAATAAAAAATTAAAAAAGAAATGAAAAATGAAAATAAATAAATTTAAAAAAAAATTAATAAAAAATGAGAAAACAAATAAGAAATAGGTCAAAATAGATAAAAAATAAAAAAATAAAAAAAAATAAATAAAAAAATAAAAAATAAAAAATAAAATAAATATTTAGATATTTAAAGAATAAACATACGAATAACACATATGCATTGATCGGTGGAAGGAAAAATGATATGAACTTATGGATATTTTTATAAATAAGGAAGGAACAAACTATTGAATGTGAATTGGATAGTATAAATAATAAAATGGTGGTAGGTTATATAAGAAATTATGAATAAATAAAATTATAAATATAATAACTCAAAGAATTTAAAATAAATGTATTTTAAAAATTCGCATGCATTTTTGCGTAAATACCTGTTTCTGGCTTCCTTGAAGTTTGCTTCAAAGTTTCACACGTGTTTTCGTCGGCAAGTTATCACGTTTTTCGCCAGTTTTACGGCACCATGACTTGTCCAATTATTTTTGCGAATTGCGTCCGTAAAACTTCATTTTTACGAAGATTTTACGGAGCCCAAAACACCTAGGGTTTTCTGCCGCTTAGCATCCGTAAAATTTACGTTTTTCTCAAGTTTTCCCCCGATACTTTTACGTTCGTTAAATTGCAGCTTTACAGCAGTAAAACTCCTGTTTTACGGGCATTTACGGCCCGTTTTATTAAACTTTCCGTTGCTCCGTTTTCCCTCCGCAATACTTCTTTTTTACTGAAGGTAAAGTGCCGTCGAAACGACGCTGACGTTTTCCCTTCGTAATACGGGAGCTAATCCGAGGGATTTGGGCCGTAAAAGTCACGTTTCCGACACGTTTAGTAAAACATCCGTTTAACGCCATACGAAGTGCCGTAAAAGTCCCGTTTACGTAACGTTACGTTTAACGCCTGATTTACGCTATTGAAAGTCCCGTAAACGGCAGATCTTTGCTACTTGGGAGGGTGTGCGACCCAAAAACATGAATTAAAGCGGGGAATTAATGTTAAAACTTGGAGTCAATCATTCATGGGATGAATTTTGATGAAACTTTGCACAACTATATTATGTTACCGACCCACTAAAATATTCCTATCATACAGTCATCATCAAAAACCTTTAAGACCGTTTCAAGGGCCAATATAGGTGCGATCGAGCAAAAATCTTTGAAACCAAGCAAATAAAAAAACAATTGTAATACTTGGAATAAGAAATTCAATTATGACTCAATTATGTTTGATGAAAATTGCAACAAAAAGTTTGCAACCAACCTAGGCAGGGATTTCTTTTCAATGTAAAACTATAATATACAACTCTTAAGTCTGAGACTGTTTCAAGGCAAAATAGTTGTTCCATCAAACCCAAAAAAAAGAATATCCAAAGAAAATTAAACTTATAAAGAAAATGGATAGATGAATTTTGTTGACATTTGGTGTACACAATCTACAAACAAAGAACATTTTTAAAGGGGGGTTTAATCTACCAAATAAAAAATTGTTTTGAAGATCCACAGTTCAAAACCCATCCTTCAAAGGATGAAGTAGGCAACTATTCGTACAGTTTCTCTGCAAAATCGCAAACACTTCGAATTGAAGGCGGAATTATGTCCAGAGGTGAAAATATTTTAAATTTGATGGGAGTCTAGGAGTCTCTCCTTGAATTCTAAAGGGGGGTTGGGGGTCTCCCCCAGATATCTAAAGGGGGGTCTGGGGGTCTCCCCCAGAATTCTAAAGGGGAGAGGGGTCTGGGGGTCTCCCCCAGAATTATAAAGGGGGGTCTGGGGGTCTCCCCAGAATACTAGAGGGGGGTCTGGGGGTCTCCCCCAGAATTCTTAAGGGGGTCTGGGGGTCCTTCGCCCCCCCCCGATAAAAATGGAGGGAGAAAGTGTTCGTAGGGTTTTCCCTACAGTTTTTTTTTATTGCTGTTAGCTATTATAGCGCGGCTCCGAGTGCACCATCGGAAAGAAACGGAATACTCTACAACCACTCTACCAAATGTGGTTATAGGTACTTGTAATTATGTTATACTAGCCGTTCCAGACACCCTACGGGTGCCCTCCACGGCCAGCATTCTAGGGGTACGGGCTGGTTGGCACTTTCACAGTTGGTTTATGCAAGTTTGTTTTTTTCTATTTAAAGAATCATGGTTGTTAAACGAACGATTGAAGAAGTACGGTAAAAATTACTGACAAAAAATGACGGATCAAAAGTATCGGAGCGCTCAGGTTTAAGCGATGAGCGTTTGGACCGAGGGAGTTACGACAGTTTTAACCCTTTCCTCCCAGGTGTACATTTTAATGTACATCTGAATAACATAGAATCTTATGGAGAAAATGAAAACATGATCTGCACATTTTTTTAATGAGAAAATTGTGCCCAGATCAGCTATATATGATGGCCAAAACTCCGTCCCTGAACAAAAAGTGTTTTCAGGATTGAAAGGGTTAAGACGGGTAACGAAAATTAAAAATTTGAAAGACCAAGCGCTCAAGAAATTCTCGAGGAAACCAACTCCTCCCTATATCACTCACACTGCATTGATCGATGAAATTCAGCCGAGCGTAGAGGAGGCGGGGGAAGGGACAGATAAGAGAGACCAGCGCAACACAGATCGGCGACAAAATCAGTTTCCTCCTCTAATTTTAAAATTCAATTTGCGAGACTCACAGACGACTTTTTTGAAAACTGTTCCACAGATCTCCTCGAAATACCCTACGGAATCATCGTGCCAAATTTTCGGGAAATAGAAAAAACATTTTGGAGGGACGTCAGCTTTATATATATGTTACGGGCAGATCTAGGTTTCTGGGCGGATCTAGATGTGCCCAGGCAGATCTTAGATCGGCCCGGGCGTACCTAGATTCGCCCGTTTAAAACGGGCAGATCTAGGTGTGCCCGGGCCGATCTAAGATCTGCCCGGGAAACAGTGGGCCAACCTAGTTTCGCCCGGGTGGAACTAGGTTGGCCCAAAAAAAGGAAATTGTTAAAAAAGTAAATAAATAAATGAATGAATGAAAAAAAAGAAAGAAAAAAACAAATAATGAAAAATAAATAAACAAAAGAAAAAATAAAAACAAAAAAACACCAAAAATAATGATGCAGCAAAAAAAAAGAAAAACCCGCCAACAGCAATATAAAGTATGTTTCAGAAGTCCTGGCCACCCCCCTATATCTCGAGAACGGTGCGGAATCCTTGAATTAGCTGTAAAAACCGAACATGGGGTTATCTGAAAAGTACTAGCTTTTTAGAGTATTTTGGACTAATATTTGTTTAAATTCCGACTTTTCAAATAGGAGTAATGATTTTTCGAAAATGGGTCCAAATCGAACTTTGGCCCACAATTATAGCACTCACCGTCACTTGCCGCGAGGAGAAGTACACTGGCCGCATTATGTCGCAGAAAAGCTCAATAAAGGGAATTTCGACTGGGCCTTTATCTATCAGTTTCCGCAGATTCACCTGGTGTAAACAGACGTTCGGAAGACTGCTGCTGTGTTGCGTCAAGTCTTATGAGTAATTCCATATTTACAACGTCCATCACTAACATTATCGGCCCAGAAAAATAACTGTCGAAACTAAATATGCTCAGATCCAAAACGGTTTGGGCACACCTAGATGTGCCCATTTGAAACGGGCACATCTAGGTTTTAGCGGGCGGATCTAGATCGGCCCAGCTAAAACTGGGCGGACCTAATTCTGCCCGAGCACATCTAGGTCTGCCCGGGCGGACCTAAGTTCGCCCGGGCAAATCTAGATCCGCCCGGAGAACTAGATCTGCCCGTAACATATATAATAGATTCACTGAGATACAACATCAAACCTGACAATGCCGCTCAAACGTTGATAGTTCATTATAACCAGATGACTTTGTTTAGTTTACAGCATAAGTTTTATTTTGGAAAACGAATTCAAAGATAATAAAGAGCCTCTCCGTAAAATATGGCACAGAAAATAAATAAATAACGATATTCAAGACAGTAAACATAAAGACGGAACGCGAGAATTTGTACAAAAGAAAAAAAAAAAAAAAAAAAAAGTTTTTTGTTTGTTTATTTGTTGTTTTTGAATCGGAATTGGACGAATCACACTCATAACCAAGAGTAACCATGAATCACCTGTTCCAATGTGGCATGCATAGAAAAATTTGCCTACAGTGACATCTGGTTCATCAGTTGAATTTACCTGATAATGGATAATCGATTAAATCTATTCGTAACATCAATACTAAATACAGAGGTTAACCTTCGCCTTAATTAATCGGTTTGCCACGGTTTGAGCAAAGCAATGGGGCTCTTGCAGACTTTTGCTACAGGGGTTAGAATAGTTGATTCTTGCATAAAAACCTGTAAAAATGACGATAAGTACACTAAAAAATCACAAAATTCACTCTCAGAATTGGGCTTAATGGCTGAAAGACGCAGGTATCATGGGAGATTCCTATCTAAATTGAGACACATCTCTGTGTTTCCTTAGAGAAATAGACAAATTAGACAGGAATCTCTATTATACCTGCGTTGAACCGCCATTACGAACTTGACGTTTGAGCTGCAGTTATGTAAGATTATTACTGAATTTTAGACTTTCTCGGTACGATTTTCGTGATTTTTTATGGTTATTACATCAGATTGGACTATTCATTTGCCCGCAGCAAAAGTCTGCAAGAGCCCCATTAATTATTATTCTGCTGTATTTATTAAATATCTACGTTCTTATTGGTTTGGAGGAGGGGAGTGATTTATCTATTACCTTCGAATATTAAAACATTTTTAATGATAATGATATTTGTAAGTGGCGATAGCCAAAAAACACACGGAGCTATAGAGATGAGTTTTAAATATTCAGCAATTTACTCATTCTGTAACCACATCACGGCGAAAAAATCTGTGGTGAAGGTGATTATTTATTAATCTTACAGAAATGAAAAAACTTTCTCTGGCTGAATGCCACTGTCTAGTGATCACGTTTCGTTGAAAATTATTCCTCATTTGTTGGCTTCATTCCTTTCCTCCGTCTAATTCAAGAGCAGTGGCGAGGCGTGAAATTTGGCAACAATGTATTTTCTCTATTTAAATTCACTAAAAAAGTCGAACGCTTCAGTCGTCGGTGATGACAAGGCATTTCGACCTTCCTAATGTGTTTAAATGGGAAAAAGTAAGGTTGCCAAATCTCACGCCTCGCCACTGTTCAAGAAGTTGTAAATATTGCGTTCTTCGGTATTATGCGAATTGACCACCATAGAAAACAAATGCTGATCCCACAGCAGCCAAGCTTGTTTTAAACCGATATGTTGGACATTAATCGATGTGATTGTTTGATTTTCAATCAATTTTTCAATTTTTCTGTAGTTTCGATATAAATATTTTCTATTAATATTTAGAAGTATATTAAAATTTCGTTCCACAAAGCCCCCTTTATTCTTATTGCTCATTGGTCTGGCATTTTTTTTGCTCTCGACTGTATACTTATGTCCTTTTTCTAAAAAAAAAAAAAAAACACGATTCTTTTGCATTTAGACTTTTTTTTAGAAGTATAACACGAGTTCTAACTTAGAGTTAAATAAGTTAGTTTTAGCGCATGGTGCTTCAAAATTGCGTTCCTCTGAAGTTCCCTCAAAGGCAGTCGCGGCTCGTGCAAAGTGGCAAAAACTTATTCTTTCCATTTAAACCTATGTAAAAGAATCGATCTCCAGGAGTTGTAATTGCACCCCCAAGATTTCGATACTTCTCCAAAGATTTAAATGGAAAATAAGAATGGTTGCCAAATGGGGCTCTTGCAAACTTTTGCAATAGGGGATCGAAGAGTTGATTCTTACATAAAAACCTGGAAAAATGACGATGAGTACATTAGAAAATCACGAAATTCACTCTCAGAATCGGGCTTTATGGCGGAGAGACGCAGGTATCATGGGAGATTCCTATCCAAATTGAGACATATCTCTGTGTTTTCACAGAGGAAGTGGCATATTATTAGACAGGAATCTCCCATGATACCTGCGTCGAACCGCCATTACCATCTTGCCGTTCTAGCATTTATGTGAGTTTATTACTGAATTTTAGACTTTCTTACTGTGATTTTCGTAATTTTTGCTGGTCTTTACATAAGATTGGACTTCTTATTTGCACATAGCAAAAGTTTGCAAGAGCCCCATCGCACGAGTGCTCCATGGGTGATGGGTACATCATCTATCTATAGCTCGTTTGTATTACACACTATTTATATGAGAACCACTTTTCACAGAAATCGCCGTGCGTCAAAACACTTGCGAGTTAAATGCAGAGACTTGGCAGCGTTGATCTAATTTCAGTCAATCCTCCTCATATCCGATTTAATCAGCACTTGGAAGGGTAATTTTCCTCATTTCCGTCCGATTAACGTGCCGACAAACACAAGCCGTAGTCAGGTCTCTCTCTCTCTCTCTCTCTCTCTCTCTCTCTCTCTCTCTCTCTCTCTCTCTCTCTCTCTCTTTGCCCATTTGAACGCATGTGTTGGAAAAGGATGAAGATAAAGGCTGTCACGTGACTTTAGTCCCTATTTCCCTCCTTTTCTAACACATTCATTCAAAAGGGGAAAGAGAGAGAAAGACGAATTCCCGGCTACACGGCTCTACCGACAAACACCCCGGACGATACCATTGGGAGTCTGAGTTCGAATGGGGGGGGGGGGGCTGAAGCGTAATTTACAGTTGTAACGAGGTTAGAATTTGCATCCGCACCAATGAAGTGCAGTTTGCGTCGTTTGCGAGCCGAATTAATGACAATGGCAAACGTTAGCTTGTGAGCTATATCGATTATCTTTCTTCCTCGTCCAAACCGTTCGTTTATATATCTATCTATGATGGAAAAGTATCAATTATTTAGAGGTTCGATGGTTCAAACAAGCCCCCCTGAGGACTGTTTTTTTTTCTGTGGGTTCATATGGAAAATATGCCGGAGAATGTAGGATCAAAAAGTGGCTGAATTCTCTTTTGCAAACTTTCGGGAAAACTCGATTATGGTTGATTCTGCTTTGCAAGATAAAATTTCTTTGACCATGGCTCAAATGGAAGCTACTGATGTAAATAATTAGACTCGATATTTTCAGGAGACTGCATTTATAGTGTGTAGTGCGGTGGCGAAGCGTGCGATATGGCAACGTTCCTTTATCCCCATTTAAACACATTAAGAAGGTCGAAACGCCTGTTTCATCGCCGATGACTGAAACGTTCGACTTTTTTGGTGAATTTAAATGGAGAAAATACATTGTTGCAAAATTTCACGCTTCGCCACTGGTGTAGTGTCATCCTTAAGTGCTTGGGAAAAAAGAAGAAAAAGAAGAATAAGATTAAAATTATGTATCATGCATTCGAAAATTTCCCAATACATTTTCCTGAGGAGGCTATTATTATTTGGTATCGATGGTACACACGTTTCATTAAACGAATCTGTTGCAATTTTTTGTAACAGCATTTAGAAGGGTCGCTTTAATAATATCCTGTTCATTTCCACAGTTTTAGCCGTGGAACCAGGCATAATTAAGCATTTTCGAGGACGTAGAATTCATAATGGCGCAAAAAGGTTACGTACATTAATTGTTTGATATAGCCTAAACCGTTCAAAAATGCGCTTATGGGAAAAATATATTGAATCAGAGTTTGTTTGGAGTCAGAGGGCCTCAGACGGCAACCGATACGATATTATATCGCTCTACTAAATCAGTCTATATAGAGTATAAAATAAGAACAATTCAGATGCTGATTGATACTCCGATGTTGAATGCTATGTGATATGTCCCACTCCGGTGAGCTGAGCAGTGAGCGGGATCTGCGTAATGCCGCAAAGTGCCTTCAATTTCAAACATATGCAATTTCAACACCGAAATGTAGGATGAGTTGCTCGTCCTCAGAAGTCCGACATCAAGGGGCCGAGGAGCAATTTGTGTTTTGTTTTTAAAAGTCCGCAGCAACTAGCAAGGACTGTGGACTGTTGTCCACACACTGTGCTGTTGTTCTCTTGATCTTTAATGTAATGCGAAAATCCATCGGAAATTCAACCGGTCAAAGCAAAGATTAATAATATGAGTATTTCTATTAGTCATTGTTATACTTCTTGAGTGATAAAATGCAATCTTTGCATCAACCGATTGAATCTCCGATGAATGATCTTTGATCTTTAATGTAATGCGAAAATTCATCGGAAATTCAACCGGTCAAAGCAAAGATTAATAATATGAGTATTTTTATTAGTCATTGTTATACTTCTTTAGTGATAAAATGCAATCTTTGCATCAACCGATTGAAGCTCCGATGAATGATCTTTGATCTTTAATGTAATGCGAAAATCCATCGGAAATTCAACCGGTCAAAGCAAAGATTAATAATATGAGTATTTCTATTAGTCATTGTTATACTTCTTGAGTGATAAAATGCAATCTTTGCATCAACCGATTGAAGCTCCGATGAATGATCTTTGATCTTTAATGTAATGCGAAAATCCATCGGAAATTCAACCGGTCAAAGCAAAGATTAATAATATGAGTATTTCTATTAGTCATTGTTATACTTCTTGAGTGATAAAATGCAATCTTTGCATCAACCGATTGAATCTCCGATGAATGAGTCCCATCGAAGGCCCGCAAAGTATAGAAATGGCGGGTGATTTAAGACGGAGCTGAATGTCACGTGACATTAGCCCCCCCCTCCCACCCACTTTGAATCTACACATTTATACCAGAGCTGCCGTTTCGCGAACTGTTGATGACATTTTTTTTATTCACCGATGATCCCACCGATTTGAAAAAAGATAACATAGCTCAGTTCAGTGTGCGACAGCACTGCACCAAAATACTTTGATCTATAATCTTTTCTTAATCGGTGGAAAATACGTTAATTGATTATAATACCCGCAAGTTTTTTAAAGTCACCGACAACTCCACCGGTTGAAAAAAGATTACTTATACGAGTGTTTTCGTGCATTACAGTCATAAACTGAACTGAACTGTGTAATCTTTTCTCAACCGGTGGGATCATCGGTGAATTGAAAAATACCATTGAATGTACGCAAAACGGCAGCTCTGGTTTATACGGACGAAGAGAGGAGAGAGCAGTGTTGCCAGCTTAGGGTGAAAAAGCCGTACGCTTTACATTGATTTAAATGGAGACGATACAGCTTTTTACCCTCGATCTGGCAACACTGGGAGAGCGTAAAGCCAAATTCCCAGCTGCGCCACTGATTTAAAGTATGTAACAACTTAAAACATGGATATTGGATAAATTAAAACAACAAACAAATAAAGAGATAAATAAAAGCAAGTATGAATAAATAAACAAATACGAAACGATTAATCAAAAAAACACTGACCGGCAAAATGAGAGACGCTGACTAACACTTCCAACATGTTGTCACGGGTCGGTGCGAGACCGAAAGTTCAACAGGCAACAGGCAGGGGAAGAGGGGTCAACGATGCAAAAAAAAAAAAAGAAAAAAAAAAAAAGACTACGTCGCGGCGGATATTAGCATTGCGGGATTTCAAAGCCGAGAGACAGAGCTTCGATGGTTATATCCTCCAACCTCCACCGAAATGTCACCGTACATCACACAGAAGTTTGATTTATCACAAACGGAGAGTTTCTATAGGTCCAATGAAAATGTTCGTTGCGAAATTGAATTTTGTCGCGCAAACAAAACGAGATACGATCCGTCTGTTTGCGAAACGGATTAATGAAGAGAGAAATATAATGTTTTTTCACTGCATTTGATTATCCGATTCGAATGTGCACAGGGCGCGCGGAAGAAAATGAATGCATAAATTATCAGGGAACGAATAACGAATAATGATGTCCTAAATCAATGTTGATATATTCCACATAATTGTAGATAAAAATATATGAATTAATGGATTAATTTGAGTGAGATGTCCTGCGGTGCTCTAGAAAGTAACGTATTTGAGAGGAATTATTATGATTGTATCATTAATCTTCATCCCAGAAAAGACGTATAGTTTTTCGAATGATCAGCAGTTGGACTATGATAATAGTGTCTCGTCAAATCAGCGAGCCGATCATTTACTTCATCGTTAAACCTATCGTTAAGACTGTGTGTGAGTGATTCTATTGGTCGAATATTGTAAAACTTAGCCGTTGCTATGGTAACCATCGTTTTAGTGTCCGTTTTTTAAAGGTTACTCATGAATAGCCTTTATAAAACGAGTCTCTTAACGATGGTTACCATAGCAACAGCCAAGTTTTACAATTTTCAACCAATAGCATCACTCGTAGACAGTTTCAACAATCAGTTTAACGATAAAGTAAATGATCGGCCCGCAGGTCTCGCCAGGGGGCAAAAAACTGATGACCTTTATCTTATTGGATTCTCAACATGCATTTGATCCGCAGTAGCGCACCAAAAGTTTCTTCATCTCTCTCTTTTCTCCATTAAAAATCGTATGTTAGACAAGGATGGACACGGGGATAGAACCCCCTCTTTCTGTCCTTTTCTTACTTATACATTCAAATGGGAAATGAGAGGAATGGAAGAGATCCTGGTTTTGCGCCAGTGGTTTGATCCATAAAAACTCAGACCATTGAGATCGTAGCAGAGCTGCCAGTTTGCGTAGAATTAATCGCATTTTTCAATTCACCGATGATTTCACCGGTTGAAAAAAGATTACTCAGTTCAGTTCATTGTGTATGACTGTAATGCAAGAAAATACTCATATCTGTAATCTTTTCTCAACCAGTAACCGGGTTCGTCGATGACTTTATTAAAACTTGCTGGCATTTTAAATAATTAACGACATTTCCGTACAGTCATACACTGAACTAAACTGTGTAATCTTTTTTTAACCGGTGGAATCATCGATGATTTGAAAAATGCCATTAACTATACACAGAACGGCAGCTCTGGGTCGTAGATAAACCTATAGCTCTTTTCCAATTCCATAATTTCGGTAATTTTGAGAGGGAAACACATTAACCCTTTCATACCTGAATATACTTTTGTTCAAGAACAGATTTGTGACCATCATAGCTGATCTGGGCACAATTTTCTCGTGTAAAAAGATGTGCATGTGACATTTTCATTCTCTCCATAAGATTCCATGTTATTCATATGTACACGGAAAAAAAAGATATGGAAACCCTTGAGGGCGATCGACTCCATTTGCCAAGCTGAATCGATTGAGGGGTCACAAACGGGGATTTTGCGACATCACCTTTTGGCCCAATGTTAAGGAGTCATGAATCGCATGAAGTAGGCATATGGCCCTAGTTGCAAAAGGTATGAAAATCCTTGAGGGCGATCGACTCCATTTCCCAAGCTGAATCGATAGAGGGGTCACAAGGGGGGTTTTGGTGACATCAAATTTTTGCCCATGTTAAGGAGTCATGAGTCACCATGAATTATACGGCCCCAGTTGCAAAAGATATGAAAATCCTTGAGGGCGATCGACTCCATTTCCCAAGCTGAATCGATAGAGGGGTCACAAGGGGGTTTTGGTGACATCACATTTTTGCCCATGTTAAGGAGTCATGAGTCACCATGAATTATACGGCCCCAGTTGCAAAAGATATGAAAATCCTTGAGGGCGATCGACTCCATTTCCCAAGATGAATTGATAGAGGGGTCGCAAGCGGGGTTTTGGCGACATCACCTTTTTGCCCATGTTAAATTGAACGGACTTTTCTCATATGATTTCGTGTGCTAGCCAATGGGTCTGTTGCACACTTCGGCTAGAGCGCTCGAATTCTTACGTCCCAATATCCTCAATTCCTCACAATAGGTTATGAGACGTACGGAGACCGATATTGGTGTCGAAAAATTATCACAATGAAACAATACCACACAGCAGTTCTAAGGATGATGATTGAAGTTGGAATCATACTTGGAACTCCTGTTTGTTATTGTTCCATTGTGATAATTTTTCGACACAAATATCGGTTTCCGTACCTTTCACAACCTGTTGTGAAGAATTGAGGATATTGGGACGTAAGAATTCGAGCAGACGCCGTCGTAGCGTTTACTGTTTATTTGTTTATGGAGTCAGGTGTGATGACAGTCGGCCATGACTATTAGAATGCGCCACGCTAACCCCGCGAAATATGGTGCACGTGGTAGAAAGATACAGGGGTGAATACTGAAAAGTGTCAAGTGTTTTTCGTAATTTGTGAGTTTATTAATTAATTTTGGTGTTTTCTGATGCTGCCATTGTTATTTTAACGGCTTTTCATAAATGGATTAATACTATAAAACGCTCTAGCCGACTCACTTTTTTTAAATTTCCATAAGGCTCAATGTAAAATGACGTCTCTTATATGGGACACTGGGAGCGAAAGGGTAAACGTCAAATCTGGCAACACTGAAAAAAAAGCAAACGAAAAACGGACGGTAAAAGAGCTTAAAGCAAGTTTTTGGCATGAAGCTCCTCTTTTTTTCTTTTTTCTTTTTTCTTTTTTCTTGTTTTTTTTTTCTTTTTCAAAAATAGATATAAGGTTAAAACGAGGACGGTGATTTAGGTATCGACACCAAATCCTGTGTTGCCAATTTTCGAATATTTATCCGCAATATCTCCCATCAGCGTATAGCTCGACGATGAGAATCTGATCAGGAGATTAAAACGTCGGAAAACGTTTTGCCTTCAGGTCGCTTTCTGAAAGGATAAAATGTAAAAAATGTATATTTATTTTTAATCTTTATTAATCATTTACCACAGAGTCTAGAGACCGTGGGTTTAAACCTAAACCTAAATTTAGAAACAATAATTTTTGCAGATGACACTAATATAATAATCAAAATTAGAAATATTCTTGAGAAATTATATGGTGTTTTCTCAATTTTTTATGACTGGTGCACTGCAAATAAGATTGTTCCCTAGTAGAAATAAACCTCAAGGCCCTCAAGAGAAAAGCCCTCATTGAGGGTAATTGGAACAGAGGGCTTTGAGGGTGCCCTCAAAAATCTTGATGGTTTTTTTCAGATACGTTCGGGGATGATATGGGGCGTTAATGGGGAGGGGGTGGTGGGGAGGGGATAATATTGGGGATTTATGTAGTCGACAAAAATTAGACTCGTATATACTCATTCAAACTTCAATGGTCACATATTTTTCATACATCGTACCGACCAGACCGGGATTCGAACCCGTCACCTTCCGATCCCTAGTCCTACACCCTAACCGATACACTGTTCCGACAGTTGATGATGGGAGACGAAATTCGTGTATATAAGGTTGCGCGGACGACTGAAGAGAAAATACGCTTTGTTTTTGTCCGATTGGCGTGAAACTTGGTGTCCTCGTGTATTTTTGGTCGAGGAATCCGAATCTGCCACCAGATTTCTAAAATTAAATAAACAAAATACGAAAACTTTAATTTTTCTTTGTATCATGGTGCTAGCACCATCGGTCATGGTGCCAGTGCATCATAGCACCATGAGCACCATGGAAAACAGAGTGCCAGCTTCATCGGTCATGGTGCTGTGTTGCTAAAATGTTTACCAGGGAAACTGGGTAAACGAAACAGTGTTTGATGGTGGAGTCACACTGATTTTAATTTTGAACTGGAACCCTGGAAAATATGTAATGCATTCTTGAGCTTATTTAGCGCCTGGAGGTTATGTAACGGTCTCCTTTACACTTCTCCAGCCCCTGGAAGTTATGTAATGGATTCTTGATCTTTTGTGGCGCCTGGAGGTTATGTATATTGATTTAATTACACTTCTTTAGCCCCTGGAAGTTATGTAATGGATTTTTGAGCTTTTGTGGCATTTAGATGTTAGGTTATTAATTCTATCACATTTCTCCAGCCTCTGGAAGTTAGGTAATTGATTCTATTACACTTCTCTCGCCCCTGGAAGTTATGTAATGGATTCTTGGGCTCATTTAGCGCCTGGAGGTTATGTAATAGTCTCCTTCACACTTATCCAGCCCCTGGAAGTTATGTAATGGTGTCTTGAGCTTTTGTGGCGCCTGGATGTTATGTAATTGATTCTATTACACTTCTCCAGCCCCTGGAAGTTATGTAATGGATTATTGAGCTTTTGTGGCGCCGGGAGGTTAGGTAATTGATTTTATTACACTGTTCTAGCCCCTGGAAGTTATGTAATCGATTCTTGAACTTTCGTGGCGCCTGGAGGTTATGTAATTGATTCTGTTACACTTCACAGGAGGCAAAAAAATTAAAATTCAAAAATCATTCACTTGTTTCATGGAAAAAATACCACACTCACCCTGGATTTGGATCCAAGAATCGTAAGATCGCACATTTTATGCTTCCTTGTGATCATATCACTTGATAATGATGTCCACAAGTTTCTGAGGACATTATATCAACTGTCATCCTCAACAATTGTTGATGGTCCTCAAGCTTGGGAGAACGTTCAAACGTTGCATCACCATTTTGAGGGCGTCATCAAACAGTTTTTATTGGTTTTCAAGACCTTGAGGGCGTAATCGTGATTTTTGAGGTCACCCTCAAAAGATTTTGATGGCGCCCTCGACAATGTTTGAGGGCCCTCAAGAATCTTGGTGGTGTCTTCATTGCCCTCAAAAGATTTTGAGGGCACCCTCAACAATATTTTGGGCCCTCAAGAATCTTGAGGGTGTCCTCATGATTTTTGAGGGCACCCTCAAAGGATTTTGATGGCGCCCTCAAGAATGTTTGAGGGCCCTCAAGAATCTTGAGGGTAACCTCATGATTTGTGAGGTTACCCTCAAAAATCGTTGAGGGTTCTTGAGAATCCTTGAGGTTTATTTCTACTAGGATTATAAATTTTACTAAAACATGTATTCTAAATTTTACTCCAGATGTATTATTTTTTGACCATCTGAGATTTGGTGAATACGAAATTAATGTAACACATGAAAATAGATATTTAGGCTTAACCATTGACGATAGGCTGACCTGGTCGAGTCATATCCTACGAACAGTAAAAAAACTAAATTCTCAAGTTTATGCAATCCGTAATTTGATGAAGTTCATGAATGCTGCTTCAGTTATGCTTTTTTATAATGCTAATATTCAATCCGTTGTGAATTATGGCATATGGGGCGCCTCTATAAATTCTATTAGCCAAGAAGTGCTCATAGTTCAAAAAAGAGCCCTCAGATTAATTATTGCAAGAAAACCATTTGGAAGTTCTGCTAGGGAATTATTTAAAAATATTGACTTCTGGTTACTTTTCAACATATAAATTAGATTAAGCAATTGGCAACTACGTTGTCAACTGTGTTAAGTTATTTAAATTAATAGACAGAATACTGTAAAATATTCGCTTCTTTTGCGAATAGGTGCAGGGTTGAGTGAGTGCAATGCACACACAAATAAATAATAATAAAAAAAATTAACCCTTAACTGCAGATGAGCCCAGATCTGGAACAATTACTTTGAAGCCTTATCTAAAAGTAGGGGACTTGAGTTGTACTGTCGCTGCATGGTGGGTCACATGTGGAACAGATACTAAACGAGTAAGAATTGTCGATTTTGTCCTAGAGCGCGCAGCACAGGATAGAGAACGTGCAGAGTGGTTGAAAATAGCTTACTGAAAATCTGATAGAGATTTTCCGATTTTCATTGTTATGTTTGGGAGTAACGCAGGGGTACCATATACATAAAAAACAACTATTGAAACTTACTAACTTATTTTTTACTACTTTAATTTTTTTTTTTTTTTTTAGCCTGAAAACTTTATTTTCAGTCGCATAGATACCTAAATGTGGGTAAGGCCATATTTGGAACAATTAATATTCAGGCTCTTTACCATTGAAATATAATGGAAAGAATTTTTTCACTATTTTTCCCTGTCTCAAGGATCAAAATTGTGCTGAAAAAAAAAAATTATTTTATTGAAAAAAAAAAAAAAAAGCATGCAGTAAAGGGTTAAATAATGTAAAAGTTGGTCACTTATATAAGAAAATCTGGCAACAGCGCTCAGATTGGACGCGAAATCGGAGCTGAGAAAAAAGTTGAAAGGGCGTAACTTGAAAGATGGAAACGAGAGGACTGAGTAACCGACAATCCCTTCCCTCCTTCCCTTTTGATTACCGGATCCGGGAGTTCAACTTAAAGGTACCTTAATTGAGTTTTCGAGTCATTTAACTCAATTTACGCTTCAAGTTTTTTTTTGCTGTACCGAAGTGCGGGTGCAGAGATACATTTTCTTTTTTGCTCCGCAAAAGACATAAGGGCAGTGGATCCAATTGATACAAGGAGTGGTTCGAGGAGGGAGTCCGTTTGTGAGAGTTAGTTTTTATATCTAACGCTTTTTTTTGTTTGTTTTTGTTTGTTTTTTTTTGTTTTTTTTTGTTTTTTTTTTTTTGTTTTTTGCAGTAAACATAGCTGTGTTTGGTCGTTTTTGTTGGAAGAGGTTTTCGAGAGGCTCCATGCAATCAAGATCTGGGGAAATAAACTTAGAATTTAAGTACAGCTATAAATTGATGAAGCTTAGTAATGGGGCTCTTGCAAACTTTTGCTATGAGCAAATATAAATAGTCCAATCTGATGGAACGACCAGCAAAAAACACGAAAATGGGCATACTGCAAACTTTTGCTACAACGATAATAGTAAAATCGCCTGAAAAGTCCATTGGTGGCATCAGAAAGTCATAAAATGCAATAATAAACTCACAAGAGGCGTTTAATGAAATCCAAAATGGCGGAGAAATATCGAGCAATTTCTATACATGCACCACGAACATCCAAGGATAGCCAACCTCACAATATTGATCACAACCAATCACAACGTAAACAAACACATAACCTCTACCTCCAGTGAGGTTGTCAAAGTTGGCCACCCTTGGATGTTCGTGGTGCATGTATACAAATTGCTTAAAATTTCTCAGCCATCTTGGATCTCATTAAACGTCTCTTGTGAGTTTATTATTGCATTTAATGACTTTCTGATGCCACCAATGGGATTTTCAGGCGATTCTACATTAGATTATTCTCTTTTAATCGTTGTAGCAAAAGTTTGCAACAGACCCATTACACTAAGAAAGTCTAAAATTCAGTAATATAAACTGACATATGACTGCAATAACGGCAAGATCTTAATGGCGCTTCAACGCAGGTATCATGGGAGATTCTTTTCTAATTTGTCACTTTCTCCACGTAAACACAGAGATATATCTCAATTTAGATAGTAATCTCCCATTACACCTGCGTCTCTGCGCCATTAAGCCCGATTCTGAGACAGTGAATTTCATGATTTTTTAAAGTACTCATTGTAATTTTTAACGGTTTTTATGCAAGAATCAACTCTTCAATCCCCTATAGAAAAATTTTGCAAGAGCCCCATTCACGGAAAAAAAGATTGGTGAAAATAACCATACGGATACCTGATTTTGGCACCTGCTAGATGTTATGGTAAACTTGACCAGAAGTATGATACATTTACAGATACTTTGAGTACATTCGACATGCAATCAGGTAACATTACCTAGTACCTGGTCAAAACATAGTATACTTCTGGTTAACATATCCATAACATCAAGCAGGTGCCAAAATCAGGTATCCGTATGGTTATTTTCACCGTAGTTTTTTTTCCGTGTTATTATAACGTTACGAATACAGGGTGTTTCAGGTTTGACTAGTGGCGGCTCGTGCAATTTGGCAACCTTGTTTTTTACCATTTAAACCTGAGTAAAAGTATTCATGGATACATGGAGTGGTTTACAGGATCATAAAGTGAGTTGTTCTTTCAACACTCTTTTTTTTTTCGCAGTAAACATCAATGTTTGCTCTTCTTTATTACAACATGGGACCGTATGTAGTTTTCCCCTGAAAATATAGGGGGTCTCTTCAGATTAAGTTGGATGTGAGAAAGTGTTCGTGGGATATTTTCTACAGTTTATTTAATTTTATTCTTGTGTTAAATAAAGGCGTGTGGGCGCCGAAACGTCTATTAATAAATGGTAAATGGGGCAGTTGCAATGGTCTGAATTGTTGTGTTTTTTACAGAGAAAATTAAAGTACTATCGACGAATCAAAGATTGTCGCAAGAGTTTCGCCTTCAAGGTTCTGGTTTGGCCACTCTTCATACTCCTCACACCTTGCAGGTGAGAGGCCAGTGCGGGTGGGGTGGGAAAGCCATCGCAGATCAGTCCCACACTTACACCCATAGCTGATTATGTGTGAAAATCTTGCGACAGTATTTAATTCGTTGATAGTACTCGATGAGCTGAGAAGAAAGATGCCTTTGGTTTCTAATTAAGTCCCATTGTTCTGGAGATGGGATTTTGACGCAAAATATATTGTTTTAAATGGGTATTCCGCGCAGTGACGTCACTACGCCCACGATTTTCCACAACTTTACACTTGTGCAACTCCAAAACCGGGACACTTAGGAAAAAACCAAAGTCATCATTGTTCTCAGCTAATCAAGAACTGTCATTTTCTTTGTAACAAACACAACATTTCAGACCCTTACAACTGTCCCACTGTAAAGGTTGGATCATTATGTTTTTAAGATTTTAATTTTTCTTTTTCATGTGTTTTAATTTGGGCTGAATAGCTCTTATTTAATTGCTTACTTCATTTATACTAATTATACTATAGAGTGTTATTCTCTTCACTGCAGGCTGATTATGAACAATCGTATCGTAATGCTATCGAGTCGATGAGCCATCATGGAGCTGTTGCAAACTTTTGCTACAGGCTTATCAATAGTTGATAATGGGGTAATACCCTGTAAAAATAACGATTAGCGCACTAAAAAATTACGAAATCCACTCCTAAACTCATAAAATACTTTTAAACGCGAGACTGTAATGGCGGCCGGGGCCGCGGTTTTCATTGGGGTTCCCTATCTTCAATCAGCGCCATCTACACGAGGTGTTCTCGCAACACCACACAAGAAGAAGAAGAAGAAGCATATAATTGCCATAAGAAAACCGCGGCCTCGGCCGCCATTACGGTCTCGCATTTAAAAGCATTTTGTGAGTTTAGGAGTGGATTTCGTGATTTTTTAGTGCCCTAATCGTTATTTTTACAGGGTATTACCGCATAATCAACTATTTATAAACCTGTAGCAAAAGTTTGCAACAGCTCCATTCCGACAGGTTTCATTCCGATAGAAACCCTCCCATCTCTACGGCAGTGGCGTAGCGTGCAATTTGGCAACGTTGCACGTTGTCCATTTTAACCCATGTAAAAGGTCGAATGCAAAGGTGTTCACCGAACACCCCAATACTTCGATATTTTTCATGCGTTTAAATGGATGAACTGCAACGTTGCCAAATTGCACGCTACGCCACTGCTCTACGGAAATTCTCCGATGACTCCTGAGCTATCGGAGAATCTCCGTAGAGACGGGACAGTTTCTATCGGAATGAAACCTTTCGGAAAGGCACCATCCAATTCAGTGGCGGCTCGTGCTACTTGGCAACAATGTCTTTACTCCATTAGAATCTATGTCCAACAGTCGATTTCTGGTGAAGCGCCGCTTCACTTTCGAATCGATTGTTTTACACGCAATCAAATGGAGAGAAGACATTGTTGCCAAGTAGCACGAGCCGCCACAGCCATCCATAATATAACGAGCTCTCGATCATCGACTCGATAGCATTACGATACGACCGTTCATTAATCAGTCATTTCACAAATCAATGATTTGTGAAATGTTTTGGTCGACCGGTGAAATCATTGGTAAAATAAACTAAAAAAAAAAAAAAAAAAAAAAAAAAATGTCAATGAATATGAAAAAAATGCGGCAGCTCTGCAAAAAGATCCGCTTTCATTATTATTGAAGGAAAAGTGCATGGAGAAATTACCAAGTGAGGCCGCCATAAAACACACAAATAAAAATTACATTCGGTCTATCGGCGATTAAGAAAAAAAAAAAAAAAAAAAAAAAAAAAAAAAAAAAATAGGTAATTAGCATTTCGTCGTCCTCACCATATACTGATGTCAATACAGAGAGCGGCTTTGGTAAGACCGTTAGGGTGCGGGGCGGGGGGGGCTGTAAGCGACTGTTTTCAGAACCAGGCGCTGTTTGAGGAAACGTCGACACCCCCCCCCCCCTCCCCTTGGTACTCTACTCACTTTTTTTTCCGTGTACACTTGTTCGAAAGCTTTACATTTTAATTTCCATTCATTTCTTTCTTGTTTGTCGTCGGTATTGCCCCCCTCCCTTCATTTTCCGCCTCCCCTCCCAACATTCGTCACGAGTTCGCCTCACGTTTTTTCTCCTCTCTTTTCCTTCTTTTTCTTCTTCCTCACCCTCCCCCACCCCACCCCCTTGATGCCGTTTTGCGAAGCTTTAATGCAGCATTACCACAATCAATCCATCGGTGCGTCAATCGGTTGAAACAAAGATTACACAGTCCCGTTGAGCGGTATGATATTGCACTGAAGAAAAAAAAAAGAATTGGTTCGCTCTACTGATTATAGAGGCTTTCAGTAATGGCGACTGCTGGTGATGAGCGTTCCAAACAAAGCCAGTTTGTCTCTCTCGCTCTCACGTGACCCCTACGTTCTGCCATCTCACTCTAATTTCAAAAATCGTATATAGATACTTATTTTGTGAAATTTTATGGCAGAAATGAATTTCTCGAGGCATTTTAATGCAATTTTGATCATAATATGTCGTAAAACAAAGCTCTGTATACTAATTTCGATACTAGAAAGAGATGGATATACATGGGGGTCACGGGAGAGTGAGTGAGATAGTTAGTTTGGAACGCTACGCGAGTTTTATCACAGCCGATTGCGACCGATGAGTGCACCGTTGTGGTTGTTGGCTAACCGTTGACTTCGCACTAAAACCGTCAATTATTGAAATTTGTGCAATCAAGTTAATTGGTCGTAGGTATTCACCCAGAAAATTAGGTATTCCAACCAATAATAAGTCCGTTGCAAACTTTTGCGGCAGCAATATGGAGGGTTGGTTCCGGGTTGGTTTTCGCGTGAAAATCACATTGAGAGTATCAAATAGTCTCAAAATCTACTCATAAACCCACAAAAGACGTTTTAAGCAAAGGCGGAAATGGGGGGGGGGGCTAAGCCCCGTGCGCCATTTCCAGAAAATTTTGGAGACACAAAACGTTTAGTCATTTGGTCATGTGATTTGGCCACATCTCAAAATTTCTGCGCTCATGGAGCATTTAAGGGGTGCAAACTGTGTCCCCCAACATTTGCCTAGATAATAATAGAAGGGGTATCAAGGATGTTGATAGTCTGAGTTATCCGTGATCAAACGCATGAGAAGCAGAAAAAAACAAAACAAAACGAAACAAAAAAACAAACAAAAAAACAAAACAAAACAAGGTCATCAGTTTTCAGTCCTCCCCCCAGTTATTTTATTTTCTCGATTTTTGGCCGCTAATCGGTAAATTTGGCCCATGGTGCGACAAGACAGCGCGCGAGGACACGAAAATGCGCAAATTGGCCGCTCCAAGCCTTTCAAGGCGTGCCATGGTGTCCGTGAGGCGTGACGCAACGTGATAATGAGTAGTGAGGAGCTCAATTTAGTCGGGTGTTAGGCAACCCGCATTACACTGGAGTGTTAGGCAACCCACGAGACGCTTAAGGGTCGGGAGGGTGATGAGAGCTTTAATTATTACTTACACCCTCCGCATCTCTCTTCATCTCAGTCGATGCAGTCGGTTGTAGAACGTGTAGACGTATATACACTGTACAGGGTGACTATGAAAGAATGTATCCACTCAGAAGTAGAGATGGTTGCTGATCGGGGAATTGAAGGGGCTTTTTACCACTTTAGGGACAATTTCCACACAAGCCTGATAAGAAGTTGACTTGCGAAAGTAAAAATATATGCAAATGAGGTGGCAAAAAAGAGCTTAAAATCTTGAGGCTTGTGTTAAAATCATATTGTAAATGGAACCAACTCCTTCAATTTCTTAAATGGCAACCACTCTAACTTCTGAGCATAGATTTTGTTTGAAATCACTCTGTATATCTGAGCCCGCATATATGAGGGAGTCAGAGACTTAAAATTCTCATCACAATTTTACCCCAGGCTGCGTATTCTTGCGGAGATCATATTTTGTACACATACAGGGTGTAAAAAAACCGAACCTAACCTATCCCCTGAGACGCAGGCTCAGGGGAGCCTATCTCGAAAACTCTGTGGGACGACCCCTATCGAGTGTTACATTGATCGAAAGGACATTGAAAACTGAGCATTTTGGCGCAAATTAGAGGTCTGTATCGTGGAAGCCATGAAACGTGAAACCCGCAGCATAACTTTTTAACTATTGATCTATATATGCATCCAAATTTTGCAAAGATGTTGCTTTTAACATTCCTCGGGAGGACTTTTTTTTGTTATTTTGAAATTTTAATTTTTAAATTAGTTATGGATGAAAAACGGTTTCCATTAAAATCAATGGGAATGGGTAAAAAAAAGGGAAAAATTAGAATATTTCAAAACTGGACCTTTGGATTTGGATTAAAATGTCAGAGGGGGGTCTGAGGGTCTCCCCAGAATATCAAAGGGGTATGAGGGACTCCCCTAGAATATTAAAAGGGGTCTGGGTGTCTTCCCCAGAATACTGAAAGGGGGTCTACGAAAGGGGGGTCTGGGGGTTTCCCCAGAATATTAAAGGGGGTCTGGGCGGTCTCTCCCAGATTAAATTTGATGTGAGCAAGTGTTCGGAGGGTGTTTCCTATAGTTTGTTTCTTACGCAGAGAAAAATTTCTGATTCAAATTACGGAACGTATTAAGAATTTCGGGTAAAAAGAAATTCCTTTTAAAATAATAAGAATTCTTATTGATTCAACGAGAATTATCATTGGTCCAATTGAACGTTCTGCGATGATTCAGAAAAATCACAAGAAAGAATCGTTGGATGAATAAGAATTCTTATTATTTTAAAAGGAATTTATTTTTACCCCATTATTAATAATACGGTCTGTAATTTCAACCAGAAATTTTTCTCCGTGATATGTTCTAAGTAGCGCAGCGCGGCAACGCGCAACAGCTCTTTACGCACGGCGCACGATCCCCCGCAGGAAATTACTGCGGTGTTCCACTTAGAATAACAAAAGCAGGCAAAAGTGTGAAAGAGACTAGCTAGAGACAGTAACGTGTGATAAGAATAAAAAAGGGCACCCTCACCTCACTCTCTCCCCTCCCCCCCCCCCCATCAACCATAATCTTCAAAGAGACGATCTAATTAAATTCAGCTCTCCAACCAAACCCCCTATACCAGCAGTACCAGCACACCCCCGCCCCGCCCCTCTTACCACAGAAGAAAAAAAGGAGAGAAAAAAGTAGAACGAGGGGTAATGGAGGGCTCTTTGGGGGGGGGGGGGTTGGCAGGAGAGAAAAAAGATCAAAAGAAGATTAGGGAGGCTGTTTATGTTGTTCCCGGTGCTTATACTTGCGCGTCAAAGAGCGAAATGAGACCTTGAGGCGCTAATTAGAGGCTATCTCTGAAAGAATAGCTTGAAAAAGAATGAGGTATGCTGGTATGCTGGTGTGAGTGCGGTAAGCTCTTCACCGAAAAAAATAAAATAGTTAAAAAAGTACAGAACAAAATGATTTGCTAAATTAACCTATAATTCTGTTAAATTAACAACTCAAATGCTAAATCAGCAATTCATTTTGTTAGCTTAACAACTCACTTTGCCCAACCAGTAAATCAAAAGGAAAAAAATAACAATTTCATGCTGGAATAACAAATTACTAAGTAAGTAAAATCAGCAATTTATTTTGCTGATATAACAAGCTTAATTGTTAGATCAACTAATTGGGTTAAGTTCTGTATTTTTTTAACAATTTAAAATTGCTAAATTGGCAATGTCTATTTTGTTAAAAGAACACCATTATGTGGTTGATTCAACAACTATTTTTGTAAATTCAACAAATAAATTGTTAACTTAACAAAAAAACCCTGGTTGATTTAGCAACTTTCAATTTTTGTTAAATCAGCTAATTTTGAATTGTTATTGCTTCAACAATTGATTTTTTTCAGTGTTCCTAAGAAATGAACGTTATGATTGAATTATACTTTTCCGTTAAGAGTATACCGCGTACCGCATGTACTATATGACTTTCAAAAGAAAGTATCCTGCGGTCAAAATATTCATTGTTAATTTTTCCGTTGTTTTCAATAGAGTTTACAATTTATCAAGACGTACTCTCAAATGGGCTGCTCAGTCCTTGAACACTTGAAAGTCACAAAATTGCATAAAGCTTAACGATATTTGAAGGTGTTAAAATTTTGACCAGAGTAGTTCCTTTTGAAAGTCATAGTACAACACTGAGAGAAAAAAAAAAAAACTTTGGCAATATATAGATACCGAGCATTCGTTAGGCAGGAGAACCACAGATTTAGGCCGGAGAACCACTGCTTTAGGCATATTGCTTAAAAAGTTTGGTTCTTCTGCCTAAAGAGTGCTCGGTATCGATATAGTACCTAATGACTTTGGTCTTTGTGCCTATAGTGTTTTCTCAGTGATAAGTCTTTCGGAAGACTTAGGACACCTTAACTTTTACGAGAGGGCTGCTGAACCGTCTCGTTTGCACGTGGCCACTACCTGTGTCGTGAAACAAAGGCTGTCCCATAAAGACCTGGATTGGCGCTGTTATACTCAAAAAGTCAAAAATCAAGCAGTCGATTGAGCTACTATTGTTTTCATTGAAAAGAAAAAGTAAAAAGACATCGATTGGAACAAAATCAATGTATTTGAACGAAAACTGACCAAGTTATGACATTTTGCAAATATGGGGTGTAGGTATAAAATCGCCTACGGTATTTTGAACAATTTTTTTTCTCTCTTTAAACTTAAACCTATGAAACTTTTCCAATGCTTTTTTTTTTTTTTTTTTTTTTTTTTTTTATATAACAAAAACCACTTGACGACGTCTGACAAGTCATCAGAAATCCACTGTATACATATGAAGTCCCGATTTAGCTCCTTGCGATTTCTATTTTCTGGTTGTTGACCAGTGGCGTAGCGTGCAATTTGGCAATGTTGTACTGTGTCCATTTAAACACATGTAAAAGGTCGAATACGAAGGTGGTCACCGAACACCCAATAGTTCGATCTTTTTCATGGGTTCAAATGGACGAACTGCAAGGTTGCCACATTGCACGCTATGCCCACTAGGTTGTTCCAAGGAGTAAGCTTTCCATGGCAAGTGATTTGAATCAAAGGACGCAATCAAGACCGAAGTCCAAAATTTTTTCAAAACCACCCCATAGAGGAGTTCAAGGAAGACGATTCAAGAGACATGGGAAGAACATATAGAAAAGTGAATCAGATTTGAGGATCAATACTTTGAGAAAAATAGAGAGGGTCTTGAAGGCTCAGAGGACAGAAATGAGCATTAATTGATTTTTGTACATTTTCGTTAAGAAAAAGCCGTAGGCAATTTTCGTACTACTCCCTCAGTGGCGTAGCGTGCAATTTGGCAACGTTGTATTGTGTCCATTTAAACCCATGTAAAAGGTCGAATGCGAAGGTGTTCACCGAACACCCAATAGTTCGATCTTTTGAGAGGATTTAAATGGACACATTACATTGTTGCCAAATTGCACGCTACGCCACTGTACTCCCTATGTTCAAAATGCCATAGTTAACAGAGTCGCAATTTTGGTAAAGTAAGTGGATATTGGTCTGAATAAATTTCTCTTGCAAAAACCCCAAGTACAAGAAGAATGGATAAAAGTAGGGACCATATACGTGACAGTCGAGGTTCTATAAGTCTATCCTTTTCTAACACTCGGGTTTAATTGTGAGGAGAAAGAGTGAGAGAAGAACATATTCCTGGATCCGCCGTTATGACCGGTAGAAATTAAGCCTCGAGAGAGAAAAGGAGGCTGGGCTGGTGTAACACTTTTTTTTAAGAGGGCCGAAGAAACGACGACCTTACGAGAGAATTCCCACCCTCTCCCTCCCCTACCTCTATTCCCCTCCCTCTCCCCTCGCCACCCCCAAAATCCCTGCGTCAGCCCCCACCCACGTAACGCTCAACTGTTAAAACGGCTTCCCAAGTCCCAACAACACAGCTTCGATCCCTAACTTTTCAATTCGCCTTTTTTAATTGTTGCAGTTTCCTCTGTCTGTGAAGCATCCATAAAAATTAAAACATCGGGCTCGCTCGTCATTAAAAAATCCAAGCGTGATCAATGTACTAACTTCTATGGAAGAGCGCGCCTGGTCTTTTCTGGTCGTATATTCTTCTTCTTTCATTTATTCTCAACGAGGCCCAGCCTAGCCTTCTTGAATTTGAGTTCTCGCATTCGTAATGAGCAGTGTTGCCAGATCGACGGTACAAAGCCGTATCGTCCCCAATTTAAATCAATGTAAAACGTACGGCTTTTTCACCCCAATCTGGCAACACTGGTAATGAGTCAAAGTTTTGGAAAGAAGCGCACCATGGTTTGATATTCGTAGAAAAAAGGCCAAAAAACAGAAAATAAAAAGTTGCGTACTTTCGCTACAACAATACGACACATTGATTCCAATGTTAAATTCGGCAAAAAATATAACGATGCGTACTTTAAAAACTTTCAAAGTCCACTCGTTAACTCAGGAAATCACTTCAATTTTAAACATTCCGCGCTTCTTTAGATACTATTAAAACCAATGAGCTATAACTTCAGAGTGGCAGTGGATTGGTCCACCTTGTGCCACACAGGGTATAGAAGGAATCCCGGGAAAAAGCGGAATTTCAAGGTTTGAGGTTAAATTTTGTAGGTCCTTTCCGGCGATGCCCGAGTTTGTTTACGAAACGACCGGAAACAACCTACAAAATTTAACCTCAAAATCGATTTTTACGGCAAGATGACGGCGCCTTAGGTGACAACAGTGAACCAGCGGAACGTTCCTTGATTTGCCACTCTAAAGTTAATTATAGCTAGGTGATTAAAACAGACAGGATGGTTTCAGGAGCAGGGATTTGGAGCCGGAGCCACGGCTAAAATCGTAATTGGTCTGCGATGCGGACTTTTGTTACAACTATAAAGAACCCTGATCCTTACGTAAAATTCGGCAAAAATAACGATGATGCGTACATTAACCCTTTCAAACCTGAAAATACTTTTTGTCCAGGAACAGACTTTTGACCATCATAGCTGATCTGGACACAATTTTCTCATATGAAACGATATGCATATCATATTTCCTTTTTCTTCATAAGATTCTATGTTTTTCAGATGTACATATGTACAACAGATATGAAAGGGTTAAAAATTTTCAAAATCCACTCATTAACTCAGAAAATCACTTCCATTTTAAACAATCCACGCCACACTAGACACTATTATCACCGACATACTTACAACTACATTGACGGAACAACCTCGTTTATGTAAACATCGGAACATTTGAATGCTTCGTTTAGATGCATGCCATACAATGGGGCTGTTGCATACTTTTGCTATAAGCGATTTAGTAGTCGATTCTGGTGTAAAAACCTCGAAAAATAACTGTGGCAGCACTAAAAACGTCCGAAATCCACTCTTAAACTCAATAAACGCTTTTATTTGCGAGGGCGTCATGATGGCCGAGGGCAATAACAATGGGTTCCTATCTTAGTTTCGTCACTCTTTCTATGCTGACAAGAATGATTTTCACAGAGTAATTAGTCATCAGAGCGATGATCCACATCCGATGAATGGTACCGCAACACCTAGTGACACCGGTGTCAAACGAAAGTCGTCTCTTATTGGTCACTTCTTGATGGAGTCACAGTATTTTGTGATTGGGATCCTCCCATTGTTATTGCCCTCAGCCGCCATTACGTCCGCGCAAATAAAAGCGCTTATCGAGTTTAGGAGTGGATTTTGGAAGTTTTTAGTGCTGCCATCGTTATTTTTGGAGGTTTTAACACCAGAATTGACTATTAAATCGCTTGTCCTATTCTTGAATTACAGACCTTGCCGAGATAAGGGCGTGGATGAAAATTCATGCTTTAGAGAAAAAAATGCGTTTGAAAGTGGTTTTTCTATACGTTAAAGTAGGAAATAAATAAAACATTTCTGAAAAGCATAAACCTTTTCTACGCCTTTATCTCGGCAAGGTCTTCAATTATATTTGGAATCTTTGATAAACCAGAAAAGACCGGGCAGTTAATGCAGCCAACATTTCATGTATTTGTAAGGGAATTCCATCATTTTGGAGTAACGATGTTGTTTACATATACACTATGGCCGTTATGTGAATTTAGTGTTAAACTTTAGACTCTCTCAGTGTGATTTCCGTGATTTTCGCTGGTTTTTACATCACATTTGACTATCCATTTGCTCACAGCAAAAGTTTGCAAGAGCGCCCCATTGACATAATTTGCACAGACATACACGGAAAAAAAGATTGGTAAAAATAACCATACGGATACCTGATTTTGGCACCTGCTACATGTTATTGTAAACTTGACCAGAAGTATGGTACATTTACCGATACTTTGAGTAAAGTCGACGTGTAATCATAAGTAACATCACCTAGTACCTAGTCAAAACATAGCATACTTCTGGTTAACATTACCACAACATCTAGCAGGTGCCAAAATCAGGTATCCGTATGGTTATTTTTACCGTAGTTTTTTTCCGTGTACTATACTACATCCATAACGGAAAGTTTTTAATGGCGGCTCAACGGAGAGATCATGGGAGATTCCTGTCTATTAAGTCACTTTCTCCACGGAAACACAGAGATATGTCTCAATTTAGATAGGAATCTCCCATGATATCTGCGACTCTCCGCCATTAAGCCCGATTCTGAGAGTGAATTTCGTGATTTTTCAGTGAACTCATCGTCATTTTTAAGGGTTTTTATGCAAGAATTAACTCTTCAAGCCCCTTTGGCAAAAGTTTGCAAGAGCCCCATTGTGGCGCAGGCTGTTTGAAATCGAAGTGATTTCCTGACTTAAAATGAGTAGTTGAACGTTTTTAATGTATGCATCATTATTTCTGGCGAATTTTACGTAAGAATCAAGGCTCTACATTGTTTTAGCAAAACTGCGAGACAGATCCATTTAAACCTAGAGATGCCACTGGAAAGTTTTAAATCAAGCTTAGAAACCTTAGACTTTTTTTTCTACCGATTTTTGGCCATTTCTTTCCGATCTCAGACCATTGTGCAGCATTAGGAAAGGGGAGGGGTGATTTGGGGCTTCATCAGGCTGAATTTATTTAAGGGCCCCTGCTGTGAATCCAAAACGTGTCATTTTTTTTGAAACTCCTTGTAAAAGTGTTCCATGAAATTCGCCACGACAGAGATCTGTGGTTCATCTCAACTATAGCTCCCACGGAAATCCATAAAATGATGTGGAATTTTGCGGGTCATTCATGTGATAATGGAGCTCTTGCGAACTTTTGATGTGAGCTAATGAGTAGTTTAATCATATGTAAAAACCAGCAAAAATCACGAAAGTCACCCTACGAAAGTTTAAAATTCAGTAATAATAAACTCTCATATACTGCTACAACCGCAAGATCGTATAATGGCGGTTAAACGCAGGCATCATGGGAGATTCCTGTATCTAATTCGTCACTTTCTCTCCGAAAACACAGAGATATGTATCAAATAAGATAGGCATCTCGCATGATACTTGCGTCTCTCAGCCATTTAGACCAATTCTGAGAGTGAATTTTTTGATTTTTTAGTGTACTCATATTTATTTTTACAGGTTATTATGCAACAATCAACTCTTCAATTCCCTGTTGCAAAAGTTTGCAAGAGCCCAACTAAGCTTAAATTCTAATAATATTGACAGATGCCCAACGGTATGTATCAACCAATGAAATTTAAAGTCATTTTAGCAGAGAATTCTGGTGTTTGTCTAAGGAAAAATTCCGGGGCGGAATTAAAGATGGTCGCGAGAAGTAATCACAAGCTAAGTTTCCGCCTTCAAGGTTCGGTTCGAGCGAAACCATACTCCTCACCCCCTTAAAAGGTAAGAGGACATCTGGGATTTGACCCGAAAGTCCTGGCCAAACACCGGAAAATTGAAAACTCCAAAAAAGAAGCAGATTGGTGGTGTTCGAGAAAACTCGAGTAACCGCTTCCTTTGCCCCTAATAGGTGTCACGAACATCTACGGGTTATTCCCACCTGTTTCTGGGGCACCTGGAAAAAGGCTACCTAGCTGTCTTTTTACGGTTAGTAATGAACCGGCGTGGATGGTTGTCACACCCGTACAGTTTTTTTTTCCGTGTAGGTACTATCGACGAATTAAAGATTGTCGCGAGAGTTTCACAAGCTAAGTTTCGCCTTCAAGGTTCTGGTTCGACCACTCTTCATACTCCTCACACCTTGCAGGTGAGAGGCCACACGTAGGAGTATTTGACCCGAAAACCTGGCCAAAAACGGAAAATTGAAAAGTCTTCCAAAAAACAAACTATTGATGGTTTTTGAGAGGTAAGTAACCGCTCTATTGCGTAATAGGTGTGTCGGAACATCTACGTTTATCTACTGTTTAGGGGACAACATGGAACTGAGCGCTCGACGCACCTGCGGTTGTTCACCGCCCGAAGCGCTGTTACTAATCAGTCAACATTTTCCATCAAGGACAAGCGTTGGTGCAATGGTGCATCCAAACATTTCAGCGATTATGGACGTTGTTTTAGATGGTATGTGCTTCATTTTGGTGGCAACAATTTCTTTTTCCGTGCATTTTTGACCCTTTTACATCTAATTTAAAATGGACATGAAAAAAATCTCTAATTTTAGGCTCTATCTTTGTAAAAAAAGGCAATTTTGAATACGTTCCGGGCAAAACCGGGCACAACGAAAACAAGGGGGTTAGAGTAGACCCTTTTAGGCAACTGCTCCAACAGTCAAAAATTGCAAGAAATTGCCCCTTTTTTGTAAAAAACATGTTGAAGTCAAGCCTTTTTTATGAAATAAGCGTCAATAACTCGGCAAAAGAATGCGCTATCGACCTTTGGTTTGAGCCAAAATTCTTAATTTTTTACGCCTTTTCCAACCATGAACCGTGCAATAGGAGTTTTGAGTTTAAATTGGAAAATTAACCAAAATCGATTTTCAAATATTCAAGAACACGCAAATATTTTTGGCCAGGTTTTTGAGGTAAATACTCCTACGTGGGCCAGAGCGGGTGGGGCGGGAGAGCCGGTGCAGATCAGTCCCACACTCACACCCATAACTGATCAAGTGTGAAAATCTTGCGACAATCTTTAATTCGTCGATAGTACTTTAAGGACACCCTATGTATACAGCAGTTTACGCCGTTACGTCCTTACTAAAGAAGTCACGCGCCGCCATTGATTTCAGATTATTTTTACTATACAGGTTATATTATTTTCTGACAACTTTCACAGACAAAACGATTGGTCCATGACTATGAAAGCATGCGAACAAAATTGACGCGGATAATACTTCAGGAAAATACCGCCTCATGAATTTCGTTGCTAATGTGTCGCAGACCTTGTACACCTAAGTTACGAGATGATTGATATGCCGAAACACGGATACTTAATCATCAGCGAAACCAGAAATTCTCTGCGCCTCTATCCTTTCTTTATGAAAACACGAATGTTAGACAAGGATGGACACAGAGATAAGCCCCCTTCTTTTCATCCTTTTCCAACTTATGCATTCAAATAGGAATTTGAGAGAGATAGAAGAGATTCTGCCAGCGCCATTGACTTAATTAAATCACGACGTGCTCGAATCCAGCTCAAATTAAAAAAGGAAAAGAAAAAAAAAATCCGACGGCGAGTACACAGTAGGTACACACAGACACACAAGCACACATCATAAACAAACATGCATAAGCGGATCCAGGAATTTGTGATGTGTCTCTCTATCTCTCTCTCCTTCCATTTGAATGCGTGAGTTAGCAAAGGACGAAGATAGGGACACTAAAGACACGTGGCTATCCTTTTCTAATACATTAGTTCAAATGTCTGGAGTGAGAGAGAAGACAAATTCCTGTATGCGTTCATATGAACATGTCACTTTAGGTGATAGAATATGAATGGAGGATAGGGAGGCGTGGAAAACGGCGAAAATACGCAGAAAAATACACATCTCATACCGTCGTAAACAACAGGCCCGCTCTTGAGCTTGCGGTTGTGAGACTTCCTATTTTAAATTAAATGGCAAGTCTACCGAACTGAGGATGAAAGACTGAAAGAGCATGAATGACATTTTGCCGTATATTGTCCATTTAAACGCATGACAAAGAAATAGTGGATGAGCCCATCATCGCCCTCCCTCGAATCGATATTTTATATGGGTTTAAATGGGTAAGCAGGTGATTCAAATATAACATTGCTGCACGTGAGTGCTGCGTATACGAAACAAAAGCTGGCTCGCAGCGTAATTTTCTTAAATAAGAGCATTTAAAAGTGGAAATTTTGGCATTCAATAAAGTAAGCAATTAAATCGTTATTTTTGCGATGTTTTGAAGACTCTAAAGTATGTAAATGCAACAATATGCAACATGTAATTCTTGTTTTTGGTATTTTTTTGTTTTTTTTTTGTTTTTTTATACAGTCGGCGAATTAAATAATGTTAGTTTCTGATTTAGGATCAGGTAGGCTTACACGTAATGCTTTTTACTGTGATGTGTATCGTAGCTTGCCTACAGTGGCGTACTTTATATCGTTCGCCGACAACTTTCTAGTTTGTTGCGTGGCGCATGCAGGATTTTTTTTGGGAGGGGCCTGGTAAAAATGTTCCATGACCAATTTTACATGGAAATAGATTTCCAAGAAAATTGCTCAAATTTTCATGGAAACTGAGTATTTTTCCTTGGAAACCATGCATATTTCCATGGAAAAAGGAGTGTTTCCATGGAAAAATACTCAGTTTCCATGGAAATTTGAGCAATTTCCATGGGAATCTATTTCCATGTAAAATTGGTCATGGAACATTTTACATGGAAATAGATTTTCATGGAAATTACTCTTTTGATGGAAACCGAGTATTTTACCACGGAAATCGGTGTAGTTTCCAGGGAGAAATACTTGGTTTCCATAGAAATCGCATCAATTTCCGTGTAAATTTGGTCATTGAACATTTTTACCACTAGCTAGCACTGATGAGCGTTAGGCTGGAAATTATTTCCCCTCTCCCGTCCACCCCTAAAAATTGGAGGTCCGGGGGGATTTAGCCCCCTTAGCCCCCCCCTGCGTACGCCACTGCTCGTTGTTGTTTTTTGTTTTTTTACCTTCCGTCCACAGGTCGCGATTTCGCGAGCAAAGAAAGAGAGAGAGAGAGGAGAAATAATCAACGTGAGAGGGGGTCACCACCGTCGCGGAAAACACTAAACACAGGTCACCCAAAAAAAAAAAAAAAAAAAAAAACAAACAAAAAACACACCACGGAACTCGAACACGAGGCGCGCACGACACGAGTTACGAGACACGAGCAGAGTGGGTGGAGGACGGAAACACACTGAGAAAAACACTCGAGTACCCCGTGAGCTGCGGGTGGGCAAGGAGGGGGGGGGGTTGAGAGGCTGGCGGGTAGGGAGTCGGGGGACCGGGGGTGCTCACTGCTCGCTATACTAGTATGCTGACTCGGCTTAAGATGGTTGATCCGACTCAACGCGATTGCCCTGTTGCCAACTCTGAAAAAACAAAGTGTATTTAGAACCTAAGCAGCTTTTTAAAATAGCTTCGCAGAGCAAAATTCCTAGCTCTACCTGAGCAAATTGTGGTTGTCCTGAAGCACTACTTCGGTGGAGCCAAAGCAAGAAAAAAAAGGCTGTTTAACCCCTTACGGACCAAGCTCGAATATACTCGGTTTTCTCCTCTAGTCTATATCACATTGTTCCAGTATCAGGATGACGAATAAACACGATTCTAGATGTAGTATAAAAAGATGAGATTTCGTCTGGCGCCTCCAATCCGTCGTATATGCAATTTCAACTCCCCCGAGTACGAACAGTTAACTACCTTCCCTATACAAACGGAAAAATGACGTTCATGTGAACTGACCTGGTCTTTAAAGGGTTAAGTAGTGTTTAGGTACTCCAGCAACTTTCTCCGGTATAGCTTGAACTTTTGCTTTGCGAAGCTATTTTAAAAAGCTGCTTTGGCTGTACATAAACTTTGTTTTTTCAGTGAACGAGCTATACCTATAAACCTGATAAGTGCGACAACGCGACGTCACAAAAAAGTGGATCTAAACAAATGCTCCATCATCAAATGCTCACAGTGTACTATAGTCTGACGCAGGGGCGGCTCGTGCGATTTGGCAACAATGTCATCCTTCCATTTGATTGTATGTCTAACAATCGATTCGAAAATGAAGCAGCGCTTCACCAGCAATCGATTGTTAAACATAGATTTAAATGGAGCAAAGACATTGAGAGCGGAAAAAAGGCAAAAAATCAGTGGAAAGATATAGTTAACAAAAATAATTTTTAGGGAGTTTTTCAGCTCAACTTAAAACATTTTTGATAACATTTCTTGGTTCAAAACACTTGTGAAAATTAAGTGTTCTCTATGATTAAAAATTGGTCTCGAAAGTTTATAAATGAGGCGGTGGCTGCAAAAACAGCACATACCGAAAAACCTGATTTCCAGAAAACGCATTTAAAGTTTTCATTTGCTAATAACGCGTTGATATGATTCGGAAATGAGTACAATTTTTCTTGGTTTTATGATTTGAACCCTTCTTGAAGAGAATCCAAGGACAAATTTAAAAAAAAAATGGTTTGAGTTCATTCGCGGCCAATTTAAAAAAGTGAGTTATGTGCGGTTTTTGCACCCAACAGTTAAATTAACGCAAATTTAATAGGATTTGACAGTTAAATGAGAGAATAATAATTTTTTTGCCATAATTTATTGAAACATAAAAATTTAAAGTAAAGTAACAACGCAAACTGAAACACAAAAGTTAAAACTAAATAATAAATCAGCTATATTTGGCTCGCAATTAAATGTAAAGGAAAATGACCTCTCAAAGTACATGAGCATAGCCAGCAATTTGGCAACCATGAATTCTTCCCATTTGAACGCATGAGAAACAATCGACTCTTGAGGAGACCATGGCTCTTTTACTAATCGATTGTCTCTCATGCATTCAAATGGGAATATTACACAGTTACACACAGTATACGTATAGTGCATGTACTCGTATGTGCTGTTTTTGCACCCATCGACGCGATATCTCCGCGTAGAATCATCGTCACGTCACCAAATTCACAGGGGTGATACTTCTTGAGTATAATTTTCAATTGCGCTGTTGGGCGCAAAAACAGCACATACGCGCATGGGCTGTTAATGCAGGGGCCGCCTCAAATGATAAATTGATGAGAAATTGGCTGTCTGATTTCTGGCCCTTTTTGTTTATCCAATCCCAGACCATGTTGAATTGGTGGGGGAATGGGGGGGGCAACTCCCTTCCCCTGGCAGTTTTTGACTTTGGGTCGAAAAGCTAAAAAAAAAAAAAAAAAAAAAAAAAAAAAAAAAAAAAAAAAAAAAAAAGTTGTCACTTTTAGCGAGTATAAGTTAAGAAAATTGTTATTTAGGGAAAGAATATGTAAAAATAAAACCATTGAAATGAACGAAAAATCAATGAGGCTGATGCACACTTTTGCTGTAAGCGATTTAATAGTCAATTCTGGTGTAAAAACCTCCAAAAATGACGATGGCAGCACTAAAAACTTCCGAAATCCACTCCTAAACTTAGGAGTGGATTTCGGAAGTTTTGAGTGCTGCCATTGTTATTTTTCGAGGTTTTTACACCAGAATCGACTGTTAAATCGCTCATAGCCAAAGTGTGCAACAGCCCCATTACTTTAGGTACACAGTTTGAAATCCATTATCCGCATTGTTACCACAATTCACGAGCCGCCACTGGAAACCTGTGCGATTAAGCAACACTGAAACTTTGACGTAGGGGTCTACCTGTACATCCAGGTAGGTATAATCCCATAGGCCACTCCTCCCCGCCCCGCCCCCTCCACCACCCCCGCAAAGCGGGGGATTAAAGGCGTCAACTCGATGTAAAAGAAGCGGGGAAAAGAAAGTTGTAAGAAATCTTCTACGTGCCTCCCTCGACGCAGAAGGTTCTGTCGACTCAAGAGTCGAGGGCATAAGGAGGGGTCGAATCGAAATTCGTCACGTGCGCGAGGCACCGCGAAAAGTTCTTTGCCTGCTCTGACCCCTTCAACCCTTTCTGATACTGCGCTCTTTTATCCTTCATATTCATTCATTCGGCAGTGGTGGCTCCTTCCCCCCTTAACCCCTTATATTGCAGCTAATTAGGAACCCATAACATCCTGGCCTAGCCGTATGGTCACACAATTAGGGAATATTGGTTTTTTGGCGAAGACATTCTAGTGGCGAAGCGTGAAATTTGGCAACCATGTATTTTCTCCATTTAAAGTCACCAAAAAAGTCGAACGTTTTAGTCATCCGCGATGACTTGACATTTCGACCTTTCTAATGTCTTAAAGAGGGAAAAAAGAACGTTGCCAAATCTCAACGCTGCCGTTTTGCGTATAATCAATGCTATTTTTCAATTCACCGATGATTCCACCGGTTGAGAAAAGATTACAGAGTTCAGTTCAGTGCATGACGGTAATAAACTAAAATACTCGCATCTGTAATCTTTTTCTCGACCGGTGGAGTCGTCGATTACTTTAAAAAACTTGCGGACATTTTGATTAATCAACGGAGTTTCCACCGCGCGATTACGGAAAGATTACAGATCAGAGTATTTTCGTGCATTACAGTCATACACTGAACTGAACTGTGTAATCTTTTCTCAACCGGTGGAATCATCGGTGAATAGAAAAATAGCATTGATTATACACAAAACGGCAGCCTTGGTTAAGACAAGTGAGACCATGGGCGCCGCACACTGGACGAAAAGACCGACCCTTATGCTCGGATATGGGGGGTCAAGTCAATCTGCAGAAAACCTCAACTTTTTGACAAAAAGTAGTCTTTAAAAACCCAAATGTAACTTTTCTGACATTGTTTTTTTTTTCTCGCGCCAGCACTATACCTCACCATTGAGTGACAAATTTGACAAATTTGACGCTAAAATTGCGTGTTTTATTTTGCCTTCAAAAGATGTGTGAATCTTTTTTCCAACAAACGCTGATACAGTAGTCATTTTCACCATTGCATATAGATAATTTTCGACGTAAAGTTTTTTAAAATCATGCAAATATAGATGTGTATGCAGTGATGATTTTTGTTCAAATTTAACATTTGAAGGTTTAAAAAAATTAGAATACAGTTTCAACAGGGTATTTAATCGAATTTAATGTGAACTTAGAGCTAGTAGTGCTTATTACAGCATGAAAAAACCTCCTCAATGATTTTTAGCTGCCAGAAACTGCCAATGCGAGAAATAATCGTGTAATAACACGACGCGGCGCACATTGGAGCGAATTAATCGGTGATGGTCGGACACCCAATACATCACTGAAAATAAAAATGCGATTGTTTTTACCGTCGAAAAACAAATTATATCGGGTGATTCTTGTGGGAAACATACACAAAATAAGAAAAAAATTCAAAAAAAAAAAAAAATAAATAAATAAAAAATAAAAAATATAAATAAAATAAAAGAAAGAAAAAAAAAAATAAAATATAAGTTAAAAAGATGTCGGTTTTAAAGAAAAATAGCCAAAACAACCCGAAAAAACAAAGAGAAGAGCGCGAAACTAGCCGTTTTCGTCCAGTGTGCGCCGTCATTGGATGCGTTTTTGCCAGTAGCGCACCGAGAGTTTCTTCATCTCTCTCTTTTCTCCATTAAGAAACGTATGTTAGACAAGGATGGACAAGGGGATAAAACCCCCTCCTTCTGTCCTTTTCCTACTCATACATTCTAATGGGAAATGAGAGAGATGGAAGATATCCTGGTTGCGCCAGTGGTTTTTGCACATGTGTTTACATTCTGAGGGCCGTTGTTATGTTTTTGGTAAACTGTAAATATCACAATGCCGCATATAATCTCGGACGGTGTAATCTTTCGATGCTTTAGTTGATCGACATCTATTTACGCTTTTAAAGATTCCTATGAAAATTATTGACAATCTCGAGGTGCATTATGATCAGTGGCGTCGCGTGCCATCTGGCAACAATGCAACTGCTCCATTTAAACTCATTAAATATATCGAATTTTCCTCGTGCACAGTGCACCCCCTGAATTCGATATTTTACATGAGTTTAAATGGGTGGAATACATTGTTGCCAAATTGCACGCGACGCCACTGATTATGATTAAAATTAACAAGTTCGTTAAATATTAACTCTTTTATCCGTTAAAATCCGTTGGATCCCTTCGTTTGTCAACAAATGAGCAAAATTGGCCAGACCCTTCGAAAGAAACTGAAGCTGGACGCGATTTGCATCGCGAGGAAGGCGAAAAACTTCACCACTTTATCTCCAACCGACGAAAATGTGACGTCGAAACAAGATCTCACCAACATCGACGGATTTTAAGAGGGTAAGTACCCAGTTGGGTAAAATTGATATAGGGTAATATTTCAACCCTTTTCACTTTAAAGTGGATTTCATGCTTAACCTGACAGTTGAGAAAAAAAAAATGTCCTTTACTACAGAATCATATTCAGTTTCTTTGAGGCATTTCAAAAATATGTAAGAAGGAGAAAATACAATTCGCCAGTAGGTATACAGGGTGTTTCAGACCACCTGGCAAGCTTCTATTCATGAGTGAATACAGGAATTTTTCTTACTCTCTCTTCAGCCGTTTGAACTCATGGGTTAGAAAAGGATAGCTGGGGCCATCACGTGACTTTCACCTCTATCTCTGTCCTTTTTTAACACATGTAATCGAATAGGAGAAGAGAGAGATTGACAAATTCCTGTATCTGCCCATGCTTTTACTGTGGAAAACTATAAGGCAAATACAAAAATTTGCCGTAACACTTGTTACGTAACTCAGAAGAATTCGGGGGAAATATTTTCACACCTCCCCCCCCAAACCACCCCTTGGGGATTATTTAGAGGGTAAGTATACCCGTACCTCAAAAAAATCAAATAAAAAGTGTATGTTTTGATTTTCGAATCTACATATATTGAGGCCTTTAAAAAAGAAAGCTCTTTTTTATTATTATAGTTCTGGGCACCGAGGCCCTTCCGGGCCTATTGTGCCCAATTATTATCCGACTAGTTGGACCAAAGCGGCGTCCCCCTAATTAGGTTCGACAGAGCTACAGCTGCTACAGTCAGTTTTTTCTTGTCAGTTGGAAGACATCCATATACCAGTCAGTTGAACCTAGTATGTGTATCTTTCATTTGTCCAGCACTTCACACTCAAATATCACGCAGGGGTATAGCTGATTCTTCCTCCAACTTACAAAGTCTACGAATAAGTTCTGTTTCCATCACTCCCATATTGTGTATATGGTTTATTAAGGTGGCTATGTCCTGTCAGGAGTCCAGCTCTTTTACTCTTGAGGTTTCCCCCCTTTTTTTGTTGTAAAAACCTCACTTGAAAGAGTTCGGGGTGGTTTTTGAAAAAACAAAAACAAAAACAGAATAAAAAAAAACTCAAGAGTAAAAGAGTTTTCTTTTTTCAGGTCGCATATCAGATTCAAAAATCAAAACATACCCATTCCATTCATTGATTCCTTTGAGCAGATACCCGGTACCCAGCCCCTAAATGATCTCCGAGAGATGGTTTTAAGGCCTGAAAATATTTTCCCGAATTCTTTGGGGTCGTCATACGTTATACGCGATTCAACGACTCTTTTCGTATTTGCCTTATGGTTTGGCCCCAATACAAGCTTGCACAGGTGAGTCTCAGTTGTTCTGAAACACCCTGTATACTTACCAGGATCAAAATGTAAAAAAAGGAACTCGCTTGCACGACAGTAAAATTTATTAAACCCGTCGGACGCATTTCATGTGTACTGCAGGTTGCGGGCACCAACATCCACTATAGCGGATCCAAGATGTTATTGTCCTTCTCTCTCTTTTCCCATTGGAACGCATGTGTTAGGGAAGGATAGAAGAGGGGGTGAAAATCACGTGACGGCCCCTGATGACTCTGTCCTTTTCTAACACATGCATTCTAATGGGAAAAGAGAGAGAGAGAGAGAGAGAGAGAGAGAGAGAGAGAGAGAGAGAGAGAGAGAGAGAGAGAGAGAGAGAGAGAGGCGGGGAGAGAGAGAGAGAGAGAGAGAGAGAGAGGAGAGAGAGGAGAGAGAGAGAGAGAGAGAGAGAGAGAGAGGGCGGAGAGAGAGAGAGAGAGAGAGAGAGAGAGAGAGAGAGAGAGAGAGAGAGGGAGGAGAGAGAGAGGGGAGAGAAGAGGAGAGAGGGAGGGGAGAGAGAGAGGGAGAGAGAGGCGGAGGGAGAGAGAGAGGGAGAGAGAGGGGGGGAGAGAGAGAGGAGAGAGAGAGAGGGAGAGAGAGGCGGGGAGAGAGAGAGAGAGAGAGAGGGGAGAGAGAGAGGAGAGAGAGGGAGAGAGAGGGGGAGAGGGAGAGAGAGAGAAGAGAGAGAGGAGAGAGAGAGAGAGAGAGAGAGAGAGAGAGAGAGAGAGGGACAGAGTCCTGGACCCGCCAGAGCCAACATCAGCGGCACAAGTCACTTACAAGTTTACGAGTTTCAAGTTCAATGATTCTGTTGCGTACCTACTTTTGCTTTAGCAATACGGCACAGTGATTCCAACGTTCAATTCCGCGGAATTAACGATGGGAAGTGCGCACATTAGAAACTTTCAAAATCTACCCGTTATAACTCAGAGAATCACGTCTTTTTTGAAAAACCCGCGCTGTATACTGCATCGACATCAGTGATGCCGATGTTATGTGCTGTTTCATTTGAGAATGAAAACATCGATTGAAATGATGATTTTTTTTCGATGGAAAGGGCGCTTTTTCAATGATGTTGGGGGGTGATAAGTTGGCTTTAAGGTGATTCCAGGCGAAACTTTTCCAGATTTCAATCCGATGGATAGCGCCACTAGTCGCTTTTGGGAAAAGTCGTGTTTTTGGCGTTTTAAACTGAAACCATAGATAAAACGCAAAATCCAATAACGCCAGCACGTCTGCAAAATTTCTTCATAGATGTTTTGAGCCCAAAATGAGCAAAATTGGTTTAAAATTAAATCCGTAAATTATGAAATTCGTTTCTTTCCATAAGCTTAGTGAATGAGAGCGAGCGCGAGTGATGATACGTCATTCTGCCTCACTAGCACTCATTGCGGCTTACGGGAAGTTTCGTATTTCATAATTTCCGGCTTTATTTTTGAGTGTTTCAGCCTGAAACTTTCAGGGTGTCTTCCTAAAGTATGCTCGCAGGTGCTGACGTTCCTCAAATTTGTTTTCTTAGCGTGAATTCGTCAAATTAAGCATAAAACTGTTGACTTTTTGAGCAGCGCGACGTGGTGTCCACAGTTGGAACTAATCGACCCTGGAATCACCTTAAGAGGTGGGTCCAGAGACAATATACACATAACAGAGACCACGCACTATCTATCTTGCCCATGATGTTTGCGCGCGGTGGCAACTCTTTTTTTTCGGGGTCTCAACAGTACACCGCAAACATGGTCCATACGTTGACTGATGAGAAACGTCGTTGAGATTTTTGCCCAGGGAAACCAAAGCACCGAAATCGCATCAGTCAGCGTATGGACCGTGTTGGATGGTGCACCCACATGCTCTCTAGCACTAGCCGCACCAGTATAATGGTGCTTGTGGTCACGTAAGAAGAACTGAAGATACGGTCAGTGGCGTCGCGTGCCATCTGGCAACAATGCAACTGTTCCATTTAAACTCATTAAATATATCGAATTTTCCTTGAGCACTGTGCACCCTCTGAATCCGATATTTTACATGAGTTTAAATGGGTAGAATACATTTTTGCCAAATTGCACGCGACGCACGTAGGAGTATTTTATCCGAAAACCTGGCCAAAAGCGGAAAATTGAAAAGTCGTCCAAAAAAATAACTATTTGTGGTTTTTGAGAGGTAAGTAACCTCTCTATTGCGTAATAGATGTGTCGGAACATCTACGTTTATCTACTGTTTAGGGGACAACTTGGAACTGAGCATTCGCTGAAACATTTCAGCGATTATGGACGTTGTTTTAGATGATATAAGCTTCATTTTGATGGCAACAATTTCTTTTTCCGTGCATTTTTGACCCTTTTACATCTAATTTAAAATGGACATGAAAAAATCTCTAATTTTAGGCACTATCTTTTTTTAAAAAAAAGGCAATTTTGAATACGTTCCGGGCATAACCAAAACAAGGGGGTTAAAGTAGACCCATTTAGACAACTGCTCCAACAGTCAAAAATTGCAAGAAATTGCCCATTTTTTTTTAAACAACATGTTGAAGTCAAGCCTTTTTTATAAAATAAGCGTCAATAACTCGGCAAAAGAATGCGCTATCGACCTTTGGTTTGAGCTAAAATTCTTAATTTTTTACGCCTATTCCAACCATAAACCGTGCAATAGGAGTTTAGAGTTTAAATTGCAAAATTCACCAAAATCGATTTTCAAATATTCAAGAACATGCAAATATTTTTGGCCAGATTTTTGGGGGTAAATACTCCTACGTGCGACGCCACTGGATACGGTCGTAATTATTGTCACCATTTGACAACTGTGAAAGTAGAAGAAAAGAAAGGGTTCCCCGGCTGTATCCATGTATCATTCGAAACTTGAAAAGTTTTAACGCACTTCTCTCCTCAGTTCGCTGGCGCTATAGCTTTCACGGCAGTTCGAACAAAGGCAGGAGGGGAAAAGGGAGGAGTGAGGAAAAAAAACTTTGATCGTGAATATCTCTCGTTGGGAGTTGCGAGAATGAGAACCTGTATTCACGCCGTCTCGTCGAGCGTGAATTCATGCATTGAGTCGGAAACTCAATACCCATTGTAATTTCCTAGAGAACGCGCCTTCATCCTCGCATGATACAATTCCAAGCGCAAGACGTCACAAAACAACGATCATCTTCACTAGTCAAGAAATATAAGCATACCTTTAACCCGCGACTCAGGACGGGTTCGAGCGTTAGAATTTACAAGTTGAGGTACTTACCTGAAACAGAGAAACAAAATAAAATTACAATCCTACGAGTGTAAATAAAATAATAAACTTCACGGAAAAAAAACTACGGTGAAAATAACCATACGGAAACCTGATTTTGGCACCTGCTAGATGTTATGGGAATGTTAACCAGAAGTATACTATATTTTGACTAGGTACTAGGTGATATTACCTGATTGCATGTCAAAGTTACTCAAAGTATCGGTAAATGTACCATACTTCTGGTCAAGTTTACCATAACATCTAGCAGGTGCCAAAATCAGGTATCCGTATGGTTATTTTCACTAATCTTTTTTTTCCGTGTTCATTTAAGGTGAAAGCGCCAGTTAGAAACACCTAGAGTACCTATAATACAAGGGAGAGTATAGCGGTCTGTGAATCCTCCGCTGATTGGCTGCGACATTTTAGGCGTTCAAGGAGCTCTTAGGGCCCAATTTCAAGATGGCCGACCGGGTCGATCATGTAACCGGTGTAACCGTTGAACATTTTCCAGCGGGAAACGGTCGTCAAACTCACCGTTCACAGACACCGTTCTCATCAACAATGTAACATAACCTCAAACAACACGACCGCCACCATCTTGAAATTGGGCCCTGAGAGCTCCATGATCGCACACCGCCATAATTTCTCTTATATAGGTACCATGACTTTCAAAAGAAAGCCCTCTCATCGAAATTGTTCTTGATGAATTTATCTTTTATTTTCCATCGTTTTGAATTTTTGAGGCATACTGCCACTAGTGCCGCTACTAAGAGACTGGAAAATAACTGAAAGCCATAAAATTTCCCCAAATCGGGCCCGAAATGTAATAATGAAAATTTCCAACAGGATACTTTCTTTTGAAAGCCATAGTACTCTAGAGACACCCCCAAGAACGGCAACAGTGACAGACACCCAAAATTTTAAATTCTTTTGCCCCAAATGTACAATTTTTCGGACCCAGAGAGCATTTTAAAATGCTTAGTTATAACATCGAAATAGCAGAATTTGGAAGTAATTTTAACTTTTCAGATCAGGGCATCAATCTTTTGGGGTGTGTGTAACTGGTACCGTTCGTAGGGGGTGTCTGTAACTGGTGCTTTCACACTAACCCTTTATGAACCAAGCCCATAAGTCTACTCGTTTTTCTTTTCTAGCCTATTTCATTTAGTTTCAATCTTCATTTCGGATAAACGGGATTATCGATGAAAACACAGACAAAATAAGGTTTTTTCGGGCGCCTTCAATGTATCGTATAGGCAGTTTCAACTCCCCCAAGTACGAACAGTTAACTATACCTTTCCTTGTATAAACGGAAGAGCGGCGTTCTTGTGAACTAACCTCGCCTTCAATTCGACGTATAGGCAATTCCAACTCCTCCGAGTACGAACAGTTAACTACCTTCCCTATGTAAACGGAAGAGTGACTTTCTTGAACTAACCTGGCCATTAGAGAGTTCAACCCCCGTCATGCACAAGCACAAAATAGGTTGCAGGGAAAGGGCTCTGATTGGTTCTTACTCATTGAGTGATTCAGTTTACTGCAAAAAGATTTGCCGACCAATCAGAGCTCAATTATTCAAAATTACTTGGTTCGTGTGAGCGTGTGGACAGGGGCGTTGCAGTGGTGTCGCGTGCAATCAGGCAACGCTGGATTTAGTCAATTGAAACCCATGAGAACTATCGATTGGAAGGAGTATACTGTGCACCTCCTATATCGACCTTTTTCTTCTGTTTAAATAGACCAAATTACAGCGTTGCCAGATTGCAAGCGACGCGTCTGTGCGTTGGTATTACTGTTAGATGATGGAAAAGTGAGATCAAGACGTTACAACCATCTGATGTTTCAATGGAACCTGAGTTTCATTTGGTGGAACAAGATGGTATGCTATCAGTTTTTTATAGCTGTACTGAAAACATAATTTCTGACCCGTGTCGTTGTTTCATCGTGTTCCAATTCAGCAGGGCTGCCGTTTTGCGTATAATCCATGCTATTTTTCTGTTCACCGATGATTCCACCGGTTGAGAAAAGATTACACAGTTCAGTTGAGTGTATGACTGTAATGCACGAAAATACTCTGATCTGTAATCTTTCCTTAATCGGTGGAAACTCCGTTGATTATAGTCTGTTCAATTTAAGAAGACAGTCGGAGATTTTTCGGAAAGTGCACAAATGGCAACAGAGGCGAGGCGCATACAATGGGGACGGTCTCCGATCGCCAAGCCACTGTCAACTCGTCATTGCGCCGGCCGCGCTGTGGGTTGAAGAGCGGCTACCTGACCGCCGACCCTTTTTATCCGAGTCCGGGATGAGGGAGGGAAAAGGGTAAAATTTTAAATTTCATATTTACGCAATTTATTTTTGCGCTAGTACACTCTACAAGAAATTTCTGTCCAATTGAGTGTAAAATTCATATAAATCCGACCATATTCAAGATCACATGTCCATATGGACAGTGCAAATGGAGGAGTTCCCCCTCCTTCATGAGTGATCTTGAATATGGTCGGATTTATATGAATTTTACACTCAATTGGACAGAAATTTCTTGTAGAGTGTACTAGCGCAAAAATAAATTGCGTAAATATGAAATTTAAAATTTTACCCTTTTCCCTCCCTCATCCCGGACTCGGATAAAAAGGGTCGGCGGTCAGGTAGCCGCTCGTCAACCCACAGCGCGGCCGGCGCAATGACGAGTTGACAGTGGCTTGGCGATCGGAGACCGTCCCCATTGTATGCGCCTCGCCTCTGTTGCCATTTATGCACTTTCCGAAAAATCTCCGACTGTCTTCTTAAATTGAACAGACTATAATTAAAATACCCGCAAGTTTTTTAAAGTCATCGAAGACTCCACCGGTTGAGAAAAGATTACAGATGCGAGTATTTTAGTTTGTTACAGTCATGCACTGAACTGAACTGTGTAATCTTTTCTCGGACGGTGGAATCATCGGTGAATTGAAAAATAGCATTGATTATACGCAAAACGGCAGCCCTGCAATTCAGTGGCGAAGCGTGCTATTTGGCAACGTGGCATTTGGTCCATTTGAACCTATAGAAAAGGTAAAATCTGTTGGTCATCAGCGATTCCTTGATATAAATAATTCGACTTTTATCATGGGTTTTAATGAGCCAAATGCAACGGTTCCAGATGCACGCTTCGTTACTGTGTTCCAAGCCTAGAAAAATAAACCTCAGGTATTTTCTTTTAAAAATAAGTTCTAAAAAGAAAAAAATACATTAAACCGAGCTTCGTTGAGGACAAAAACCGGAGTTCGATCGATAGATCGATTCGTTAAAAAATCTTATTGCCGCGACGGAAGGTTTATTGCAAAAAACCTTTCCTCATTCAGGACTCCCGCATGCCTTCCTTTTTTCTCAGAATCAAGTTTTTCCTTTGACATCTCATAGGCGCAGCACTTGTGCATGACATCCTTTAAATGAAAAGAATCAAGTGGATTGCAGGGAAAAAGAAAAAAGGATTTATTGATCCACGCCGAAGTGACTCTGAAATAAATGCTTGAGGATGGATTTCACGGAAATAATATGAGTGGAGTCGCATATCCGTAGTCATATGGAATATGTCTTTCTCTTTCTTCGTCTATTTGAAGGCACGTGTTGGAAAAGAATGGAAAGAGAGGTTGTCACGTGACTTTAGTCCCTATTTATGTCCTTTTCTAATACATTCAGTCGGGGAGAGAGAGAGAAAGAGAGAAAGAGAGAGAGAGAGAGAGAGAGAGAGAGAGAGAGAGAGAGAGAGAGAGAGAGAGGGGGGGGGAGAGAGAGACAGAGAGAAATTCTTTGCTACAGCCATGAGTGGAGACCAAGATTATCAACTCTTTTGTGAAACTTCTTAGCAAGCAATCGAGTATAGAAATTGATCTTCAGTCCAGTGGCGGTTTTTGCAATTTAACGACAATACTTTTGACTTTGACAATGCATGTATTAGATGAAAAAAGAGGCGAGGGTCATCACCTGATAATGGTTTTTCATATCAGTCCTTTGGCGTAACACAAGCATGTCCATGAGAGAGTAACACGAATTTCTGAATCCGCGCGTGTATCACAGAACTAGACTTCATATCATCCGATGCACCTTAAAACTCACCAAGTAAAATGACAAAAAAACTTCTTTTTTTTTTATTTTTTTTTATTATTATTATTTTTTTTTTTTTTTTTATTTATTGTTAAAACTCACTTATCTTAACTTTACGCCAATGGCGAATGGCGTAGCGTGAGATTCGGCAACCTTGTATATTTTATATTTGAACCCTTATAAAAAGGTCGAATGCAAAGGTGTTCACCGAACACCCAATACTTTGATCTTCTTCATGGGTTTGATTCTGCACATAGGCGACGCGTATAAGGGGCTATTGGGGCTACAGCCCCCCCCCCCCACTTTTTTGGGAACGAGGGGCTAAAACAATTTTTGAACGAGAAAAAAAGAAAAAAAAGGAAAAAAGGGAAAAAGAAAGAAGAGAAAAAGAAGAATGAAAAAACGTTATCAATCTCTCATCGCCATCTGTCTGCTTCATTCAGAAGTTACTAAGGAAACGAGACTGTCACCTTTTGTTTATATTCTTCAAAAATTTTCCTAACCAAATTGTTTCAAGTGTCTATTTAGTCCAAAGAGCTTGATTCAAAATGGGGGTTTTTCTCCCCCCCACCGATTTTGCTAAAACTTTGTATTTTGATAGTACTTGATATAAGTAGTCTTTTTTTTCAAATAAAGTTTTTCCGAAAATAATTAGGGGGGGAGTTACAGTGTTGCAAAGTTGCACCTTTCAAAAATTCATAACTTTCGCGTAAATCATCCGATTGAAACGCGGTTTTCACTAAAAGATGCGGATTGTAAAGCACTTTCATGTCATCTAAACGAAATTTAATTTAAATAATTTTTGACTTAGTTATTGTCATTTTTGTGATTTTTAGGCCACCCAAAATCTACTTAAAGTGAAATAAAAAAAAATGGTATTTTTTGATTTTGACCGGGTTGAAATATGTTATTTCTCTTTAAATTTTGCGTAAAATGAGCCCAAGCAGAATGCAAGGCGATTTTTTGTTCCGGAGTTATGCATTTTTTAGTAAGCGAAAAACGAGTTTTTTAGGGTACCCATAAGCGTTCGATAGAGAGGCTCAAGTCGAATAAATGGAAACGGTGTTTTTTGATTTTGATCAAATTGAAATATGTTATTCCTACTTAAATTCTGCGTAAAATGAGCCCAAGTAGAATGTGGGGCGATTTTTTGTTGCGGAGCTATGCGCGTTTTAGTAAGCGAAAGTCGAGTGGTTGAGGCTACCCGGGCTACCCACGTCTTTGAGCCTCTCCATAGAACGCTCGACTTTCGCTTACTAAAACGCGCATAGCTCCGCAACAAAAAATCGCCCCACATTCTACTTGGGCTCATTTTACGCAGAATTTAAGTAGGAATAACATATTTCAATTTGATCAAAATCAAAAAACACCGTTTCCATTTATTCGACTTGAGCCTCTCTATCGAACGCTTATGGGTACCCTAAAAAACTCGTTTTTCGCTTACTAAAAAATGCATAACTCCGGAACAAAAAATCGCCTTGCATTCTGCTTGGGCTCATTTTACGCAAAATTTAAAGAGGAATAACATATTTCAACCCGGTCAAAATCAAAAAATACCATTTTTTTTTATTTCACTTTAAGTAGATTTTGGGTGGCCTAAAAATCACAAAAATGACAATAACTAAGTCAAAAATTATTTAAATTAAATTTCGTTTAGATGACATGAAAGTGCTTTACAATCCGCATCTTTTAGTGAAAACCGCGTTTCAATCGGATGATTTACGCGAAAGTTATGAATTTTTGAAAGGTGCAACTTTGCAACACTGTAACTCCCCCCCTAATTATTTTCGGAAAAACTTTATTTGAAAAAAAAGACTACTTATATCAAGTACTATCAAAATACAAAGTTTTAGCAAAATCGGTGGGGGGGAGAAAAACCCCCATTTTGAATCAAGCTCTTTTCAGTATTTTTAAATTTTAGCCCCTTTCATAAGTCAAAATTACAAGTGTTCCAAAAGAAAAAATGGTTAATTATCCCCCCACCCGCCTGCGTCAAACTTTATTTTGAAAAAGGTGAAGAAAGAAAGAAAAAAGAAAGAAAAAAAAACTGTTGATTTTTAGCCCCCCCCCCCCCACTTTTTGACCCCACGCGCCGCCCATGATTCTGCAGATTTGCGAAGGAATTCCCGCGCTTTTCATATAAAAATGCTTTTAAAAATTCCGCCGCATCTTTGAAGATGGCGTAAGAAGTCGTCGTAAATGTCAAAAATTACACGCGAGATTTTTAGGCGCTGATCAATATCCTTCTTAAAACTAGACTTCATCATCCGATGCGTCTTAACTCACTCATCTTAACTTTATGCGCACGGGTGCAGTTTTAAAACGTTGCAGTTTGTCCATTCAAATCCATGAAACTGATCGAAGATCGAAGTATTGGGTGCTCGGTGCACCGAGAGAATTCTTTTTTTAATCCAAGATGTATTTAGTTTGTGTTAAAGAAACTGCACAGTGAAATATTGACTAAGAAGAAATTCATTTAATCCAATGAAAATGTCTACCGCTATACAAGGGCAAGATTCCTTGTTGTGACAGTGAGACTCCTTCGTGCAATCAGAACTTACTTCGCGCGAGGAAAACTGTCAAAAGTAAACTTGTTTCCTTGTTTTTAAAGAAGTGACGCATTCGACCTTTTACATAAGTTTCAACGAATACATTACAACATTGCAAAATTGCGAGCTACGCCATTGACCATGTATATAAAATTAAGATGAGATGTGTTAAGGTGCATCGAATAATGAAGTCTAACTTGATGAAAGATATTTATCAGCGCGAAAAGACACCTCGCATAGATTTCCGACATTTACGACTTCTAACGCCATCTTCAAGCATTATTGCCTTTCTCTCTCTCCTCCCATTTGAAAACGTGCGTTAGAAAAGGACAGAAGAGGGGGCCAAAGTCACGTGATGGCCCCCTCTGCTGTCCTCTTCCAACACATAAGTTCAAATGGTGAGAGAGAGAGAAGACAATTCCATGTATCTGCCTATGCTTTAAAGATGCAGCGGAATTTTTAAGAGCATTTATACGGATCATGAAGGGCGCGGGAATTCCTTCGCATATTTTGGCAAACTTGCAAAAGCTTCCGATGAAAGGCCCGGATGGAACTTCAAGTATCGAGTATATAATACAAGAGGCTCACGATGAATGAATGAAATGGAAAAGATCAAAGTAGAAAGAGCACCTGTCGTCGTGCAGACAAAGAGAGGAAACAGCGAACTAAGAGGGAGAGGGAACTATGAGTGAGCGACCCACACTCTTGCGGCTCTCTCTCTCTCTCTCTCTCTCTTTCCCCTCTCTCTTTGTCTCTCTCTCTCTTTCCCTCCTCTCTCTCTCTCTTTCTCTTTTCTCTCC
>VMOF01000013.1:19199543-19245290 GCA_011764245.1 Trialeurodes vaporariorum | reverse complement strand
AGAGATATAAACAAGAGATAAAAAGGAGGAGACAGTGAAGAGAGCGGGAGAGTCCAAAACCAAATGCTTTTGCAGCTGAACTGCAGTTATGCGAAAATCCGAGCTAAAATCAGCGGGAGCACGGAAGTAATTAAACTGCGATTACAAAGAGATGGCTTGATAGAAATAAAAGGCAGGATGAGAAGGATATAGAGAAGGCGGGAGGAAAGGAAAATTGGCGGCGAAAAGAGGTGGTGGAAAAGAAGTTATATCACTGCGAGGGGGTGGGGTGGGACTGCTGCAGGGAAAAGTAGTAAGAAATAGCTAATAGGGTGGGTGGACTGGTGGAGCGACGGAGCGTAATGCACAGTATAGAGGAGTCTGCCGCGCCGGTGAGTGAATGTGTAAGAGAGAAAGAGAGAAGGTCAGGAAAAGGAGAGAGACAAAAAATGAGACAGAGAAGAGAGAGGGAGGGAGTGAGAAGGAGAGAGAGAGAGGGAGACTGAAATTGAGTGAGTGAGTGGGGGAGAAAGATAGAGAGAGAGGAAGGGATGAAGTTAATGAAACATGGAGATAGAGATGAGAGAGAGGGAGAGAGAGAGAGAGAGAAAGTTGAGAGGCATGGAGATATGGAGACATGGAAAGAGTGAGAGGGAGGGACAGAGAGAGTGTTGGAGAGAGTGTTGGAGAGAGTGAGAGAGAGTGAGAGAGAGTGCGAGTGAGTGAGAGAGAGAGAGTAATAGTGAAGGAGGGGAAGGATAGAGGTAAAGAGAGAGAGAGAGACAGAGAGAGAGAGAGAGAGAGAGAGAGAGAGAGAGAGAGAAAGAAAGATGAGAGGGATGGAGATATGGAGACATGGAAAGACTGCGAGAGGTAGGGACAGAGAGAGTGTTGGAGAGAGTGAGAGAGAGTGAGAGAGAGTGAGAGAGAGTGCGAGTGAGTGAGAGAGTAATAGTGAAGGAGGGGAAGGATAGAGGTAAAGAGAGAGAGAGAGAGAGAGAGAGAGAGAGAGAGAGAGAGAGAGAGAGAGAGAAAGATGAGAGGGATGGAGATATGGAGACATGGAAAGACTGCGATAGGTAGGGACAGAGAGATTGTTGGAGAGAGTGAGAGAGAGTAAGAGTGAAGGAGGGGAAGGATAGAGACCCTGGTAAAAAAAAAACTCAGAGAACCTCAGAAAATCCTGAGGGCACCCTCAGGATTTCTGAGGGCCTCTGAGGTTTTCTGAGGGTACCCACAGAATCTTTGAGGGCGCCCACAGAATCTTTGAGGGCGCCCACAGAATCTTTGAGGGCGCCCACAGAATCTTTGAGGGCACCCACAGAGCACTTGAGGGCACCCACAGAGCACTTGAGGGCGACCACACAGCGCTTGAGGGCGACCACAGAGCGCTTGTGGGCGACCACAGAGCACCTTGAGGGCGACCACAGAGCGCCTTGAGGGTGACCGCAGAACGCTTGAGGGCGCCCACAGAGCATCCCGAATTTTTTGAGGGGCCCTTACAACTTTAGAAATTCTGATCAGAAATCTTCGAGGGTGAGTTTCAATCATTTTGAAGACGACCGGAACCAGTGGCGCCATTTGGGGGATGGCAGGGGGGGGGGTAATCCCCCCCCCCAAGGATTTTCAATGTGGCCGAAAAATCTAGTCAAAGATTTTGTTTTGAAGATGCACGGCAAAAAAAAAAACTAAAGGTCATCCAAATTTTTGGAGGGCCTCCCCCCCAAAGGAAAATCTGAAATTGCGCCCCTGACCGGAACAACATTTTTACAGGACAACAAACTCGCACTCAGACTTTCGAATCTTAAATGTTTTAGAGATTATTTTCAATATAGTAACTCGAATCGTGCATTTCGGCAACATTGTTTTTATCCCGTATCATATGATTCCATGAAAAACAATCGATTGCTTACCATGTATTCAAATGGAGGTAAAACATTTTTGCCACACGTGGCACAAAGCCACCACTGATTAAGTAATTAATAATTAAAAAAAAAAATCTATGGGGGTTTTTTCAATGTTTTTGCTTGAGCATGTTCTTTAGGGCCTGTAGGTCAGAAAAAAACCAAAAAATAATTTTTTCATCTGCTGGATCCATTTTGGCACAAAGAGGGTTAAAAGTCAAAGATCAAACAAATTCCTGATTAAACCAATGCATTGAGCGAGAAATTCTCATATTTATTAGATATACATATTATTATTATTTTCCTTTTAAATCAATTAAAACCTATTGTTGTTAAAAATCTAATAAATAATTTTTGAGGTTAATGTTATTGCACTGAACAAGTAATTTATGTACTAAAGTCAGGGCCCTTACTCATTAGAAGGTTAAAACAAATTAAATTATATACAACAAACGAAATTTTTCTAAGTCCCATTATAAAAACTTTAGCTGCAAAAAAATATCTAGGCCCTCAAAAAAGTCTGAGCGTAATTTGAAAATAAGGGCTCCAAGGGCATCCTCAGAAATCTTGAGGGAATGCCCTCAAAAGTTTCTGAGGGCACCCTCAGAGAATCCTGAGGGCACCCGCAATATTATTATATTGAGAAATTCTCGCCCGTCCGTCATCGCGGGCAGTGTAGCCTAGTGGTAAAGTGCTGGACCATCAACCGGGAGGTCGTGGGTTCGAACCCCACTACGGGCAAAATTTCTGTTCGGACTCCAATTTCTCCGGCTTGACAAAAGGTGTAAAGTACATAGCCTTCGTGATAGGAACCAGAACTTCTACAGAAAACTCGACTGGGCTTTCCTAAATTTAGTTTTTTAGTTTCACAGAAATACTTGATGGCCTTTCCTCAGGACCTCAGGACCTCAGAAGTGTCTGAGGGTAATTGGAACATGAGGTCCTGAGGGCACCCTCAGAAATTCCTGAGGGTGCCCACAGAAATTCCTGAGGGTGCCCACAGAAATTCCTGAGGTGCCCACAGAAATTCCTGAGGGTGCCCACAGAAATCCTGTGGGTGCCCTCAGGACCTCTTGTTCCAATTACCCTCAGACATCTCTGAGGTCCTGAGGTTTTTTTTTACCAGGGGATAAAGAGAGAGGGGGGAGTGAGAGAGAGAGGAGAGATGGAGAAATAGAAAGCGTGATGGAGAGATTAGGAAAGAGCAAGGGGGGAGGAGAGAGCTAGGGGGAGAGAGTGAGAGAGTGAGAGAGTGAAAAAGAGTGAGAGTGAAAAGGGGGAAGGAGAAAGAGAGAGTAGCCGAGGGAGAGAGAGTGATATAGAGAAGGAGAGAGAGAGCGAAAGACAGAAAAAGAAAGAAAAAGGAAGAGAAAGAGAGAGAGAGAGAGAGAAAGAGTGAGAGAGATACGGTGAGTGAGTCGGTAATTGCACCAAAACAAACACTCTGCAAACAAATTTTCTTTCCTTCCGCACTCCCTGCAGAGAAAGCGCGCTGCAGCTATATGAACATTGAACGCACAGACTGTGCAGCACAGTAGGACTGCAAAATATCCATTTCCGGTCCGCTAATACACCACCATGCTGTTCACGCCGAGAGGAAAATCCTTATACGAGTGGATATAAGACCGGGGGCATAGACCTCGATAAAGACCGTTTCACAAAGACCAACGTAAAGTGCCTACACTTCTTGTGCTATATTGTAGGCTATTCCAAGAATTATTTATTACACTGGACTGACAACTGTTATGGCTTGAATGAAAACATCAGCCTTAGGATAGCACAATCAGAATGGCGATTCGTTCTGAAGCATTATTTACTAGTCCCCGCCATTTTGAGAAGATCCAAACTATATCGATCCCCAGTCCCCATGCAAAGCAATGCGTAAGACAAAGACAGATAATTGTCCGATATTTTGAATAGACATCGGAAGAGACCGAAAAACAGTACCATTGGTACTATCGACGAATTAAAGATTTTCGCGAGATTTTAACGACGTAAAATTCGTCCAGAGACAAATAGAGACGGAGCACTACGCTAAAATACATAGGGAAGATTTGAGGCACACTGAATTTTCGGGGATTCAACAAAATAACATGTAAAACAACAGTCAACACATTTTGATGTCGCATGGTGTTGAATGGTGACATTCGAAAAACACGGGGGGATGAGGGGGAAGTGAAGAGGAGAGTGCTCACCATTCAATACCATGTGACGTTGACTGTTGTTTTGATGAATCCGCGAGAATTCAGAGTGCCTCTGCTGCAGCCAGTTAGTGCTCCGTTTCTGTTTGTCTCTGGTTTCGTCTTCAAGGTTCAGGTTCGGTGTCTCTTCATACTCCTCACACCTTACAGGCGAGAGGTCAGTGCAAGTGGGGCGGGAAAGCCGTTGCAGATCAGTCCCACACTCACACCCATAACTGAAAATGTGTGAAATATCGCGACAATCTTTAATTCGTCGATAGTACTTATGTCGAGAATTGGTTACCATTCTGATTATCTTATTCTGCGTGCATCAGCACTTTACAGACGGTTTTGCTGGCGACATTTTCCGGCAAAAAGTCTGTTTACAGCGTTCCAAAAAACCAGCTCTCTCCCCCTCATCTAACCCTTATGTGCAGATGTGCTGCTATCTCACTCTCATCGCTAAAATCGTATACAGATACATGTTTTGTGATTTTTTTTTTTTTTTTTTTTTTTTTTTTTTTGCAGGAAAGAATTTCTCGAGCCATTTCAATGCGATTTTGGTAGTTGAATATTTCGCGTTATAAAGTCCTGTATACGAGATTCGACACGAGAAAGAGATAGCTATATGCATAAAGGGTCACAGGAGAGTGAGAAGAGTAAGAGGAACGCTATACTAGAGTTTGTTTAGCCGATTGCAACGGATGAGTGATGAGTACATTGTTGTTGAGTGTTGGATATCAGTTGACTTCGAAATTAAAACTGCATATTGCTCTTGAAACCATCAGCTGCATAGGTTACGCTAGGCCAGTAGCAGTGGCGTAACTTACGGGCAGAGCTGCCGATTTGCGTAGATTTAATGACATTTTTGAATTTACCGATGGTTCCACCGGTTGAGAAAAGATTACATAGTTCAATTCAGTGTATGACTGTAATGCAGGAAAATACTCTGATCTGTAATATTTTCTCAATAGGTAGAAATGCCGTTATCATTAATTAAAATGTACCGGTTGAGAAAAGATAAAAGACGCTAGTATTTTTGTGCATTACAGTCATACACTGAACTAAACTCTGTAATCTTTTCTCAACCGGTGGAATCTTCGGTGAATTTAAAAAATGTCATTAAATCTACGCAAATCGGCAGCTCTGCTTCGGGGCCGCAAGGACCGCGGTGCGGTGGGGCCCGGAACGTTTGGGGGGCCCTTAACGCAGTCGGGTTAAAAAAAAGGGGGGAAGAATAAAAAGGTGAAAAAAGAAAAACAGACAGAATAAAAAAGGAGGGGTGAAGACCTTCTGTTCTGTTCTTAAGTATTTTTTCCCTTTAAAAACGCAGATCTTTCTGAAATTAGGCGCAATTGTTTGAAGTGGGGCCTTCTTTTCAGATAAATTATAGCCTCATAATTCTATCTCTTCGGACTTTAGGAGCCTCCTCTTTACGGGGGTTCGGTGAGGAAGATCTGAAAGGGCCCCATTCACGTGCGGAAGCCTGGAAGCAACTGTAAGGGCTCTTTCGATCTGTCTGTCATTATTTGAAAGTTCAGGGTCTTAAAAACGTTGGCGCTCGTGCTGGCAGTTGTTATGAGTTAGGTGTGGGGGGGGGGTTGAGGTCAATGAGTTTTTCAGAGTATGACGATTCTGTTGTAGGAATTAAGGAACCGGGCCCTCCAGTTCAATCTGCGGTGGGCCCGAGTTTCAAAGTTACGCCACTGGCCAGTAGGTAGCGCTTTGGAGCTAGTGTTTTCATGAAAACCGTCGAACTCAAACAGTCAAAAAAGTCTGGTATTTTCTGACTGAAACAATTTATTCTTCTAACCTATAGTAGCCTCCAATAAAAAACAAATTAAAAAATTTAAAAGGGGGGAAAAAACTTTTTAAGAATGTCGAAGTTATAATCAAAGACGCCGAACATTAAATTTACCGAACTCTCAAAGGACGTTTCGTGGAAGACGCGTTGAAAATTAAACGGCACTTACTTAGAAACACAGTGGAAACTCCTTTATAAATTATACTGTACGACCGAACTTATTTTTAAACTCCTCCCTCCCCTCCCGTATGAAGCGAAGCCCGGGGCTCGAGAGTTTGAAAATGCAGAGCTACCCTTTTGCGTATAATTTAAAGGAATTTTTCAATTTACCGATGATTTCACCGGTTGAGAAAAGATTACACAGTTCAATTCAATGTATGACTGAAATGCACGGAAATACTCAGATCTGTAATCTTTTCTCAATCGGTGGAAACTCCGTTAATTAATTAAAATATCCGCGACAGGTTTTTTTTAAATCATCGACGACTCCACCGGTTGAGAAAAAATTACAGATGTGAGCATTTTCGTGCATTACAGTCATACACTGAACTGAACTGTGTAATCTTTTCTCAACTGGTGGAATCATCGGTGAATGGAGCTGTTGCAAACTTTTGCTGCAGGCTTATTAATAGTTGACTATGGGGTAATACCCTGTAAAAATAAAGATTAAAGCACTAAAAAATCACGAAATCCACTCCTAAACTCACAAAAAGCTTTTAAACGTGAGACCTTAATGGCGGCCGAGGCCGCGATTTTCTCATGGCAATTGTATGCTTCTTCTTCTTCTTGGGTGGTGTTGCGAGAACAAAATCGTGTAGATGGCGCTGATTGAAGATAGGGAACCCCCAAAGAAAACCGCGGCCCCGGCCTCCATTACGGTCTCGCGTTTAAAAGAATTTTGTGAGTTTAGGAGTGGATTTGTGATTTTTTAGTGCGCTATAATCGTTATTTTTTCAGGATTTTACCCCCCTATCATCTATTAATAAGCCTGTAGCAAAAGTTTGCAACAGCTCCATTGAAAAATGTCACCAACTGTACGCAAAACGGCAGCTCTGAATAAAAATCGCCTCAGCCGGGGCCTGTAGGCTGCTTCCTTCCCATTCCTTCCAATTCCTTCTTTCCCTTTGACATCCAGGAATAACCCGTTAAACGTTTGATATTCACTTCCGTTGAATTAATTTATTTTTCCTAACTACCAGGATCCAAACGCAGGCAGGCTCCGTTGCTCTTTCATCGCTGCTAAGCAAAGGAATTTGCCCCTCCCCGATTATTCTCGCTCCACCCCACCCCCCAGCTATATTTTTCCAAGAAAAAGAAAGTGAACTTAGTTGGTATAGGGAGTAGGAAACTGTGGGGAAAATTTAAACGATAGCGGAAGATGAAAGAGACTGGCGCACGGAGGGTTTTTATTTTCATTTTATTCTATTTTTGTTTTTTTTTTTTTTGTTTTTTTTTGTTTTTTTTTTTTTGTTTTTGTTTTTTGTTTTTTTTTTTGGTTTTTTTTTTTTGTTTTTTTTTTATCGAAGTTACCAGATAGCTATGGGAAATGGGCAACGAGCTATTAAACCAAAGATACTTTCTGGAAAGTAATTTTTAGCAATTTTTTATCTTACAGAAATTGCACACAAATTTACCGACAAAAGTTAATGGACGGGTTAACGTAATGGAAGAACGATTAAAAATGCATAATCATGAAGTTCCAATTCAAGTAGTTTCAGCGGTGGCATAGTTAAGCGAGCACTTGTCCCTGTTAATATTCCTACTCTCTAGCTGTGGAATTAAAACGTCTAAATATGAAGGTGTTTTTGTAAAGAGAGGGGACAGAGAAAAATCGCAGATAGAGAGATGAAGCACTGAAATGATTTCAACAGTGGGGTTTTAGCGAGCGCTTGTGTCGATAACTATTTCCCACTCGGCAGATATAAATTGCATCGTCTATTTAACGCAAAATCGGGCATTTTCCGTGAAAAACACAAAACCGACCCACTTTGAGGTGGTTACGCCTCTAAAGTTCGAATAACCGAAAACACCACCCAAACCTAAAAGTATAATCCTTTAAGAGTAAGTAGAGCCATTTTACACGAACTCATAGACCATCTTAAATATTGACATTTTTGGGGCCAAAAACCGGCCTTATTGACACTCCTCCTTTATTTTAAATTTTCATGAAAGCTCCTCCCCTCCTCTCCCTTAAAATTTCTGTTGGAGTCTTTAGGAGTGTTTCACAATTCATTAGTGAAATTTCCCGGTGCCACCGGGGAAGCTTCAAAGTGTTCTTTTACACTTCAATTTTGTTCCTCCTTTACCGCAGCAATTTATCAGAGTGTCCTTAATCCCGATGAAATTCATCAGAATTCTTCCTCGGAGTATAAGACCGCTGAAAAAGCTGATGAAAACTGACCTCCAAGAGGTAAACAAAGGCTCACTCAATGATGTGTATGTTACTGACAATTTTATTAAAAATTATTACAGCAAAAACTAAAAATGGGAAGAAAACAACAACGCACTTCAATCATTGTGCAAAATTAACAGGAAAAAGTTAATAAACTTACTTGAGCATGAACACACTACGCCTGAGAAATTCGGAAATTGTTCGGAACATGTTCGGAAATTCATCAAAAGACTGATGAAATTTATCGGCTTTGTTGCGATGTCATCGAAATTCCCAAATTATCCGTACAATGAATTTCTAGAACGCTCCTCATGACTATTGACTTATTTAGCAAAGTTTCACTGAAATCCTAGGATTACTAAAATGAGAGAAATTCATTGATAGACAAATCGGAACAGCCTTGTTGTTTCCTTTCACCACACTTTTTCAGTTTTGAAAAAATTCATTTTCAAACAAACAAAAAAGTAGTAGTAGTAAAGTCCAGTCGCCCAAACACGGTGGTTTGTTATGCTGATATTTCACAGCGAACCACTGGACTAAATAAAAAAAAAGAAGGGGTAGAAAAGACAACCAGAATATTCTCAAAACAAAGGATAGGAAAGAGGAGAGTGAAGGCAATCTACCAGGGACTCTCAAAATTGGGAAGGAAGTACCTAGAGCACTCAAGGAAGTAAAGTGCTCAAAATATATTTTTTCTCTCTCTTTTCTCATATGAAATATTACTCCACTCTCTATTTTTGCTTCGTTTCTCTATCCGTTTGTGTAACTTGTAATTTTTTTTTTTTTTAATATTCCTTCAATGCAACTGTGTAACTCTTCCTCCAGTTCTTCTCCCTCAACTCTCTTTACATCTATGTAGAGGTAGTTTCAGGAGTGTAGGCGCACCTAGACTGATAATCTTTGGAATTTGCCAACATTATTTATGACATTACTCAATGAAAATGAAAGAAAATGAGTTCGAGTGTTCACTTTTCATAAATGGACACTTTAAAAGCAAAATAATTTAGTCGTCTGCAAGTTTTGTTTTGATTTAAACTAACTAAAGTTGAAAATACGCCAAAGATTATTGTTAGGTGCGCCTACACTTCTGAAATGAGCCTCAAAGGACGTTTCGTGGAAGACGCGTTGAAAAATTAAACGGCACTTACTTAGAAACACAGTGGAAATCCTTTATAAATTATACTGTACGACCGAACTTATTTTAAACTCCTCCCCCCCCTCCCGTATGAAGCGAAGGCCGGGGCTCGAGAGTTTGAAACTGCAGAGCTACGTTTGCGTATAATTAATGGAATTTTTCAATTTACCGATGATTTCACCGGTTGAGAAAAGATTACACAGTTCAATTCAATGTATGACTGAAATGCACGGAAATACTCAGATCTGTAATCTTTTCTCAATCGGTGGAAACTCCGTTAATTAATTTAAAATACTCCGCGACAGGTTTTTTTTAAATCATCGACGACTCCACGGTTGAGAAAAGATTACAGATGTGAGCATTTCGTGCATTACAGTCATACACTGAACTGAACTGTGTAATCTTTTCTCAACTGGTGGAATCATCGGTGAATGGAGCTGTTGCAAATTTTGCTGCAGGCTTATAATAGTTGACTATGGGGTAATACCCTGTAAAAATAACGATTTAAAGCACTAAAAAATCACGAAACCACTCCTAAACTCACAAAATGCTTTTAAACGTGAGACCTTAATGGCGGCCGAGGCCGCGATTTTATCATGGCAATTGTATGCTTCTTCTTCTTCTTGGGTGGTGTTGCGAGAACAAACTCGTGTAGATGGCGCTGATTGAAGATAGGGAACCCAATGAAAACCGCGGCCCCGGCCTCCATTACGGTCTCGCGTTTAAAAGAATTTGTGAGTTTAGGAGTGGATTTGTGATTTTTTAGTGCGCTATAATCGTTATTTTTACAGGATTTTACCCCCCTATCATCTATTAATAAGCCTGTAGCAAAAGTTTGCAACAAGATCCATTGAAAAATGTCACCCAACTGTACGCAAAACGGCAGCTCTGAATAAAATCGCCTCAGCCGGGGCCTGTAGGCTGCTTCCTTCCATTCCTTCCAATTCCTTCTTTCCCTTGACATCCAGGAATAACCCGTTAAACGTTTGATATTCACTTCCGTTGAATTAATTTAGTTTACTAACTACCAGGATCCAAACGCAGGCAGGCTCCGTTGCTCTTTCATCGCTGCTAAAGCAAAGGAATTTGCCCCTCCCCGAGTTATTCTCGCTCCACCCCACCCCCCAGCTATATTTTTCCAAGAAAAAGAAAGTGAACTTAGTTGGTATAGGGAGTAGGAAACTGTGGGGAAAATTAATCGATAGCGGAAGATGAAAGAGATGGCGCACGGAGGGTTTGTATTTTCATTTTATTCTATTTTTGTTTTTGTTTTTTGTTTTTTTTTGTTTTTTTTGTTTGTTTTGTTTTTGTTTTTTTTGGTTTTTTTGTTTTTTTTTTATCGAAGTTACCAGATAGCTATGGGAAATGGGCAACGAGCTATTAAACCAAAGATACTTTCTGGAAAGTAATTTTTAGCAATTTTTTATCTTACAGAATTGCACACAAATTTACCGACAAAAGTTAATGGACGGGTTTAACGTAATGAAGAACGATTAAAAATTGCATAATCATGAAGTCCAATTCAAGTAGTTTCAGCGGTGGCATAGTTAAGCGAGCACTTGTCCCTGTTAATATTCCTACTCTCTAGCTGTGGAATTAAATCGTCTAAATATGAAGGTGATTTTTGTAAAGAGAGGCACAGAGAAAAAATCGCAGATAGAGAGATGAAGCACTGAAATGATTTCAACAGTGGGTTTGAGCGAGCGCTTGTGTCGATAACTATTCCTACTCGGCAGATATGAAATTGCATCGTCTGAAATTGAAGGCGATTTGTAAGAGAAGATACGGGGGAAATCCAGGCCCGGAATTTACCATTAGACGAACTAGGCCCGGGCCTTAGAGGCGCCGCAGTCCAAGGGGCGCCGCAAAACCAGCGAAACTTTAGTTTTTACGAAATGAGTGAGTTCCTTCACCAGCCAGAATGATCTGCTGGAAATTTACCCGAATGTGGAAATAGCCATCCGAATGGCATATCGCGCGTCTTCAAACTGCACCGGAGAACGTTCCTTTTCTACATTAAGACGCGTTATAAATTACCTTCGGGCAACAATGAGTCAAGAACGATTGGTGCTTTAGCAGTCTTAAACTATCGAGCCAGAGCCTCACGAGGAACATTGACTACGATGAAGTGATTAACGACTTTCACGCAAAATATATAGAAAGAAAATGCTGTAAATATAAAGTGAGTAAAATGTAACCATGTCTTTCAAAATTTACTGTTTTCGTCCCATTTTGGTTCTCTTGTGTAGTTGTGTAGAGCGGCGATTCAAGCGATGGGCTATAAGGGTCGCGACAAAACAAAAAATGGCAGTAGTAGTAGGGGGGGGGGGGGGGGGGGGGGGGGGGGGGAGAAAGTCCGGCCAAGCGGGGGGGGAAGGGAAAACTCGGGAGGGCGCCGACCGGACCGAAACGGGGCGCCGAAAAACTTTGGCCTAGAGCGCTGAGAGGGGTAAATCCGGCCCCTGGGGAAATCGCAGATAGAGAGATGAAGCATTGAAATAATTTCAACAGTGGTTTGAGCGAGCGCTTGCGTCGATAACTATTCCTACTCAGCAGATTTGAAATTGCATCGTCTGAAATTGAAGGCCGATTTATATGTAAAAAGGGGACACAGAGAAAACTCGCAGATAGAGTTATGAAGCAATCTTATATTGATTTCACCGGTGGTTTGAGCGAGCGTTTGCGCCGATAACTATTCCTACTCGGCAGATATGAAATTGCATCGTCTGAAATTGAAGGCGATTTATGTAAAGAGGGAAGACGGAGAAAATTCGCAGATAGGGATATGAAGCAATATTATATTGATTTCACCGGTGATTTGAGTGAGCGTTTGCGTTGATAACTATTCCTACGTGGCAGATATGAAATTGCATCGTATGAAATTGAAGGCGATTTATGTTAGGAGAAGATACGGGAGAAAATCGCTGATAGAGAGATGAAGCATTGAAATGATTTCAACGGTGGTTTGAGCGACTAGCGAGCGCTTGCGTCGATAACAATTCCTACTCGGCAGATATGAAATTGTATCTCTGAAATTGAAGGCGATTTATGTAAAGAGGGTACACAGAGAATAATCGCAAATAGATAGATGAAGCAATATTTCATTATGATTGCAACAGTGATCTGAGCGAGTGGTGTGCGGTGGCAGCGGTATCTATATCTACTCGACAAATATGAAATTGCATCGTCTGAAATTGAAGGAGATTTATGGAAAAAGATTGCGTCAGAGCAAAAATTAATAATATATAGTTCTCAATCCTTGCATTTCCCAATTTGGAATTACTATGCCGCTGGCAGATAGTATCCTAAAGTAGGTAGTTTGTATGTTCAGCATTCACAGTATGTAAATTATATGCACCATTAACTTTTAAGCTTCTTTTCTTATATGTTTAAATCCGGTAAGTAAGTAAAACAAAAGAGCGAAAACTCTATACCACCATAACTTTACTGATGGATTTTCACAAAGAGGGTTTGCTTACGTTTTATTTTGCGGCCCACGGATTGTCACTGAGAAACTTCCGCACGAGAGATGCAACGATGCAGTGTACTGATCAACATTCTCACGAGCTTGTACTTAGAGAATCGTGTGGGTAGTTTTGGTGACATAAAAATTTCTAAAAATCCTGAAAGCATTTTCTACTTTAACCCTCGTGCGAAATGCAAATAAGGCAGCAGGAGCTGGAAAGAGGAGGGTTATTTGAGGGTTTGACTTCAGACCAGTTTTTCATTTTTTTTTTTTTTTTTTTTATTTTTTTTTTTACGGAAAATTCATTTTTTTCAAATTGCACTTGAGACTTCATTAAAGGTATCAGCCATAAGATTCATATCAATTTTCACGGTTTTTGGACTACTATGACACATGTTACTAGGCTATTTTCTGCCTTGTTTAGGCTTTTTAACTAATTAGAGTATGAGTAGAAATCAATTCGATAAACAATTTTTAGTAAATCTTTAAAATCCGAAGACTAGATCTGAATACTTGTATAAAAATAACGAAGTACATAAAGGTCCAATTTCTTGCGATCGGTCAAATCAAAAAGGACTAGACTGCACAGATAAAAATATATGATTTTTAAAATAGCAAAAAATTGCTAAAAATCGTGAATACACTTAACATTGCAAAAATGACAGTTTGAGAGTTACTACTTTTCCAACCGATATTTCTAATTTTGCAATATTTTTTTGTTTTACTATGATTTTTTTTTTTTTTTTAAACCAGCAATATTTTTTGCAAATGTTCTTCTCTAAATTGGCATTTTTAGACTTGTAATTTTGGCAATGTAAAGCGTATTCCCCGTTTTTAGCTTTTTTTTGGAACTCTCACAGAATGCTTTTTTCTGTGTGTGTATACTATGACTTTCAAAAGAAAGTACCCTGGTCGAAATTTTTACGCCTTCAAATATCGGTAAGCTTTGATCAATTTTGTGACTTTCAAGTGTTCTAGCAATAAGCAGAATGCCCATTTTATAGGGTACGTCTTGAAACATCGTAAATGGGGCTGTTGCAAAGGCTGTTGCACACTTTTGCTATAAGCGATTTAATAGTCGATTCAGGTGTAAAAAAACTCCAAAAATAACGATGGCAGCACTAAAAACTTCCTAAATCCACTCCTAAACTCGATAAACGCTATTGTTTGCGCGGGCGTAATGGTGGCTGAGGATAGTAACAATGGGCGATTCCCATCTAACAATACTGTAACTCCATCAAGAAGTGACCAATAATAAGAGACGAGGACGACTTTCATTTGACACCGGTGTCACTATGTGTTGTGGTACCATTCATCGGATGTGGATCATCACTCTGATGACTAATTACTCTGTGAATCATCCTTGTCAGCGTAGAAAGAGTGACGAAATTAATTTAGGAATCTCCCATTGTTACTGCCCTCAGCCACCATTACGCCCTCGTAAATAAAAGCGTTTTTTGAGTTAAAGAGTGGATTTCGGAAGTTTATACTGCTGCCATTATATTATTGGAGGTTTTTACACCAGAATCGACTGTTAAATCGCTTATAGCAAAAGTGTGCAACAGCCCCATTCAATCAAAAACAACGGAAAATTTTAACAATGAGAATTTCGTCCAGGATACTTTCTTTAGAACGTCATAGTACTTGGGACCAATTCTTCAATCGAGCTACATTCATCTCGTAGAGAGGTATACCTAGCCCGTTTCTTTCAGAGTGCTTCGCCTTTCTTCCGCAGATAAAAACCTCCAATTTCAAGATTGCGTTAAATGAATTGCGGCGCTTTTAACCATCTAAATTATTTTTAATTAAAAGGACGAGCCGTCGCGTCGGACGATCTCTCCTCGTATATCCACTATCACAAAGGAAACGAATTACGTGCCAGCAATACAGACAGAGAGAATATAGAGTTAGTTTTGTGTGTGTGTGTATAAGTTAGTTTCTGTATACTTGTATGTGTATGGGTGCGAGGAGGGGGGGGGGTCGATGGAAGTGAGGAGGCGAAGCCCACTCGGTTTCTCTATTTTATTTAAGTCCCAAAAGAGAGAGAGAGAGAGAGAGGAGAGAGAGAGAGAGAGAGAGAGAGAGAGAGATGAGAGAGAGAGGAGAGAGAGAGAGAGGAGAAGAGAGAGAGTGAATTTAGCTCTGGAGCGGAAAATTGCATCCGTGCGTCGGGTAGCAAAAAGAGAAGGTCTCTATAAAGCGGCTCAAAGCCGGATGTACAGACGTGGTGTCCAAAGATTATTTTGGCCAGCGCCGTGCTTAGGGGAGGGGGGGGATATGTGGGTACCTTTGCTCTAGGCGGCACTCACCGGGGGCTGCAAAATCAGGGTGAACGAGCCAAAAACAAAAAACGAAAAAAAGAAACAAAAACAAACAAAAGGCTATCAAATTTAAAAGAATATCTCCGAAGGCGGCAAAATCAGCGGGTACAAGGAAACAAACATCATAAAAGAAAAACACTTTAAAAATCGGTGATAAAATTCGTAATTTTGATTGTAGGCAATTCGCATGCAGAGGGCGGCAAAATTGTAATCTTGCCCCAACCCCTCTCCGGAAACCTCGACGCGCCCCTGATTTTGACTCAGGGGTCCAAAAAATGTTCGGAAATGACGCACAATGGTCTGAGATTGACAAAAAGTGGCCAAAAATCAAATGTAAATACATCAGGGTGTTGAAAAACTGTTCCCGAATATTTCAGGGGCGGATTATACAGGTCAAAATAATACTTTTTTCCCCCAATAAACATGGGTCCGAAATTGCAGTCTTTTCGAGTTACAGTGTTGCAAAGTTTCCGAAAAAGAAATTGAAAAATTGTCATGACTCTCTCGTGAATTTTTTTAATGCTCGTAAACAGGTACTCTGGTGTGGTTTTAGGCGTTCTTGCCAATTTTGGCCGTGAAAATGTTTTATGCAAAAATTTGAGGGGGGTTATGGGGGTTTTATTGATTTTTCTCACTTTTTTTGGCCAAATTATGTGAAAACATGCTTTCGGATTCATTGAACTCAAAAACGGTTAGCATTACTCAAAAGCTCGTAAAAAAGAGTATGCATTTTTAGTTGTTACAAGTTTTTCCAATTCGTAAACCATTTCCGAGAAAATCGTCCCTGAAGTTGCAGAGGTCGGCCAATAATCGCATTTTCTTTGATTCTGTCAATTCTTGGCCGACTTCTCCAACTTCAGGGACGATTTTCTCGGAAATGGTTTCCAAATTGGTAAAACTTGTAAACTAAAAATGCATACTTTTTTACGAACTTTTGAGTAATGCTAATCGTTTTTGGGTTCAATGAATCCGAAAGCATGTTTTCACATAATTTTGCCAAAAAAAGCGAGAAAAATCAAGAAAAACCCCCATAACACCCCTCAAATTTTTGCATAAAACATTTTCACGGCCAAAATCGGCTAGAACGCCTAAAACTACACCAGAGTACCTGTTTACGAGCATTAAAAAAATTCACGAGAGAGTTATGCCAATTTTTAAATTTGTTTTTCGGAAACTTTGCAACACTGTAACTCGAAAACACTCCAATTTCGAACCCATGTTTTTAGGAAAAAAAAGTCTAATTTTGACCTGTGGAATCCGCCCCTGAAATATTCGGGAATAGTTTTTCAACACCCTGTATATCATCAATCTGTCATTTATAAACTTTCAGGACCAAATTTAATCACAGCGAATACTTTTGAAGAAAATATTGAAACCTACGAGTGTCTCTGGAAAGGTTTAAATTGAGCTAAAGAAGGCTATAACGACGTTTTTGGTGAATTTTTCTCCTTGATTTTCGGCCTTTTATATTCGCTCTCAGACCATTGTGAGACGATCCTGCTCTCGCAAATGATTGGTGAGCTCGTACGGCCATTTAAAACCCCTCGTTAGTGCTCACCATGCCACGGAAAAAAAACTACGGTGAAAATAACCACACAGATACCTGATTTTGGCACCTGCTAGATGTTATGGTAATGTTAACCAGAAGTATACTATGTTTTGTCTAAGTACTAGGTGATGTTACCTGATGCATGTCGAATTATCAATGTATCGGTAAATAACCCTATTCTAATCAGTTACCATAACATCTAGCAGGTGCCAAAAATAGGTATCCGTATGGTTATTTTCACTAATCTTTTTTTTCCGTGATGGATCCGGGCCCAGGATATGGCTCAATGTGATTCAATATTAATAATAAAAAAAAAATAAAAAAAAAAATAAAAAAAATAAATAAATAAATAAATAAATACATAAGTAAATAAATAAATAAATAATAAATAAATAAATAAATAAATAAATAAATAAATAAATAAAAAATAAATAAATATAAAATAAATAAATAAATAAATAAATAAATAAATAAATAAATAAAATAAAAAATAAATAAATAAATAAAAAAAACCCTCAAACAATCCGCAAACTATAGCACAAAATCATCACGTTTCGTTCAAAAAATCTCGATTATAACAATGAAACGCCTACACAGTACAATGCAGTATTTCAACAGCAACTATTCCTGCACTCTCGTAACGGTATTGCATACGTGGCTATTTGAAGGCGTTTTTTTCTGCATTTAAGTCTGAACAATCTGGATGATTCGCAACTGGGTGGTTTAAAAAAAAAAAAAATTAAAAAACTAAAACTAAAAAAAAAAGAGCAAAATATCACAAAATTAATGCACCATTGATTGATCTATTAACTTTGTTGATTGTTGCAGCTCTGCGGTTCTGGTGCAAACAGTCCAACGAGTGGAACGGCTCCCCCAGCTCGTGTCTCCCCGCGGAATAGTCCAAGCAGTGAGCAGCCACCAGTGCAACTGACGGCTGACGGTGTTATAACTGTCAAGTAAGTATACCTTATGACCAAAAACGCTTTTGACAGTATTGCCAAACCGTCGGAAAATTGCCTATTTATTCAATGAAAATCTACCGTACATTCAGTAGAATCTGACAACGCTGCATGGCTCTTTATGAGTCTTTGGGAAAATCCATAGCATTGCATTGATACAAATCAATAAACCAATCAGCCATCAGTGGCGTAGCGTGCAATATGGCAACGTTGTACTGCGTCTATTTGAACCCATGGGGGAAAAAAATCAAACTATTGGGTGTTCGGTGAACACCTTCGCATTCGACCTTTTACATGGATTTAAATGGACTTAGTATAACGTTGCCAAATTGCACGCTACGCTACGCCACTGTCAGCCATATTATAGTTTGAAATATGTCAATTTTGAATTGATTACAATGGGAAATCAAATATAAGATCATTGGATTTTTTAGATTGGTATAATTACTTACGCATTATTTTTGTCTTCAAACCTTGAATATTTAACTTTGAATTTTTTCAGGATGCATACAGAGAACGAGTGCATTCCAGTGCCTCCGAAAGAAGAAACCGAACCGAGTGAAAAGAGTAAAGTTTTGCAGGAGCAAAACGGCTCAGGAAAATTGGGCCAGCTTTTCTTTAAACTGAGGTAAGTGATGAATTATGCTGTCACACATTCATGATAAACGAAAACAAAAACAAAAACAAAAAAAAAACCAGCGGTGTCCAGTGCAATTTGGCAACATTGTTTCCCTCCATTTTATTAATGAGAAAACAATCGTTTTGACAGCGAAGCACAGCGATCACCTGCACTCGATTGTTTGCATAGATTCAAATAGAGGGAGGGAAAACATGTTTGCCAAATTGCACGAGCCACCACTGAAATATACCTGCTGTCACGTACTTAAAGCAAATTTTATTTCGTGACCAGGTTACGTTTTACGTGACCAGGTTTCGAAAATCGGTAGGTGACCGAAATTTTATTATTCCGGTCACCTAAAAGTGGGGGCGGAGCAAGCAACGTACGGTTATGTACGGTACCGTATCAAAAGGTGACCGGGAACCGCTTGGTTCCGAATTTCGAGACCTACCTCCCGAGGTGGGTTACGTGAAACATGACCGGACGAGTAGGTGACCGGAGGGAATATTTGAATTTTGAATCGCCGTGTCTGTGATTGGCTCCCGTAAGTGACCGTGGTTTCGAAACTCTGGTCACGAAAGAAGAGACCGGTAACCATTGGTCACGAAATAAAATTTGCTTATAATAGGTACTCACTCTTGAGCATTTCGCCGAGCCAAATGGAGAATGAGCAGAGCATTCGCCCAAATACTCTTACCGTACGGGCAGTTCGAAGAGGTTGCTTTATTTCGACAAACAGGCCGGTCCGAATATTGAACCAAACACGTGTACCCGGACGACGGACGTAATAGTGTTATCATAATTGTAATAAAATCTAATGGAACCGTTCATATTCGAGCGCTGAATCGAATCCCTTTGACTCATAGGCAAAAAAATGGACAAGATAGAGGGAAAAAAGAAAAAAAATTGCCGATAGTTAGCATTGAGATTGAATTGAAACTTTTGCCTGAAGATCGCACAATTCTTACTATGGACACTTTTTCCTGAAATAGCTTTAATAGGGCTCTTGCAAACTTTGGCTGTAGAGAATTGAAGAGTTGATTCTTACATAAAAACTTTAATAAAATGACGACGAGAACATTGAAAATCACGAAATTCACTCACAGAATCGAGTTTAAAAGCGGAGAGACGCAGGTATCAAGGAAGATTCCTAGGTATCTAAATTGAGACATGTCTCTGTGTTTCCGTAGAGAAAGTGATATACTATATAGGCGAATCTCCCATGGTGCATGATACCTGCGTTGAACCGCCGCGCCATTACGAACTTGCCGTTATAGCAGTTATGTGAGTTAATTTCTGAATTTTAGACTTTCTTAGTGTGATTTTCGTGATTTTCGATGGTTTATACATTGGTGCGGACTATTTCATTGCTCACATCAAAAGTTTGCAAGAGCCCCATTATGTTTGCTTATTGGCTGATTAGTAGTCTTGATAATTTTTTTTATTTTATTAAATCATCTTTCGCTTCTCTTATAGGTACAAGAAAGAGAAATCGATTCTGATTGTGAGCGTTCTGAAGTGTCGGAATTTGCCAGCAAAAGATGCAAGCACCGGGAATTGTGATCCCTACATCAAACTGCAGCTGTTACCAGACAAACAGCATAAGGTCAAAACTCGAGTGCTGCGAAAGACAAGAAATCCAATTTATGACGAAGATTTTACATTTTATGGGATCAATACAAATCAGTTACAGGTAAATTCTTCACAGAAAAAAGAAATTGCTCCATTTTTCAGTTGCGTATTTATGAGGTTGTTGCTCGCACTTTTGCTACAGACGATTTATTTAACCCTTTCATGCCTGAAATTATTTTTGTTCAAAATGGATTTTTTTGTTTATTGTATTTTTCTGTTTTCCATAAGATTCGATGTTATTCAGATGTACATTGAAATGCACGCCAGGTCTGAAAGGGTTAAGATGATTCCAGGCAGTGGCGTCGCGTTCAATCCGTCAACGCTGCATTTCGTCCATTTAAATGCATGAAAAAGGTCGAACTGTTGGAGATGCACTCCCTCGAATCGATACTTAGCACGGGTTTAAATGGACGAAATATGGACTGCTAGATTGCACTCGATGCCACCGATTCCACGGCCGATTCGTTCGAACCGTGGACACCACGTCGCGTCGCGCTGCTCAAAAGTCAACAGTTTTTGGCTAAAATCGATGGATTCCCGCTGAAAGTACACATTTGAAGAACGTCTTCACCTGCAAACATGTCTCAGGAAGATATCTTGAAAGTTTCAAGCTGAAATAATTAAAAATAAAGCCGGAAATAATGAAATACGAAAATTCCCTTAGGCCTCGAAATGAATGCGATTGAGGCAGATAGACATATTATCACTCGCACTCACTAAGCAGAGGGCGAAATGAAGTCCATAACTTTAAAGCTTTAATTTTGAACCAATTTCGCTCGTTTTGAGCTAAAAAAAAAAAAAAAAAAAAAAAAAAAAAAAAAAAAACATGAAAAAATGACGCAGGTGCTGACGTTCTTGGGTTTCGTGGTTTTTCTTTGTTTCCAATTTAAAATGCAAAGCACGACTTTTCCAAAAAGCAGCTAGTGGCGCCATCCATCGGATTGAAATCTGGAAAAGCTTCTCCTGGAATCACCTTAATACCACGCCTGACTTATTTATTTTCGTTACACACTCATTGATAGTAAGCTGCTCGTTTCATAAATCGCCTTCAATTACCTGGGTAGGCAAAATGAACACTGCAGCGTACGAATAGTTAACTACCCTGCAAAAGAGTCAGTTCAGCTACCATAAGGAGTGGAATCCTTGTATGTGCGAGACGTCAGAATATGCCTGTTTTTTTTTTTTTTTTTTTTTTAATGTTAGGTCAACACTCAGGGAGGAGGGGGGCTGAGGGTCAAAATGAAAAACTATATTGCCTCATAACTTTTGATTCAAACAGCATATTAATTTGAAATTTGCGTTAAAAGATGTGTCTCAAATAGATCTTTCCATTAGAATGTGTAAAAGTCCAGTTTTTAAAACAAAAAAAAACAAACATAAACAAACAAAAACAAGAATAAGCTATACTTGGCAATTATTTTTGATTTTTGAAATTGATTTTTTTTTTTTTTCAATTTTTAAAACACGTATGAAGAATAGGAAAGCCAGTCAAAATTTTTGCTCAGATTGCGTATGTTATTTTGAATGGCTGGAATGATCCTGAGAAACTGTTGGTTTGAGAGTTTGAGTTGTAACGGCCCAAAGATTCAAATGGAGCCTAAAATAGGGTTTTGCCGACTTTCAATTCTGAAAAAACCGTTAGCTAGTCTTTCAGTAATGAATGTAATTTATTCAAACTTGGTGAATAGGGTTTTCTTTCATTGCTTAATCCGATTATGATATTAGTTTTTCAAAATTTTCAAATCCAAGATGGCCACCAACAAGTATGACAATGGTCATAGAACACATTGAGTTTTCTTAAATTTTATTCTTTGTTATTTTATTGATTTGACAAATGTTTCCATTCCACAGAGCATCACTCTACACTTTGCTGTTCTGAGTTTCGATCGATACTCGAGAGATGACATTATTGGTGAAGTGTTTGCTCCGCTATCTCAGATCGATCTGGCTCATTTGGAGAACCAGCAAATCTCGCTGTGTCGAGATATACAGCCTCGTAGTATGAAGGTACTAGTTTCTTTGCAATGTTTATCATCATAATACTTAAAAAAAATACAGTAAACTTGAGCATAGTTGTTTCTAATACAGGGTGTTTCAAAAGAGTCCCCCCATCCCCCGTCTAACTTTTGAATGGTTGAAGATAAAAAAACGAAACTAGGGGGCTGTTGATAACTTAATAAGAACTACCTATTCTTTGGCGAATCCAACATTTTTGGGGGGACGCCCCTAAGGGGGAGGGGGGGAGTTTCTGCCCCCTAACTTAAAATTTTCAAAAAGCAAACCCTATCTTGTGATAGCTCGTTTTGAAGAGCAAAAAATCTCTGCGCCATCGCAATACTTTCTCAATTTTTCTAATTTCATTAGAGTGAGAAAGTAAAAAAGGGGGGGGGGGCTCTTTTGAATTGCCTTGTTTTATGAGGCTCTTGCAAACTTTTGCTACAGATGATTGAAGAGTTGATTCTTGCATAAAAAAAGTAACTTCTGAAAACATTTCTCAGAATATTTAAAAAATTAGTCAGTCATGGAATTATTTCACATCAAATTCCTTTAATTTAAAGCAAACTGTGTGCGGCTCATAATCCATGTTCTGCTCTAAAGTTCCATGGTTTCTTTAGTCAATCGGAAAAAACAACTCGCTATAATTCGCGTTTCATTTCCAGATTCGTTCGCAAGGCCGAGGTGAGTTGCTGGTTTCCCTATGCTGGCAGCCTGCGGCTAATCGAGTTACAGTCGTCGTCCTGAAGGCAAGGAATTTGCCGAAGATGGACGTAACTGGACTAGCAGGTATGTTTTTAAGAAATTAAATAAAAATCATTTTCCACATTATTGATTTTTGTCTCCATATGATTGAAGAGATCTTATTGGAGAAACACTGATAAATAAAATTAGAATTTATACCCATGTTACCTGTATAGTTTGAAGAAAAAAATAAAATAGATTCTGTTACGTAGCACGTCTAGAAAAATTGAGTCTATGCAAGTAATTATGAGTATTTTTAACTGTGAGAAACGGAAAAGCCAACTAATGTCCAAGATGCCATTTTTAGAGGTCTTATCAGAAAACCGAGCCAAAGTTGTGAAGGCCTAATTTGGCATGATTCAATCCCTCAATCACGATGGATCTGAATAAACCGTCATTGTAAATCAAGTGGAACTTCAACCTATCAATCTTCCCGAAGATGAATTTGACAATTTTTATTTTTGCAGATCCATACGTGAAGATGTATCTTTTATACAATGGTCAACGGGTCGCTAAGAAGAAGACTCACGTGAGGAAACGCACGCTCAACCCTGTTTTCAACGAGTCTTTTGTTTTTGAGATTCCGAATGGTGCTGATAGTTTGGCTAACATCAGTCTTGAATTTTTACTTCTAGATTGGGACAGAGTCACGAAAAATGAGGTACTATTTCCGCAGCTTTTATTTTCTTTGACACACTCTCTAGCAAATACGAATCGTTGTTGTAAATTACCTTAAATCCATAATATGCGTTTTCTGACTTGGCCTGGGCGGCTACCGCCATTTATGATAATATATGTATTAAAGACAATCTGAGCAAGAGTGACCTATTATAGTTTGCAAATTTGAGTCAATGCAGCATACGTAATTCAAGTAAATTTCATAACATATTTTACCTGAAAAAAAATTTAATTTTTATACGATTTAATTTTTCCTACAAATGTATTTTCCCATAAAGGAGGAGTGTCAATAAGGCCGGTTTTTGGCCCCAAAAATGGTCAATATTTAAGATGTCTAAAAGTTTGTGAAAATGGCTCAAATACTCTTAAAGGGTATATTTTTAGGTTGGTTGATGTTTTGGTTATTCGAACTTAAAGCGTACTTTACCACCTCAAAGTGGGTCGGTTTCGTGTTTTCATGGGAAATGCCCGATTTTACGTTAAATTATGAATATTTAGATGTGAGCGGAATATCGGTTTCTCCTTTAGAGTGTTATTATACCACTAAAAATGAGTAACATACTGCAATATAGTCACCAAACTATGTCCGGCTCGTACTTAAATATCAATTTTTTGATTCGTGAAAATGGAAAACTTGAACAAATTCGATTAATATCAATGTAGTATTGCTTATATTGCAACCTGGCCTCCAGTAAAACCATGATGAAATACGTTTTGCAGGTTGCAAAGATGCAGTTTGTTATAGCACGTAAATTTTAGAATTCGTTCAAGTTTTCCATTTTTACGAAATCAGAAAAGTTGATATTAAGTACGAGCCGGACATAGTTCGGTGACTATATTGCAGTATGTTACTCATTTTTAGTGGTATAATAACATGTCTAAAGGAGAAAACCGAACTATGTCCGGCTCACATCTAAATATTCAATCATTTAACGCAAAATCGGGCATTTTCCGTGAAAAACACAAAACCGACCCACTTTGAGGTGGTAACATACGCCTCTAAAGTTCGAATAACCCGAAAACACCACCCAAACCTAAAAGTATAATCCTTTAAGAGTAAGTAGAGCCATTTTACACGAACTCATAGACCATCTTAAATATTGACCATTTTTGGGGCCAAAAACCGGCCTTATTGACACTCCTCCTTTATTTTAAATTTTCATGAAAGCTCCTCCCCTCCTCTCCCTTAAAATTTCTGTTGGAGTCTTTAGGAGTGTTTCACAATTCATTAGTGAAATTTCCCGGTGCCACCGGGGAAGCTTCAAAGTGTTCTTTTACACTTCAATTTTGTTCCTCCTTTACCGCAGCAATTTATCAGAGTGTCCTTAATCCCGATGAAATTCATCAGAATTCTTCCTCGGAGTATAAGACCGCTGAGAAAGCTGATGAAAACTGACCTCCAAGAGGTAAACAAAGGCTCACTCATTGATGTACGTTACTGACAATTTTATTAAAAATTATTACTGAAAAACTAAAAATGGGAACAAAACAACGACGCACATTAATCATGATGCAAAATTGACAGGAAAAAGTTAATAAACTTACTTGAGCATGAACACACTACGCCTGAGAATTTTCGGAAATTCATCAGAAGACTGATGAAATTTATCGGCTTTGTTGTGACGTCATCAAAATTCCCCAAATTATCCGTACAATGAATTTCTAGAACGCTCCTCATGACTATTGACTTATTTAGCAAAGTTTCACTGAAATCCTAGGATTACTAAAATGAGAGAAATTCATTGAGAGACAAATCGGAACAGCCTTGTTGTTTCCTTTCACCGCACTTTTTCAGTTTTGAAAAAATTCATTTTCAAACAAACAAACAAATTAGTAGTAGTAAAGTCCAGCCGCCCAAACACGGTGGTTTGTTATGCTGATATTTCACAGCGAACGACTGTACTGGATAAAAAAAAAAGAAGGGGTAGAAAAGACAATCAGAATATTCTCAAAACAAAGGATAGGAAAGAGGAGAGTGACGGCGATCTGCCAGGGACTCTCAAAATTGGGAAGGAAGTACCTAGAGCACTCAAGGAAGTAAAGTGCTCAAAATATATTTTTTTTCTCTCTTTTCTCATATGAAATATAACTCCACTCTCTATTTTTGCTTCGTTTCTCTATACATTTGTGTAACTCCAATTTTTTTTTTTTTTTTTTAATATTCCTTCAGTGCAACTGTGTAACTCTTCCTCTAGTTCTTCTCCCTCAACTCTCTTTGCATCTATGTAGAGGTAGTTTCAGGAGTGTAGGCGCACCTAGACTGATAATCTTTGGAATTTGTCAACATTATTTATGACATTACTCAATGCAAATGAAAGAAAATGAGTTCGAGTGTTCACTTTTCATAAATGGACACTTTAAAAGCAAAATAATTTAGTCGTCTGCAAGTTTTGTTTTGATTTAAACTAACTAAAGTTGAAAATACGCCAAAGATTATTGTTTAGGTGCGCCTACACTTCTGAAATGAGCTCTAGCTCTGCTTTCCATGATTCACTATCAACGATTCACTCTCTTATTAACTCCAAAATATGTCTCCTTACTTTTTAAACAAGTCATCATAACTTCACCACAGTTTGGCAACACTGTTAAAAAACCTATCCGCAGTACCTCTTGAAACGTCTCACAAGGGGAGGCTCAGAAGTCGCCGCCTCCGATTTGGTAAACAATTGCACGAAAATGTAGCTAAAGTAAAACTATTAGACCCGTGTTTCTCACTTTTTGCCAATGGGCCTTCCTAAAGCGTCAGGAATTTTTTGAAAGTTGTGGAAATTCACATAAATATGCGGAACGCTCTTCGCTCGGGGTTTTACGTGAATTTCGGCAACTTTCAAAAAATTCCTGACGCTTTAGGAAGGCCCATTGGCAAAAAGTGAGAAAAACAGGTCTAAAAGTTTTACTTTAGCTACATTTTCGCGCAATTGTTTTCAAAATCGGAGGCGGCGACTTCTGAGCCTCCCCTTGTCAGTTGTAAAAAGAACTCTCTTATTACTAACTCCTATACATTTCTCACTTCTTTCGCTGGACTAGTCACGAATTCAAAAACTCATTTTTCTGCCCTACAGGTAATTGGACGTCTAGAACTCGGTGGCGCCAAAAACACGGGACCCGCTTTGCACCATTGGAACGAAGTTTGCAACAGTCCTCGGAGGCAGATAGCGGAATGGCACAAGCTACGAGAATAATGACTCTGAGACTAATCGCAGAACATTATTAACACTAAAATTTTGGAAAAAAGAAAACGTACGAATAACTTTTAAAACTGTACCAGACCCCGCACACTAACTGGCATATTTATATGTGTACATGTTTAAGTCCATTGGAAATTTCATTCACGATTAGTACACAAACACGTTTAGTCAGTCTAATAGAAAATGTGTGTAATGTGTCTCCTCCTTTTAGAAGATTCATCAAGAACCCTTTTATACCAATTTTTATAAGAAAAAAAAATTGATGGCTCAAATGCAAAAACATGTAACTACAAAGTTGTTGATTTTGAGTTAATGTGACAGGCATATACCTAACATACAGTTTGATTTATTTTCAGTGATTTATCTTTTCATTCGATTTTCTGTCTATCATTAAGTTACATGCACTGAAAAAAAAAAAATTGTTAATTTAACAATTCTAATGTTAAGAGGGGTGACAGCAAGGTTCTCTTAATTTAACAAAACAGAATGCTGAATCAACAAAATTTGCGCAAATTTCACAAACCAATTTGCTCACTTGTTAATTTATTTCGTCAGTTTAACAATAATATTTTGTTGACTTAGCATCCTGTTTTTGTTAAATGAATTTCTACCTTTTTTTTTGAGGTCAACACTTTTAACAATAGAATTGCTAAATCAACTGAATTTTTTTTAATAGTGTACACAGCACAACTTAACGGAGGGAAGAAAGTTTAATGGCAAAATAAATATTTATCTGTTTATTTATTTAGATAAATATTTATCTTGTCACACTGGAAATAATACAATCATGGTTCCAAATTTCTTTTCAGACCCACGTTAAATTGATCATGTTTATTTGCTCAACTGAAAATTTGATATTTTACAGATATATGTTTTTGCTTTTGAGTATCAATACAAGCGTTTGAAGTATAGGTCTGGACGATGTTCGTTTTTAGGTACTAAAAATAAGCTCCGGACAAAGAAACACCCTGTTGGAAACAACAGGATGTCAAGGAATTTTCAACATTCTAATTTCCTGAAACATCAAACAAGTAGACTTTATTCTGGATGAATAAAATCATGCCACTGCAAAAGACTGAATAGATTCAGTTTAGTTTGGCAATGTCTGGAAAATGAATTTTCTCTAAGTCATGGTTTAACAATCCTGATTCCAACATAAACTGCTGGAAAGCAGTTGAAAAAGACATTTTTAAGGAGTTTCATTTGATTTTATCATTTGCGTCCCTACAAATCACCTGAAAAAGCCCTGAAAAGCTTTAATAAGTTGGTGCTTCTAAAAACTCAAACGCACTCCCTTCATAATAATTCTCTCATTGATTTTTATGAAAATATTTGAGTTTATTTTAAACAATCCATGAATTATAAGCTAACTTAAGATTTTTTTTGGATGTGGAGAATATGGTGTGAGGCATTTTTTATCATGATTTTTTAATTAGTCAGAAAAGAGAGTAACCGTGTGAATTCTTTGGGTTACAAAAACCCCAGAGAGAACGCAAAGCTGATGTTTTTCTGTTGTTCAAGTGTCTCCATATTACGTTGATATCAATAATCTCAAGTAAAATTCAATCAACTTAATAATTGTTGATCCATTAATTGATTTAATGATTTATTTATTTATTTTATTTTATTTTATTTTATTTTATTTTATTTCATTTTATTTTATTTGATTAATTTACTGAATGTTTATCCTGTTAATATCTATCACCTCCAGTCAAAATCAATTGACTTAACGATTATTGATCCATCGATGGATTTATTAATTTTATTTTATTTCATTTTATTTTATTTTATTTCATCGATTTACATAATGACAAAGAAATTTTTACAGCAAACTAGTCCCGAATTAATAAATTCAATCATTCATCATTTTGATACGATCATGATCAACAAAACCGCTATCCAAGTTTCCAGCTTTCATAAGTATTAAAAGTATCTTCTGACGAACATCCAACAGGCTTGGAAAGCAAACAAACATCTTTCCTGACAGTGCTAACAGTTCAGTTGCAATGTTAAAAACTGTTTTAAATTCAAGACTCAATAAGACTTCTTTAACTGTAACACCCATGAAAAAGTTTTGCTTTAAATACTAACTGAGAAAACAGCTGATAAAGGAACCGTAACAATGATATCAACCGCGATATCTTGTACATTTGCACCATGAGTGTGTATTTCTGAATTTATAGATTACATCACTACAAAGATGCAGAGGTTTCACTGTGAACATAGAGAACCCTGTTGTGCAAGTACTTACACAAATAGCACCCGAAACTTATTTCAGATGCTGTTTTTTGTGTTTCTACGAAACAAAGAATTTTTCTGTTGGCATCATTGCTTTCATTGCAATGAAATTTATCAGCAAAATTCAGTTTTTTAAAACCCAAGCAACTGACTGAAGATTAATTTTTCAAACTGGAACGCGATGGAACAAGATGGAACGCAATAGAACCCTTTAGAACACAATACAATGCTGTATTTTTTTATGGCGGTTCAAGTGTTCGGGATTGGAACAAGCCAACCACTCTAAATAGTCGGTCCACTGATTGTGGTTACTTTAGACCAACCAAGAGTAACCGAGAGTAATCTGTTCCTTCCTGTTCCATCATTTTACGCACAAAAAATTATTCTCTATGTCACTCAATTAACGAATCTGCGTCAGGAGACTTTACAGAAGTGTCCTGAGATGTTTTGAAAACATTACAGGATGAACACCTCTGTAAAAATATTCTCAGCTGCATATTTTCAGAAGTTTGCTTCACGCTGAGTGAGTACACTAGCATAATTTGCTAGATCTGACAATTTTCACTGTTGAATTTAGCGTTTAAAAAAAACAGATCCGAACGGCTGCTGATCTTTTTTTGCCGAATACAATACAATGATCTGATGAAAAAATGCGTCTGATCATAGCAGCTCACTCAAATTACAGTTTGAGCTCAACTCATACTACTGTCTACTACTAGTATCTCTTGCTAGAATAAACAGAACTGAGAACGGTACCATGCATTTTGACATGATTTGACCCTTGTTTTGACTGCTCAACGCATTTTTATAATTTATTTATCTATTTATTTATTTATTTATTTATTTTTTTCAGGGGATTTTGATCAAACGTGCAACTTTCCCAAGTTGATAAAAAAAAGAATGAGAACAATAATTGAGACCATTTTCAGAAAAAGGGCCTGTAAAAACAAAGAGTGCGCTCTTCAGACAAAAAATTCCCTTACTCCAGAAATGGCCTCAATGGGGCTCTTGCAAACTCTTGCTACAGGGGATTTAAGTGTTGATTCTTGCATAAAAACCTGTAAAAATTACAATGAGTACATTAAAAAATCACGAAATTCACTCTCAGAATCGGGCTTAATGGCGCAGAGACGCAGGCATAATGGGAGGTTCCTATCTAAATTGAGACATATCTCTGTGTTTACATAAAGAAAGTGACACAATAGACAGGAATCTCCCATGATACCTGCGTTGAAGCGCCATTAAGATCTTGCCGTTATTGCATTTATTGAGTTTATTACTGAATTTTATACTTTTTTAGAGTGATTTTCGTGATTTTCGATAGTCTTTACTTCAGAAAAAACTATTTATTTGCTTATAGCAAAAGTTTGCAACAGCCCCATTGAAGAGTGTAAAATGAGAACAAACATCGCTGATTCAAAATCCCCTTTCACAGTAGCTCGACCGAGAGAAATTCTCTATCTCTCTTGTCTCTTTGGAAACACTCCATTTGCAGTGTTGCCAGATCGAGGGTAAAAAGCCGTATCGTCCCCTTTTAAATCAATGCAAAACGTACGGCTTTTTCACCCCAATCTGGCAACACTGTCCATTTGTAAGATAGGGATAGGCATGGGGATAGAACACCCACTTTCTATCCTTTTTCAGTTAATACATTCAAAGGGAAAATAAGAGAGACAGAAGAGAACCTCGTTGCGCGACTGACTTTCAGTTTTACATCAAAAGCAGAGCTGCCATTTCTTGTATATTTAAAGGCATTTTTCATAACATAGATGATTCCACCGGTTGAGAAAAGATTACACAGTTCAGTTCAGTGTATGACTGCAATTCACAAAAATACTCACATCTGTAATCTTTCCTCAATCAGTAGAGTTGGCGATGACTCTAAAAACCTTGCTGATGTTTTAATAATTTAACGGAGCTTGCACCAAACAATAAAAGATTACAGATGTGAGTATTTTCAAGCATCACAGTCATACACTGAACTGAACTGAGTGATCTTTCCTCAACCGGTGAAATCATCGGTGAATTGAAAAAATGCCATTAAAAATACACTAACAGCAGCACTGATCAAGTGCAAGGAACAGATACATTTTGGCTTCTTTATACATGGCGTTGAGCGGTGCACTTCTGTATTGTTGATTTGATATTATTTTTTTTACTTTATAAAACATCTTATTTTTGTATCCTTCCCACCAGTGCCCTTGTAAAACTTTTATTTTTCTCCGCTGATTTAGAAAAGGAAAAGTAAATCCATGATCACGAGATGTCTATTATTTTGACCCTTTCGCACAGGAAATATGAAAAAAGTGTCACTGTAATCTGAAACCTATTCCATTAAATTGAACGCACTTTTTTCGTATGATTTCATGTGCCAGTCAATGTTTTCGAATTTTTATAAAGCTCCATGTCAAATGTTGTTCCTTAAACAGAGCACTGAGAGCAAAAGGGTTAAGTTTTGTAGATTGATCGGTTGCTCTGAGCATATTCACGCAAGGATTTATTTGTTCCGTCTGCAGTCAAGAAAATGCATCGCCCTCGTAGTCAAAACTCCTATTGACCATTAGACTCTTTTGACTGGTAGATTAAATTTTGTTTTCCCTAGCTGTCTATGTTATTTTGCAGTCATTTTAATTGTCGAGGATTTCACAGCAAAGTATACAGAGTAACTTGGGATTTTGCCTGAAGTAATTCAGATTTTTAGCGGGACTTTGTAAAAGGGTCCCTGTTTTTAAATGAGAATCGCCAAATGAGGTTTCTCTTTTAATTGGCTGCTAAATTTAAACCTTCACTGCATCTCATAGAGGTGTTTTCTCAAAAAGATGACCGTAGGAACATCCCCTTTTCAATAGATTGAACTTCCTTCTTTTTGTTTGTAGTGCAGTCAACGAATTAAATAAATATCAGTTGACTCCTTAGATTTCGGTTAAGGTAGGCAACCTGCATTACATTTCCCAATGAATTCGAGCATTGCATGTGGCCTACCTTGGCCCAAATCTAAGGAGCTGAACTAAAGCATGTCAGTTGACTCCTTGGATTTTGGTTAAGGCAGGCAACCTGCATTACACGTCACAATGAATTCAAGCATTGCACGTTGCCTATCTAAGCCAAAATCTAAGGCATCAACTGACATTATTTAATTCGTCGACTGTAAGTACCAACGTTCAATTTTTTTAGAGAATTAACGAATGCCTTCTTGCTGTGGCGGTCATATGAGAAGACACTACCTTGAATTGCTTCTTCTTCTTCCAGTGATGCCAGTTTTGACAAAAAATAAAACACACTTTACATTGAATTATATGGAAAATTTATATATTTTATCCCAAATCTGGCAGCACTGTCCTGCTGTTCTCATGACCTTTGACCCAAATTCTTTAAAAAAACAGGGACTCTAGTTTGTTCATGTGTTTCTTTTAATGTGCACCCACTCGCTCTTTTTTTTTTGTTTTTTTTTGTTTTTTTTTTTTTATTGAAACAGATTAAAGTTTTGGACATTTTTAATGATGTGTGAATATTTTTTATCCATCTCCCATGGCTCTGTCTATGTAGTTGTAGGATGTTTCGAACAATAAGTTATGCCTTCTGAGAAAAGAGATTTAGGCTTATCTTCTACAAATTCAAAACAGGATACAATGAAAGTTAGTTGTGTGGAACGTCCTCTAAGTGGAATATCTCGCAAAGTGGAATTTTTTTTCAGCACACACCATGAAACCTCTCATACTCAGACCACAATTTCCTAAATGGAACTTTCGCTAAGTGGAACTTTCGCTAAGTGGAACTTTCGCTGAGTGGAATTTTCGCTAAATGGAATTTTTTTGGGGGCAGGACAGAGGCTCCACACAATGAACTTTCACTGCATGCTCCCAGACCACTTTCCATGAACTTGTAAATTATTGAATTGATGAATTGTGACGAATCTAAGAAACCTTGAACCAGCACAAAATTTTTCCCGATTATGACCACATTCCATGCTTCTTTCATGAAGATTACTGCTTTCCTATCTAGTCCTTGAATGACTTTGTCTTGAGGTTTTGGTTTTATGTTATTTAATTTTAGCTGAATAAAAATTCTTTCTTTTATATGTATTTTTTTTGTGTAATCTTTTCTTTCACCTCCCCCGATCAAAACTACAGTAATGGATTTCTTTCCCAACCTTTATGAGCCCAAGCTATCTGACCAACATATCGTCGTCTGTCTGACATACAGACTGGTGCTGCCGTTTTGCTTATAATTAATGGCATTTTTTAATTCACTGATGATTCTCCCGGATGAGAAAAGATTACAGAGTTTAGTTCAGTGTATGACTGTACTGCACGAAAATACTCTGATCTGTAATATTTTCTCAACCGGTGGATATAACTTTGAACAACTTGCGGATATTTAAGTAATTTGATGGCCATTGGACCGTTTGAGAAAATATTATAGATTTGAGTTTTTCTGTGCATTACCGGAGCTGTGTAATATTTTCTCAACCGGTAGAATCATCGGTGAATTAAAAAATGCCATTAATTATAACTTAAAAGCAAAACGGCAGCACTAGTCTGTATGTCAGATGGACGAACATGGACATTAACCAAACATGCGACGGTTGGCTCACTTGCCGTTTTGTGGTGGATTATGGCTCACCAATGCCAATTTGAAGATCTTACTTTGAGCGTGTACAAAGGGCTTTTGATCTCATTAGGCAAAAACCTCAACAACTTTCTCTTCAGTCAACATATGGTCCATGTTTGCAGTGTTTTGTTGAGACCCCAAGAAAAAAAGTTGCCTGGCAAACATGGACAAGATAGACAGTGCGTGGTCTCTATTATACATTGTCTCTGTTTAACGCAATAGTAAATGATCCACTTAGAGACGCCCACTCGGTTATCTGAACACAAACCAACATGACAAAAAACCAATGGTGGTGTACCAAAGTTTATTCACTAAATTTTTTTGGGGCTTAGCCATGTACAAAAATTGAGCGAAAACAATATGTACAAAAATGTACAAAACATCAATAAACATTTATAACAAAATAAAAAATGGAGAGAACATTTTATTACTTGGACCCACTCCAGCCCCAGAGGCCTTTGACTAAGCCAGAGATACCTCCTTCGTTGGCCTTCTTGTTCTGAGCCAGGTTAACTTGCGGAAGCTCGATCAAATTATACGCCAAATCGAAGAACAGAGGTTTACATGGGACAGGGCGCATTTCAGGGGGTAGTTTCATGACATTGGGTTGTTTTGAAAGTAGGTCAGGGTCTTCTTTGTAGTCGTTTAGTCTTTCTGCGAGAGGAATCTGAAAAAACGAAGTTAGCACAAAATAAGGAAAACATTTAGAACATTTAGAAACATTTTTTTAAAAGGATAAGTCTATCGCCCTAGGTGGGTTTTAAGGATACCTAAATCAGCTATTCTTTAGTTACGTGACCAGTCTTTTTGATTGCATAGATGCCAAGAGATGCCAATACTTGGAACTAATCGACCCTGGAATCATATTAAACAGACCATTAAAATGACCAAAGAAACACTTACCTTCTTCTGTTTTTGATTAGATTTTTTGAACAGAACAGCTGAATCCGTAGTCGAGGATGATTCAGTGTCTAAAATACTGTTGGCAAGAGCGGTGAATTTATTCCGATCGATATCCTTCAAGAGCTGCTCGAGTTCCTCTTTCAATTTCGGATCGGTCAACTTGTTCTTGAGGGCGCTTTTACTGTATTCGGCAGCTCTTTCGTACAAAGCCACAATATCTGCCCATCGTTTCATGGATGAGATACTCTGCGCAATATAGTAACAACTGAAACAAACCACCGGAAAATTATCCATCAAATGAAAAGAACTTGAATTGGAAATTTTGCAGAAAAACAATTTTTTTTTCATTTTTTCATTTATTTATTTGTCATAACTTTTGACTCCTTAAATTTTGGTTCAGGTATGCAACCTGCAATACCCACCACAATGAATTTAAGCATTGACAGTGGTCTACCTCAGCCAAAATATAAAGCGTCTGCTGACATTATTCTTGTCGACTGAATTCTATGAATAACATAGAATCTTATGAAGAAAATGAAAATATGATATACTAGGGGTGTGCGAATCCAAGTATTTCGAATCCGAATCCGAATCCGACGGGATTCGGTTTCGGGATTCGAAATTTTCGAATCTTTTTTTTTTTTTCTTCATATACATTTATAATTTTTTCGTTTTTCTAACTTTTCTTTTCCTTCCATATGTTTTTTTTTCCTCTTTCCCTCAATACATTAGCGCCTGCTAAAACGACGGAAACTACTATCATCACGATTCGGTACGAATGCGGCGCCGGCGCGTCTTCCGAATATCGATGAACCTAAACGGGGATAACGGGCGGTAATCGATCAACACCAAAAGTGCGTGCGACCAGCGAAATAGAATAGTAAAGATAAATCAGAAAACAAATATTTTCTTCTCATTTTTCATTACACCGTAAGGAAAATAAAAGCGCCGCACTTTAAAACAATTTTTTTCGAACTTTTATGGCGCGGATTCGGATTCGGGAAAATTTGATTTTAAGATTCGGATTCGGATTCGAAATGAAAAAACTGGATTCGCACACCCCTATGATATACACATCGTTTTAAATGAGAAAATTGTGCCCAGATCAACTATGATGGCCAAAAATCCGTCCCTGAACAAAGAGTATTTTCAGGTTTGAAAGGGTTAAACAAGGATTATGAGACTAAATTTATGCTTACCGGAATGCTTTGTATGCAGTTATTTTTGCTTCTATGTCAAGTTGATAGTTGGAATCTTCATTTGCTCCTGGTAACTGTTGCAATTCGGCTAAGTTTTGCAAAATAATCTCGTACAACCTTGTTAAGTCCTGAGGCCGAGTCTTCCGTGATTCTACGTTGCTCTATAAAGTTGAAAGCAAAAAGGACAGGTTAGTCAACAAACAAATTCACGTAAATCAATAGGTTCATTTTTTAAGGGCCATCAGAGATTTTTTAGGTTTGCCCCAAGGTTATAGATTAAAGAGGTATGCTCATCTGACTTCGCGCCACAAATTCGGTGGCGCGCAGTTCAAAATCACTGTAGGCAAGATGGCCGACAAAAGCAGAGAACGTATACTCTTTGCAGAAAACATTGGGTTGTTTTCTGCTTTCCTCCAGAGGGCAGCCCAATGTTTTCTTACGTTTTCTGCTTTTGTCGGCCATCTTGCCTGCAGTGATTTTGAACTGCGCACCACCGAATTTGTGGCGCAAAGTCAGATGAGCATACTTCTTTAATCTATAACCTTGGGTTTGCCCAGAAACAGCAAAAAAAATCAAACGGAACTTATATGTAAAAAAAGGTCCCCAGATTTGGCATGGTTTTAGCTAAGTTTTACTCATCTTTACAAAAGAAATTATGATTTTTCAAGAAATACTTTCGAGTGGCATTTCGCTTGGTTCTCAAACCCTTTAAATCCGTAAAATCGTTTAAAAATTGCCGAGAAAATAAACAGTGAAAATTTCAACCGAGTTAATTTTTAATTTATTTGCATGATTTCTCTTCCATAATCTGAGCACTGGTTGAGAGTGTACTACAACTTATTTGGGACTCAAAGGATGAGTAAAAAACATAATACGAACCTCTTTCAGACCACTTTCTTCATTCAGAATTTTCTTGCTACCAGAAACAAGGAAAAGATTTTTCCGGATGGTCTGTTCTATCTTCACGCGTGCTTGGTACGTTGGATCCAGCTGCTCCGTAGCGGTGGGTTTCACTTGTTTGCTCAGCGTCTGAATTGATAATTGAAATTGACAATGTTAGGGTGGAATGAAACAAAGAATATTTATGATGAAGATTGACAAGAATGTTGAAGTACTCGGTATTCAGTACATGAGACTTGTAGTAGGCAACAATTCCAATTGAACAGTTTTATGCAGAAAGGAGGTAACTTCCATTGATAAGATGCTGAGTCCTTTTCGCAAAAAACTATCCAATTGGAAGGCTTTCTGCAGAAAGAGACCAACTGCCAACAACAGTTTTAGAGCTTGAACACGAATACTTAAATACCGTATGAACGCAGACTAAGCCACAAACCCACCTTTTCAAAAATTTTGAACCATGAATTTTTTGAAAGTTAAATTTACTTTAGTTACATGATAAGACTAATTTTGTTTAGTAAGTTTGAGCTCAACCAACTTAGAATTATGTTACACAGACATTTTTTTCGTTGTTTTTTATTTAATTTACGATGTTTCAAGACGTACGATAAAGTGGGCATTCTGCTTATTGCTAGAACACTTGAAAGTCACAAAATTGATCAAAGCTTACTGATATTTGAAGGAATAAAAATTTCGACCAGGGTACTATCTTTTAAAAGTTATATCACCTATTTGTATGCCTTAGTACAGTAGAACTGTGAATATGTTATTGTGATTTTGGAAATGAATAATTGAATTGAAAAAATAGAATTGAACCGAACCCAAACTGGTTTTTGCTGCAGTTCTATGCCCTGCTCTAAGACTCAAACTCTGACCTCTAGACTTCCAGTGGGTTCAAGTAATTTCATTCTTACTATACTTACAGGCACGTTGATCGAGTCTGTATTTGGGGTGGTTTCTAGTAGAGCGTCCATATCAGCTCCATCGCCGATGTTGTAAGCACAATACCTTAGACTTGGATTCAACTCTTCTGCCCTCATAGCATATAAATTACCATCTTCTTCGTCCAAAGCAGTTGCTAATTTTAGGTAAACAGTTCTGAAAAAGCAAGGTTAAAATAAAACTATGAGAGGATATCAGATAAAAGGGTGTCAAAAAGAATTGAATTTCAAAGCTTTCTGCTTTTTTCTTGACCTTCTTCCCCGGATTTCATGATTTATTTATTTATTTATTTAATTAAATTAATACAGGAGCCACCCTTGAGGGAGCTATGGTACAGGTCAAAGAGATAATAAACTATGATACAGGGAATAAAGTAGTTGTACAGGGAATAAAGGATAGACAAGACTAGACTAAACTACATACATAGTGCTCTCAAAAAATTCCGGGAGACAATAAAAGGCCTTAGCCAACAGAAAATTTTCAAGATTTACAAAAAAGGAATTTAAATCAGCATTTTTAAACAATATTTTTATGGATGTTGGAAGAGAATTAAATACTTTTATGGATGAGAATTCGATGTTCTGATCTGTGACACATAGTCTACTTGTCCCAGGTTTAAAGTAAATGTGCCTGAATTATTTGGCAAGACCTGAAAGCATTCGTAAATTAAATTCTATTGCAAATTTCAGGGTTTCCAAGATGAATAATGATGGTAAAGTAAGTAATGCATTTTTAATAAACAAATCTTTACAGGGATGGTTATAAGGCTTATTGAACATTATTCTGAGGATTCTTTTCTGCTCTATAAATGATTTCTCACACGAGTTTCTAAAGTTCTGCTTCAATCAGGCATCTGACCAAATACATTTGAAATCCAATTATTTTTGATAGTTTGAAGAAACGCACAAAAAAAATGTTGAACATATGATTTTCCTTCGCAGTTTCATCGCCAAGTCAAAAAGTAAAGTCCAGCCCCCCAAACACAGTGGTTCACTATGCTGGGGTTTAACAGCGAACAACTGGACTGGATTTAATTTTTTAATTTTGATTTTTAATTTTTTATTGTTTTTTAAAAAGGGTGGAAAGAGAATCAACGTATTCAAGGAATTCTTAGACAAGGGTAAAAAAAAATGAGGATGATAGCAAGCTGCCTGACACTTTCATGGCACTTGAATAGCAGCAACAGCGTAGAGGCAAATGGCCAACCACCATTTGCATTATGTCTCTTGGGGGCTACATTGATCCTGAAATTTGAATGAATTCTATGAATTTACATACATTAATAGTAATATTGCGTCTTGGCAACCTGCAAAACATATGTCATGGTTTAATAGGTGGCCAATTTGCAATATAAGCATTACAGCATGGATATAAATCGAATTCGTTCAAGTTTTCCATTTTCACAAAATTAGAAAAGTTAATATTTAAGTACAAGCCAGACATAGTTTGGTGAGTTTATTTCAGTATGTTACTCATTTTTAGTAGCCTGATAGCATATATAAAGAAGAAAACTGAACTATGTCCAGCTCACATCTAAATATTCAATAATTTAACAAAAAATAGAGCTTTTCCTTGAAAAACACAAAACCAGCTCACTTTGAGGTGGTAAAATATGCCATTAAAGTTCAAGTAACCCGTAAACACCACTAAAAACCTGAAAATAAAAGCCTATAGGAGTAAAAGCAGCCATTTTAAACGACATTTTTGGCCATTTGAAATTTTGACCATTTTTGGGGCCAAAGACCGGCCTTACAGACACTCCTCTTTTGGATTCTTTCCTTTCTTCCCCAAATTTTTAAAGAATTTTGAGGTTTTAAGGTTTTTCTGAGTTAAACAGAACTATCACGTGAAAGTATGCTTTGAAAATCTTTCACTCTTTGGAAAATAATTGAAAAATTTAATAAGAACAATTTGACGAGAGAACTTTCTTTTGAAAGTCATACATAACATCTGAGTTGTTCCGTTTTTTTTTTTTTTTTTCTTTTTCTAAACTCTCTTTTCACAGGTGTAGCTCCACTTTCTGTGGTTTTTCCTCAACTCTCTGTGACGCTTATTTTTTTCTATTAGCGATAGGGGGGGTAGCTCCACCAGACACTTTTTCGGTAAAAGTGACAAAACTAACTCACAACTTGGTATAACTCAAAATGGTAGATATAGATGAAATAAAATAAAATAGAAAAACGATACGGAATTATAGAATACACACTTATTATATTGGCCAAACATTCGATAAAACAACAACAACAACAAACAACGCAAGCTCCCGGCCGGCGAGCCCCGGCCACAAAAACCCAAATAAAACAAATAAAACCAAAACGCGAATCCCTCGCGGAGCCCTCACACGCGACTGACTTCAGAAAATTTCGAAGATTTGCATGAGGCTTCATTTCAGCCTCTCTCACCCCGCGCTTACAAGCCCATCACGACCAATCAGATTTTTACACGGAAACTGATTTTCCGAGTGGACAATATGCTCACGGGACGCGAGATGCTGAATCTCACCCTGATGCCACACTTTCTCCCTGTCGCCAGACAGCACGGCTATCGCCATACACATGTATTTGAGAAGCCGCGCCATCTGTCAACGTGGAGTGTGCTCATCTCCCAGCGAATTTTCGCTGAGCTGTTGTCCAGACAAGAGCTACAAGCATCACGTCATAAGCCTGATACTTGTCTTTCCTGTGTAGAGAAAAGCCCAGTTTCCTGAAGAACAGTTATTGGGGGCCACTGATATCTCCGAAACCCTTCATCGCCCAAACATTCACGGAATGGGTGACGTGCCTGCATGTGAAACACACAGGCACGTTACATCCCTCCTTGTCAATTAGATGCGCCCTCGCATCTTTAAATCCCTTCATAAACGAAAGCAGCGAGTTCTCAGAGAATTTTAGTCGATGAAAGGTCACGGAGAGTTCAGTGGCCCATGGTGCTTCTCAGCTGATCGTAGATGAGAATAGTATCGACCGAGTTCTCCGCGAGGGAAACTCGATACGTAATATGTAAACAGTGAGCTCTCGATCAAGCGGAAAATGCTGATCTTTGTAAGACAGAAAGGTGAATATAACTCAATGAATGATGTTCTTAGAGCAGGGTTGTAAAATTTATCCGGTTTATGAAAATCAAATTAGAAAATAAGACTATAAGTGATTGAGAGTTAAAATTTTAAATGACGAATGAAGATAATGAGCTGGAAGGAACTGCGAATAGTTTTTTCCTTTTTTTTTTTTTTTTACTAAGCCAAGATTGCGTAAGAATACTGTGCGAAACTTTAATTGGAACGGGAGTCATCTGACAACTCTGCACTGAAATGAGATAGGATTTGTCACTCGGGACTTGAGATTCGTTTGCGCTGTATACGATCATTTGTAGTGGGATTCTACGGACTAAATTATGAATACAAACTAAAAAGAAAGGGTGGCAGAAAAATGAACATGATAAGAATGGTGGAAGGCAAAACGAAGCCCTTGAAATACCTGGGAGGCAGTTTTGAGCAACTTGACTATAACATTATAACTGTCACATAAATTAATAATAAAAACATTGAAACGGCAAAATAACTTAACTGAGGCTTAAAACAATGATAGTTTCTAAAACTTGGCATTTTTTTTTTTTTTTTTTAAACAAAAGTTGGCTACAAAATTGCTGATAAACTGGCCCCTCCCCCTACCTTTTTCAACAGCCGCCCCTGGCTGTTTCATTCCACAAGAAGTGTAATAAAATGCACAGGAAGATTTATGATTGAACTAATTAAAGAAAGGAAACTGGTAAAATAGGAAATGATTAGTAGAGAGACAGACTCATCAACGTTTATTTTTAGTCAAATTGCCAAATCTGGAAACGTCGATCACCCTTGTCTCACGGCAAAGTTACGGATAATGCTGATACTCTATGACATTGAGCGGTAGGCTGGTGTTATTTATTTTTTTTTTTACCAACTGCGACAAATGCCTCGTTGCCAGGTTGAACACTTTTTTTTTTTTTTTTGGAAATAATTTAAAAAAAATTTGTATATGAAAATAATTAATAAAAACACTTTTTTTTTTTTTTTTTTTTTTTTTTTTGGGAAAAAATTAATGGAAATTTGAGAGTTAAAGTGATAGAAATTTGAGTTATCGCGACTTGAAAGATCCCTTTTAGTGAACATTACTTAAAAGAATGGTTGAACTTAGACGGGGCGTCTGCGAATTCTGAGTGAGATGAGAGAAAAAATCAAAAGTTATCACCTCCCTTTTAAAGAAAATTTAAAATCAGGTCGGCAAATGAACGCACGAGTCTCTTAGAAAGAAAAATTAAACTTAAAACTTAAAAGAACCTATGTTAGAAAATCTGTTAAAAAAAATAAAAACAAAAACAAAAACAAAAGAACCTTGTTACTATGACACTAATGGAATCCGAAGAGAAAAAAGACGTTTGTAAAAATAAAAAAATAAAAATTAACCTTTTTCTCGGGTAAAACTTTCAAATTCAATGGAGCTCATTCAGGTGTTGAGGTAAACTATACTTATTAAAATTCATTCCAGAAGTGAGCCTACAAAACTACAAGAGTAATTATTGCATATACATTTTTTTTTTTTTTTAAACTCTGTGAGCTTTCTCTTGAGTAATTTAAACGATTTAGCCCATACTGCTTCAGTGTTGTCCCTGTACCCTCTGAATTGCCACTGTCCAAAATACCTTTGAAAAAAACCTACTAAAAGCCACGGCTAGTTAAAGCAACAGCTTCTAAGCTTTACGTATAGCGATCTGGATCCTGGAAAGCTCTACGATGATATTATCAAAGAAAGTACACTAGAAAATGGCAAGAGACTAAGGGGGCAACAGCAACTTAGTGAAATCTGCTTGATTTTAAAACCAAGGAAAAACATGCTCTAAAAAGTGCGTAAAAAATGTAGTGTACTCTGTTGACTCACTTGAATGAGTTTAGTTTCAAATTAGCTTAAATTTTGTAAGTTTGTCCATGAATTATACCTTTACCCCTTTTTTTTCAGCACGCAATTACCTATTAGATAGAGAAAAGATAATCTTTGACTCACGTGAGTGTTTTATGAAGACTTATGCTGCGTGGAAACTTAAACTGAAGTTAACTTAAACTTACTTAATTCCTTACTTTTCTAATTTCTTAAATCTATGGAAGCAATAAGAGATTTTAAGTCCTTCCAATATTACTCGGCATTCTAATAATTCAAGTAAGATTTCAACCGGCGAGAAGCAATTTCGTCCGAAAATTTTGTAGAAAAAAATGTCAGAATTTGATTTTAAGCTGTTCCATGATATTACAGTTGAAAATGTGCAGTATTATTGGTTGAGCAGGGTAGAAAGCAGTGATTGAGCAGCGTAGAAATATGTGACACCTCATGGTGCATTAACGGTATTTTAGATGTGCATTTCCATCGGAAGTGATGATTTTCATTATAGTTTCAGTCTCTAGATTTCTGAAGGATGAGCCGCGAAAAATGGGGACCGTGTTAACGATAGGTAACGAGATAAAAAAAAAACACTAACACTATCTCCGAGATCTATTTATGAGAAACACTATTATTTACTTACACTAAAACACACTTTTATTTTTAGGCGAAAAAAATAAAGCATCAAAATTAAGACTGAAAATTTTGTATTGAATCTAAAGATCACTGGAAAAAAAAACGGACAAAATGAAACTTTTTGTTTCTTTTAAAAGGCATCATTATTTTATCGAAAAATATGAGATTGATGCGAGAATTTAATTTTGAAGAGAAACTGATTTAAACTCGGGAAACACAATTTTAAGACATAAATTTCCCATTCATTAAAAAAAAAACACTGCGCACGTTCACTGAATAACGGTCGAAATTATTTCAAATATCAGGTGGATCCAATTTCTTCTTATTTTTTTTTTTTTTCTTTCGAGGAGCAGGTAGCGTCAAACGTATATCTTCATTCTGATGGCGCATCAAATTATTTTCCGTCTTCCAAATATGCACAACATATGCCGCATTCAAACGCTTACCAGAGTGTTTTCGTTGATATTTGAACTTGCACTTGCGTGTTATCTGATAACGCTGCAATTCGGGTTTTTTCGTAAACACATGAGAACGGTTCGGTAAAACTAGCAATTTTTCTAAAAGAAAGTGGTGGTTGAACAATAGCAGTAACTTCAGTTTTGACATCAAATTGGACAACTGATGTAAGCTTCGGCAGAAATGAATTTCTGGAGTCAATTTGAGATATTTTCAGCAAGCAACGATGAGACGACTCGGGCAACCAATTTTTAAAAAATCTAGTGTTTTCAATCGAGAGGAAATTTTTTTGAAAGAAAAGGTGCATACTTTTGGAATTCAAAATCGGGCTGATACTTTTGATTTCCTTAGATGAATCAGTCAAGAAGCATGGTCTAGTCAGTTGAGAGAACGGAAAATGTTTGAAAATTTTGAAAAACCTCGCATTGAAGTGGCCAGAAGCATCAGCTGATGGTATATGATTGATTATCGAGTAATCAAAAGTAGCTCCTCGATAATTTACGGCACAAATAGAGTCCTCAGCAACGGGATACTTTTTTGATTTTTCGAAACGAACGGGATGCTCGTTCCAGCAAAGTTCCACAGTTGATAGGTCTGGAAAAGCAAAGGCACAATTTTCTCGCTTGACTTCTTTAATTTCAGCCTTGATTGAAAGCATTTGATTGACTGTGGCAGAAAGCAGAAACTCTCCCTCCTTGTCAATTTTGTCAGAAACTCCTACTTTTGCTAACTCTCCTAGAATTTTTTTCGACGTTGATGTTATTTCAGAATCAGTCTTAGCAACTTTTAGTTCACTTTCCGAAATTAAGGCGGGAACCTCAGTGCAGTCTGAAATGCGGTGATTAAAACTACCACAGATTTGACAGGCAAATTTTTGGAAATCCGGACAATCAAGGGCTGTGTGTCCGAAAATCTGGCAAAATTGGCAAGTATGATCAGGACACTCTGGAGCAAAATGCCCGAAACCAAAGCACAGTTGACACGGTTCCTCGCTCTTATTTTCTTCCGCCATTGAAAATTTTGGTGTTTGATGATTTGTCACAGTGACTACCGCATGACCTAGCTCGTCAAACGTGGCATTAGGGCACAGTGCCTTGATGTCTGAGGCAAAGTGAGAATGGAGACCTTCAATGAGCCATTTCACAAGTTCGGTACTACGAATGTTTTCTCTACAGTTTTCCGACAAAATGGATAGTTTCCGGTGAAAATAATCATTGCATATTTCATCAAAATGTTGGTGACAGGCAAAAAATTGGAGGAGAAGAGAATTTGGATGAAAACATTCCAGAAATTTTTGCCTTACATTTATCCAACATGAATTTTCTATCCAAACTTTATTTACTTGGTACCAGGATAGTGCAGGTCCTCCCAAATGAAGAGACAATTTATGTACAGTGTATTTATCATTCCAGTAATATTTACTTGCAGCGAGCTCCAAGGAGAAAATAAAGTCATCGGTAAAATCTCTCTCTCCGCAGAATAATGAGTTATCGATGTTATACGCATAAAACCTGCCAGGAGGTTCGGCTTCAAATTGAAGAGCGTCCCTCCATCGCTCTTCGGAATGATGATAGAAATTAGACATTGTCTAATTGTTGATCAGTTGATCATTTTCTTTACCTTTCTAGAGTCCCGGAACGTCGCTAGATAATCCATCGACCCTCGAACGAAACCGATCTCGACACAGGTAAACGCACATGAAAACTCAACCCTCAAAACTGGGTTTTTTTTTTGTTTTAAACGAGAAAAAACGACAACTATGAGCATCAAAGCAGCATACAATTTTTTAAAAAAAATTTAAACGAGTAAACCACAAACAAATATAAAATAAACTGTCCGAAAAATTACGAAACGATAAACTTCATGTAACCACAATCACAACTTCAGCACGAAAAAAAAAGAATCACGAAAAAAGAAACACGAAAAAAAAAAAACCACGAAAAAACTACGGGAACTTCAAAACAGAGAAAAAACAACCACGAAAAACTTCAAAAACTTCAAAACAAAAACAAAAAAACAACTTGAAAACACGTCCAATTCAGAAAATTAATAAAAATTAAAAAAAAAACGCTTGGCACGAGAGGGCGAGGTCGTTTTCGGGTAAAACGATACGTTAATTACCCGGCGCCTCCACCATTTGGAACGCTTATTTTTTTCTATTAGCGATAGGGGGGGTAGCTCCACCAGACACTTTTTCGGTAAAAGTGACAAAACTAACTCACAACTTGGTATAACTCAAAATGGTAGATATAGATGAAATAAAATAAAATAGAAAAACGATACGGAATTATAGAATACACACTTATTATATTGGCCAAACATTCGATAAAACAACAACAACAACAAACAACGCAAGCTCCCGGCCGGCGAGCCCCGGCCACAAAAACCCAAATAAAACAAATAAAACCAAAACGCG
>VMOF01000013.1:19170699-19199043 GCA_011764245.1 Trialeurodes vaporariorum | reverse complement strand
TCATCTTTACAAAAAAATTTATGATTTTTCAAGAAATATTTTCGAGTGGCATTCGCTTGGTTCTCAAACCCTTTAAATCCGTAAAATCGTTTAAAAATTGCCGAGAAAATAAACAGTGAAAATTTCAACCGAGTTAATTTTTAATTTATTTGCATGATTTCTCTTCCATAATCTGAGCACTGGTTGAGAGTGTACTACAACTTATTTGGGACTCAAAGGATGAGTAAAAAACATAATACGAACCTCTTTCAGACCACTTTCTTCATTCAGAATTTTCTTGCTACCAGAAACAAGGAAAAGATTTTTCCGGATGGTCTGTTCTATCTTCACGCGTGCTTGGTACGTTGGATCCAGCTGCTCCGTAGCGGTGGGTTTCACTTGTTTGCTCAGCGTCTGAATTGATAATTGAAATTGACAATGTTAGGGTGGAATGAAACAAAGAATATTTATGATGAAGATTGACAAGAATGTTGAAGTACTCGGTATTCAGTACATGAGACTTGTAGTAGGCAACAATTCCAATTGAACAGTTTTATGCAGAAAGGAGGTAACTTCCATTGATAAGATGCTGAGTCCTTTTCGCAAAAAACTATCCAATTGGAAGGCTTTCTGCAGAAAGAGACCAACTGCCAACAACAGTTTTAGAGCTTGAACACGAATACTTAAATACCGTATGAACGCAGACTAAGCCACAAACCCACCTTTTCAAAAATTTTGAACCATGAATTTTTTGAAAGTTAAATTTACTTTAGTTACATGATAAGACTAATTTTGTTTAGTAAGTTTGAGCTCAACCAACTTAGAATTATGTTACACAGACATTTTTTCGTTGTTTTTTATTTAATTTACGATGTTTCAAGACGTACGATAAAGTGGGCATTCTGCTTATTGCTAGAACACTTGAAAGTCACAAAATTGATCAAAGCTTACTGATATTTGAAGGAATAAAAATTTCGACCAGGGTACTATCTTTTAAAAGTTATATCACCTATTTGTATGCCTTAGTACAGTAGAACTGTGAATATGTTATTGTGATTTTGGAAATGAATAATTGAATTGAAAAAATAGAATTGAACCGAACCCAAACTGGTTTTTGCTGCAGTTCTATGCCCTGCTCTAAGACTCAAACTCTGACCTCTAGACTTCCAGTGGGTTCAAGTAATTTCATTTTTACTATACTTACAGGCACGTTGATCGAGTCTGTATTTGGGGTGGTTTCTAGTAGAGCGTCCATATCAGCTCCATCGCCGATGTTGTAAGCACAATACCTTAGACTTGGATTCAACTCTTCTGCCCTCATAGCATATAAATTACCATCTTCTTCGTCCAAAGCAGTTGCTAATTTTAGGTAAACAGTTCTGAAAAAGCAAGGTTAAAATAAAACTATGAGAGGATATCAGATAAAAGGGTGTCAAAAAGAATTGAATTTCAAAGCTTTCTGCTTTTTTCTTGACCTTCTTCCCCGGATTTCATGATTTATTTATTTATTTATTTAATTAAATTAATACAGGAGCCACCCTTGAGGGAGCTATGGTACAGGTCAAAGAGATAATAAACTATGATACAGGGAATAAAGTAGTTGTACAGGGAATAAAGGATAGACAAGACTAGACTAAACTACATACATAGTGCTCTCAAAAAATTCCGGGAGACAATAAAAGGCCTTAGCCAACAGAAAATTTTCAAGATTTACAAAAAAGGATTTAAATCAGCATTTTTAAACAATATTTTTATGGATGTTGGAAGAGAATTAAATACTTTTATGGATGAGAATTCGATGTTCTGATCTGTGACACATAGTCTACTTGTCCCAGTTTAAAGTAAATGTGCCTGAATTATTTGGCAAGACCTGAAAGCATTCGTAAATTAAATTCTATTGCAAATTTCAGGGTTTCCAAGATGAATAATGATGGTAAAGTAAGTAATGCATTTTTAATAAACAAATCTTTACAGGGATGGTTATAAGGCTTATTGAACATTATTCTGAGGATTCTTTTCTGCTCTATAAATGATTTCTCACACGAGTTTCTAAAGTTCTGCTTCAATCAGGCATCTGACCAAATACATTTGAAATCCAATTATTTTTGATAGTTTGAAGAAACGCACAAAAAAAATGTTGAACATATGATTTTCCTTCGCAGTTTCATCGCCAAGTCAAAAAGTAAAGTCCAGCCCCCCAAACACAGTGGTTCACTATGCTGGGGTTTAACAGCGAACAACTGGACTGGATTTAATTTTTTAATTTTGATTTTTAATTTTTTATTGTTTTTAAAAAAGGGTGGAAAGAGAATCAACGTATTCAAGGAATTCTTAGACAAGGGTAAGAAAAAATGAGGATGATAGCAAGCTGCCTGACACTTTCATGGCACTTGAATAGCAGCAACAGCGTAGAGGCAAATGGCCAACCACCATTTGCATTATGTCTCTTGGGGGCTACATTGATCCTGAAATTTGAATGAATTCTATGAATTTACATACATTAATAGTAATATTGCGTCTTGGCAACCTGCAAAACATATGTCATGGTTTAATAGGTGGCCAATTTGCAATATAAGCATTACAGCATGGATATAAATCGAATTCGTTCAAGTTTTCCATTTTCACAAAATTAGAAAAGTTAATATTTAAGTACAAGCCAGACATAGTTTGGTGAGTTTATTTCAGTATGTTACTCATTTTTAGTAGCCTGATAGCATATATAAAGAAGAAAACTGAACTATGTCCAGCTCACATCTAAATATTCAATAATTTAACAAAAAATAGAGCTTTTCCTTGAAAAACACAAAACCGAGCTCACTTTGAGGTGGTAAAATATGCCATTAAAGTTCAAGTAACCCGTAAACACCACTAAAAACCTGAAAATAAAAGCCTATAGGAGTAAAAGCAGCCATTTTAAACGACATTTTTGGCCATTTGAAATTTTGACCATTTTTGGGGCCAAAGACCGGCCTTACAGACACTCCTCTTTTGGATTCTTTCCTTTCTTGCCCAATTTTAAAGAATTTTGAGGTTTTAAGGTTTTTCTGAGTTAAACAGAACTATCACGTGAAAGTATGCTTTGAAAATCTTTCACTCTTTGGAAAATAATTGAAAAATTTAATAAGAACAATTTGACGAGAGAACTTTCTTTTGAAAGTCATACATAACATCTGAGTTGTTCCGTTTTTTTTTTTTTTTTTTCTTTTTCTAAACTCTCTTTTCACAGGTGTAGCTCCACTTTCTGTGGTTTTTCCTCAACTCTCTGTGACGCTTATTTTTTTCTATTAGCGATAGGGGGGGTAGCTCCACCAGACACTTTTTCGGTAAAAGTGACAAAACTAACTCACAACTTGGTATAACTCAAAATGGTAGATATAGATGAAATAAAATAAAATAAAAAAAACGATACGGAATTATAGAATACACACTTATTATATTGGCCAAACATTCGATAAAACAACAACAACAACAAACAACGCAAGCTCCCGGCCGGCGAGCCCCGGCCACAAAAACCCAAATAAAACAAATAAAACCAAAACGCGAATCCCTCGCGGAGCCCTCACACGCGACTGACTTCAGAAAATTTCGAAGATTTGCATGAGGCTTCATTTCAGCCTCTCTCACCCCGCGCTTACAAGCCCATCACGACCAATCAGATTTTTACACGGAAACTGATTTTCCGAGTGGACAATATGCTCACGGGACGCGAGATGCTGAATCTCACCCTGATGCCACACTTTCTCCCTGTCGCCAGACAGCACGGCTATCGCCATACACATGTATTTGAGAAGCCGCGCCATCTGTCAACGTGGAGTGTGCTCATCTCCCAGCGAATTTTCGCTGAGCTGTTGTCCAGACAAGAGCTACAAGCATCACGTCATAAGCCTGATACTTGTCTTTCCTGTGTAGAGAAAAGCCCAGTTTCCTGAAGAACAGTTATTCGGGGCCACTGATATCTCCGAAACCCTTCATCGACCAACATTCACGGAATGGGTGACGTGCCTGCATGTGAAACACACAGGCACGTTACATCCCTCCTTGTCAATTAGATGCGCCCTCGCATCTTTAAATCCCTTCATAAACGAAAGCAGCGAGTTCTCAGAGAATTTTAGTCGATGAAAGGTCACGGAGAGTTCAGTGGCCCATGGTGCTTCTCAGCTGATCGTAGATGAGAATAGTATCGACCGAGTTCTCCGCGAGGGAAACTCGATACGTAATATGTAAACAGTGAGCTCTCGATCAAGCGGAAAATGCTGATCTTTGTAAGACAGAAAGGTGAATATAACTCAATGAATGATGTTCTTAGAGCAGGGTTGTAAAATTTATCCGGTTTATGAAAATCAAATTAGAAAATAAGACTATAAGTGATTGAGAGTTAAAATTTTAAATGACGAATGAAGATAATGAGCTGGAAGGAACTGCGAATAGTTTTTTCCTTTTTTTTTTTTTTTTACTAAGCCAAGATTGCGTAAGAATACTGTGCGAAACTTTAATTGGAACGGGAGTCATCTGACAACTCTGCACTGAAATGAGATAGGATTTGTCACTCGGGACTTGAGATTCGTTTGCGCTGTATACGATCATTTGTAGTGGGATTCTACGGACTAAATTATGAATACAAACTAAAAAGAAAGGGTGGCAGAAAAATGAACATGATAAGAATGGTGGAAGGCAAAACGAAGCCCTTGAAATACCTGGGAGGCAGTTTTGAGCAACTTGACTATAACATTATAACTGTCACATAAATTAATAATAAAAACATTGAAACGGCAAAATAACTTAACTGAGGCTTAAAACAATGATAGTTTCTAAAACTTGGCATTTTTTTTTTTTTTTTAATCAAAAGTTGGCTACAAAATTGCTGATAAACTGGCCCCTCCCCCTACCTTTTTCAACAGCCGCCCCTGGCTGTTTCATTCCACAAGAAGTGTAATAAAATGCACAGGAAGATTTATGATTGAACTAATTAAAGAAAGGAAACTGGTAAAATAGGAAATGATTAGTAGAGAGACAGACTCATCAACGTTTATTTTTAGTCAAATTGCCAAATCTGGAAACGTCGATCACCCTTGTCTCACGGCAAAGTTACGGATAATGCTGATACTCTATGACATTGAGCGGTAGGCTGGTGTTATTTATTTTTTTTTTACCAACTGCGACAAATGCCTCGTTGCCAGGTTGAACACTTTTTTTTTTTTTTTTGGAAATAATTAATAAAAATTTGTATATGAAAATAATTAATAAAAACACTTTTTTTTTTTTTTTTTTTTTTTTTTTTTGGAAATAATTAATGGAAATTTGAGAGTTAAAGTGATAGAAATTTTAATCGAGTTATCGCGATTCACTTGAAAGATCCCTTTTAGTGAACATTACTTAAAAGAATGGTTGAACTTAGACGGGGCGTCTGCGAATTCTGAGTGAGATGAGAGAAAAAATCAAAAGTTATCACCTCCCTTTTAAAAGAAAATTTAAAATCAGGTCGGCAAATGAACGCACGAGTCTCTTAGAAAGAAAAATTAAACTTAAAACTTAAAAGAACCTATGTTAGAAAATCTGTTAAAAAAAAAAAAAACAAAAACAAAAACAAAAGAACCTTGTTACTATGACACTAATGGAATCCGAAGAGAAAAAAGACGTTTGTAAAAATAAAAAAATAAAAATTAACCTTTTTCTCGGGTAAAACTTTCAAATTCAATGGAGCTCATTCAGGTGTTGAGGTAAACTATACTTATTAAAATTCATTCCAGAAGTGAGCCTACAAAACTACAAGAGTAATTATTGCATATACATTTTTTTTTTTTTTAAACTCTGTGAGCTTTCTCTTGAGTAATTTAAACGATTTAGCCCATACTGCTTTAGTGTTGTCCCTGTACCCTCTGAATTGCCACTGTCCCCAAAAAACCTTTGAAAAAAACCTACTAAAAGCCACGGCTAGTTAAAGCAACAGCTTCTAAGCTTTACGTATAGCGATCTGGATCCTGGAAAGCTCTACGATGATATTATCAAAGAAAGTACACTAGAAAATGGCAAGAGACTAAGGGCAACAGCAACTTAGTGAAATCTGCTTGATTTTAAACCAAGGAAAAACATGCTCTAAAAAATGCGTAAAAAATGTAGTGTACTCTGTTGACTCACTTGAATGAGTTTAGTTTCAAATTAGCTTAAATTTTGTAAGTTTGTCCATGAATTATACCTTTACCCCTTTTTTTTCAGCACGCAATTACCTATTAGATAGAGAAAAGATAATCTTTGACTCACGTGAGTGTTTTATGAAGACTTATGCTGCGTGGAAACTTAAACTGAAGTTAACTTAAACTTACTTAATTCCTTACTTTTCTAATTTCTTAAATCTATGGAAGCAATAAGAGATTTTAAGTCCTTCCAATATTACTCGGCATTCTAATAATTCAAGTAAGATTTCAACCGGCGAGAAGCAATTTCGTCCGAAAAAATTTTTTAGAAAAAAATGTCAGAATTTGATTTTAAGCTGTTCCATGATATTACAGTTGAAAATGTGCAGTATTATTGGTTGAGCAGGGTAGAAAGCAGTGATTGAGCAGCGTAGAAATATGTGACACCTCATGGTGCATTAACGGTATTTTAGATGTGCATTTCCATCGGAAGTGATGATTTTCATTATAGTTTCAGTCTCTAGATTTCTGAAGGATGAGCCGCGAAAAATGGGGACCGTGTTAACGATAGGTAACGAGATAAAAAAAAAAAAACTAACACTATCTCCGAGATCTATTTATGAGAAACACTATTATTTACTTACACTAAAACACACTTTTATTTTTAGGCGAAAAAATAAAGCATCAAAATTAAGACTGAAATTTTTGTATTGAATCTAAAGATCACTGGAAAAAAAAAAAGGACAAAATGAAACTTTTGTTTCTTTTAAAAGGCATCATTATTTTATCGAAAAATATGAGATTGATGCGAGAATTTAATTTTGAAGAGAAACTGATTTAAACTCGGGAAACACAATTTTAAGACATAAATTTCCCATTCATTAAAAAAAAAACACTGCGCACGTTCACTGAATAACGGTCGAAATTATTTCAAATATCAGGTGGATCCAATTTCTTCTTATTTTTTTTTTTTTTCTTTCGAGGAGCAGGTAGCGTCAAACGTATATCTTCATTCTGATGGCGCATCAAATTATTTTCCGTCTTCCAAATATGCACAACATATGCCGCATTCAAACGCTTACCAGAGTGTTTTCGTTGATATTTGAACTTGCACTTGCGTGTTATCTGATAACGCTGCAATTCAGGTTTTTCGTAAACACATGAGAACGGTTCGGTAAAACTAGCAATTTTTCTAAAAGAAAGTGGTGGTTGAACAATAGCAGTAACTTCAGTTTTGACATCAAATTGGACAACTGATGTAAGCTTCGGCAGAAATGAATTTCTGGAGTCAATTTGAGATATTTTCAGCAAGCAACGATGAGACGACTCGGGCAACCAATTTTTAAAAAATCTAGTGTTTTCAATCGAGAGGAAATTTTTTTGAAAGAAAAGGTGCATACTTTTGGAATTCAAAATCGGGCTGATACTTTTGATTTCCTTAGATGAATCAGTCAAGAAGCATGGTCTAGTCAGTTGAGAGAACGGAAAATGTTTGAAAATTTTGAAAAACCTCGCATTGAAGTGGCCAGAAGCATCAGCTGATGGTATATGATTGATTATCGAGTAATCAAAAGTAGCTCCTCGATAATTTACGGCACAAATAGAGTCCTCAGCAACGGGATACTTTTTGATTTTTCGAAACGAACGGGATGCTCGTTCCAGCAAAGTTCCACAGTTGATAGGTCTGGAAAAGCAAAGGCACAATTTTCTCGTTTGACTTCTTTAATTTCAGCCTTGATTGAAAGCATTTGTTTGACTGTGGCAGAAAGCAAAAACTCTCCCTCCTTGTCAATTTTGTCAGAAACTCCTACTTTTGCTAACTCTCCTAGAATTTTTTTCGACGTTGATGTTATTTCAGAATCAGTCTTAGCAACTTTTAGTTCACTTTCCGAAATTAAGGCGGGAACCTCAGTGCAGTCTGAAATGCGGTGATTAAAACTACCACAGATTTGACAGGCAAATTTTTGGAAATCCGGACAATCAAGGGCTGTGTGTCCGAAAATCTGGCAAAATTGGCAAGTATGATCAGGACACTCTGGAGCAAAATGCCCGAAACCAAAGCACAGTTGACACGGTTCCTCGCTCTTATTTTCTTCCGCCATTGAAATTTTGGTGTTTGATGATTTGTCACAGTGACTACCGCATGACCTAGCTCGTCAAACGTGGCATTAGGGCACAGTGCCTTGATGTCTGAGGCAAAGTGAGAATGGAGACCTTCAATGAGCCATTTCACAAGTTCGGTACTACGAATGTTTTCTCTACAGTTTTCCGACAAAATGGATAGTTTCCGGTGAAAATAATCATTGCATATTTCATCAAAATGTTGGTGACAGGCAAAAAATTGGAGGAGAAGAGAATTTGGATGAAAACATTCCAGAAATTTTTGCCTTACATTTATCCAACATGAATTTTCTATCCAAACTTTATTTACTTGGTACCAGGATAGTGCAGGTCCTCCCAAATGAAGAGACAATTTATGTACAGTGTATTTATCATTCCAGTAATATTTACTTGCAGCGAGCTCCAAGGAGAAAATAAAGTCATCGGTAAAATCTCTCTCTCCGCAGAATAATGAGTTATCGATGTTATACGCATAAAACCTGCCAGGAGGTTCGGCTTCAAATTGAAGAGCGTCCCTCCATCGCTCTTCGGAATGATGATAGAAATTAGACATTGTCTAATTGTTGATCAGTTGATCATTTTCTTTACCTTTCTAGAGTCCCGGAACGTCGCTAGATAATCCATCGACCCTCGAACGAAACCGATCTCGACACAGGTAAACGCACATGAAAACTCAACCCTCAAAACTGGGTTTTTTTTTTGTTTTAAACGAGAAAAAACGACAACTATGAGCATCAAAGCAGCATACAATTTTTAAGAAAAATTTAAACGAGTAAACCACAAACAAATATAAAATAAACTGTCCGAAAAATTACGAAACGATAAACTTCATGTAACCACAATCACAACTTCAGCACGAAAAAAAAAGAATCACGAAAAAAGAAACACGAAAAAAAAAAAAACCACGAAAAAACTACGGGAACTTCAAAACAGAGAAAAAACAACCACGAAAAACTTCAAAAACTTCAAAACAAAAACAAAAAAACAACTTGAAAACACGTCCAATTCAGAAAATTAATAAAAATTAAAAAAAAAACGCTTGGCACGAGAGGGCGAGGTCGTTTTCGGGTAAAACGATACGTTAATTACCCGGCGCCTCCACCATTTGGAACGCTTATTTTTTTCTATTAGCGATAGGGGGGGTAGCTCCACCAGACACTTTTTCGGTAAAAGTGACAAAACTAACTCACAACTTGGTATAACTCAAAATGGTAGATATAGATGAAATAAAATAAAATAGAAAAACGATACGGAATTATAGAATACACACTTATTATATTGGCCAAACATTCGATAAAACAACAACAACAACAAACAACGCAAGCTCCCGGCCGGCGAGCCCCGGCCACAAAAACCCAAATAAAACAAATAAAACCAAAACGCGAATCCCTCGCGGAGCCCTCACACGCGACTGACTTCAGAAAATTTCGAAGATTTGCATGAGGCTTCATTTCAGCCTCTCTCACCCCGCGCTTACATGCCCATCACGACCAATCAGATTTTTACACGGAAACTGATTTTCCGAGTGGACAATATGCTCACGGGACGCGAGATGCTGAATCTCACCCTGATGCCACACTTTCTCCCTGTCGCCAGACAGCACGGCTATCGCCATACACATGTATTTGAGAAGCCGCGCCATCTGTCAACGTGGAGTGTGCTCATCTCCCAGCGAATTTTCGCTGAGCTGTTGTCCAGACAAGAGCTACAAGCATCACGTCATAAGCCTGATACTTGTCTTTCCTGTGTAGAGAAAAGCCCAGTTTCCTGAAGAACAGTTATTCGGGGCCACTGATATCTCCGAAACCCTTCATCGACCAACATTCACGGAATGGGTGACGTGCCTGCATGTGAAACACACAGGCACGTTACAGCATCTGGCTATCTCCACACTCTATGCTTATATAATCGATAACTCAGTCTCTCATTAACAAAGAAACTTACTGCGCTTTCTTTAGATTTTCTAGAGCTTTGTCCCAGAGTTGCAACTCAAAATGTAATGAGCCGTGGATCCAAGCGACGTAAGCTTGAGCTTCCAGCCTACTTCGAGCATCACACTTATCCGCCTAAAAAAACAAAAAACCAGAAACAAATGATTGAAAAAAAAGAACGAACAGGATACAGGATAACTTGAGCACAGATTAGAATAAACAGAATAATAGTCTTATAATAATCAGAATGTAAATTATTTTTATGTCCCAGAAACCATGAAACCCAAAACCTAGAAACTTTGTTTTTAGTACACTAAGACAGTTTCAAGCTGTTAGTTGTTAGTTTTGTTAGAGTTCATGTCAGAAGAGTAGGTACACCTAAAACGATAATCTTCACCGAGTTTTAAATTTTCATTCCTTCAAATCAAAACAAACTTGCATCTGACTTTTGAATTTTGAATTTTAAGTCTTTCTTAATGAAAAGCCAGCACTCAAAATCCATTCTCATTCATTTTTACCATGTTATATGAGAAATAACTTTGGAAAATTCCAAAGATTATCAGTCTAGATGCATCTAGAGCCCCTATATGTAGAGAGTTAAGACAAGTGAAACCATGGGCGCCGCCATTGGATGCGATTTTGCACATTTGCTTACATTCTGAGGGCCGTTGTTGTGTTTTCGACCACTGCAAAGATTACAGTGCCGCTGAGTTTCTAACGATGTAATCTTTTACTGCTTTTGTGGATCGACATCTATTTACGCTTTGAAAGATTCTTTTGGGATTTATAGTCATTCTTGAGGCGTATCATGATTAAAATTAACAGTCGTCGAAAATTAACACTTTATCCGTAAAATACCGTTGGTAAACAACTGCGATTGTAAACAAAAGTGCAAAGTCGCATCCAATAGCGGCATCCGTAGAGTCTAAAACTCATCAACCAATCAGAAGTTGACTACCCTCTTGTCTTAACTCTCTACATATAGGGACTCTAGGTGCATCTACACTTCTGAAACAACATCTAGTGGGTAATGTATTTTATTAAATGACCTAGAAGCGAGTTTTGATTCACATGTTTCTTCTTTTTCTAGGTTTAAAATATTCTCAGAGATCTGATTTTTACTTGTGATTAGTTCTTATTTTTGCTGCTTTTTAGCCTTATCTAGGCTTGTCATCTTATTGTTTTGTTTTTGTATTGGTATAATGGGTTAGACCAATTTGGGTGTGGATTTTGCAGTGTTGCTACATTTGGCATAAAAGATAGAAATTTCCAATATGATTTAATGTAGAGTAGGGATCTTTCTTCCAAAAGCTGGCAGCACTGGAATTTTACAACAGTTATGAGCAAAGACTTCTAATACTATTTAGACTGGACATAATGCTGATATTAAGGCACAGAAACTGAAGTGGAAGAGGGGAAGAGTGGGACAAAATTTGTATGTTACTCCTGGCTACGCCGTAGCCTGTTTGACAGGAGTTTTGGAAATACATAGAAATATAAAGAACTTTCCTCTGAATGGGTCTGTTGCAAACTTTTGCTACAACTATTGAGAGTGTTTAATCTAATGTAAAATCGCCTGAAAAGTCCATTGGTGGCATCAGAAAGTCATAAAATGCAATAATTTTTTTTTTCTTTATTATGATTACTATTTACAATCAGCTATTATTTATAATGCTATGAAATGTTTTTACTAAGTTTATATCACATGAGTGTAGTCACCCTTCATTAAGGGTACTACTTGATTGTTATAAGCATGTTTTGCGCAAGTTCAATATTTACAAGTCGTTATATCTAAAGGGCAGGTCCTGGGGCTTAAATCTTTTAAGACGCCTGGTCTCGATACTATTATCTAATAGATTTATTGCTAAGTTGTTGGGGTGTTTTTCTAACCTATTTTCATATTTGGTACTATATTTACAAATTTCTTCTCTGATAGTGTTGACTCTTAACCCTTCGTGTATGTTACGATTGGTTACATACCAAGGAGCGTTGACGACTAACCTAAGGGTTTTACTCTGAAACCTTTCGATCACATTTATGTTGGATTCAGCCGCGCTGCCCCACAGCTGAATACCTAAATGCAACAATAAACTCACAAGAGGCGTTTAATGAAATCCAAGAAGGCGGAGAAATATCGAGCAATTTGTATGCATGCACCACTAACATCCAAAGATAGCCAACCTCACAATATCGATCGCAACAAATCACAACGTAAACAAACACATAACCTCTACCTCCAGTGAGGCTGTCATAGTTGGCCATCCTTGGATGTTCACGGTGCATGCATACAGATTGCTCGATATTTCTCCGCCATCTTGGATTTCATTAAACGCCTCTTGTGAGTTTATTATTCCCTTTAATGACTTTCTGATGCCATCAATGTACTTTTCAGGTGATTTTACATTGGATTATACACTCTTAATCGTTGTTGCAAAAGTTTGCAACAGACCTATTGAATCCGATTCTCCTTCATATTTGGACTCCATTTCAACCGGACATACCTCACATAATTTCTGCAACTGCAGAGCGTACACTGTTGCTTTGCGCATTCTGTTGATCAGATGAAATTTCTTCCTCGGAACTTGATTGGCTTCTTGGCGCAGTTGCATCGCATAACTCCACGCTCTTTCTGCCAGCATGAGAGGAATGCACAAGTACCTGAGTGTGAGAAGAATGAACTGTCAGTGAACAGAAAAAACAACAAACGATTTTCTTCCAAAGAAGACTTCAAGACAGGATGAGTATCAGTAGTAAAGTCCAGCCGTTCAAACAAGATGGTAATTTTGTCCGTTTATTCCCATGCAGTAGCGCAACGAGAGATTCTTCGCCTCTCTCTTTTCTCCATTAAGAAACGTATGTTAGACAAGGAGGAAAAGGGGGAAAAAACCCCCCTTTTTCTGCCCTTTTTCCTACTTACACATTCAAATGGGAAATGAGAGAGATGGAAGAGATCCTGGTTGCGCCAATGTTCCCATGTATTTTAGTGCAGCGCACAGCGGATCAAAGCATGATCGGATCCACCGTGTGTGTGCTACACCAAAATACATGGGAATAAATGGACGAAATTTGACAACTTCAACCTAACCTAAAAATCCTCTATGATGGTGACGCAGGTTACTCTTCGACGCAACTAAACCCCATTTACCTTCCCTGACACTGTAGGCAACAAATGATCTTGGCAATTCTGGTGAATCGGGTCTGGGGATCCCCCCCCCCCCCCTTTAAAAGGGGCGGTCCGGGGGCCCTCCCCCAGTAAATTTGTATCACGAGGCCTTCTTGGTGCTTTTTCATGGCATTTTTTCATCTAAACCCAAAACAATTTTTTTCATCAAAAAATGAGCTGGCTGTCCCTTTGTCAAATATCCAATGTGGATTTTTTTAACATGCAGTAAGTACTGCAGTTTTTGTTAGGGTTTTTGTATCGTTTTTGGCCAAAACTTCCTGCAAAAAATCGACAATTTTCGGCTTGGTCGCAAACGGGTTGTCAGATTTCCGGCGTAATGATCGCGTACTGCTTTTCGGTGGATTCCTTTCGTTCGATATATTGCGGAGCGGCAACGCGAAAAGTCTCCCTATCCTTTAAGCAGTCACTAACCGAATCGCGCGCCATATCAAATTTTGCGATTTTCTTCGGTCCGCCGCACAATGGATAGAAATCAAATCTTTGGCGGCCCAAAATTCGATCCTTTCAAAGTTGGAAAATTAGTGTTTTAGCTGGGTGTTATAGATGATTTAAAGGGGGTTTATTTGGCTCCTTTTTTTAATTCCCTGGCTTGTCCCATACTTATCGGAGAATATCATTTGAGGATCGACAATTCTTGTGATATCTCATGTCTTTGTATTTTTGCCCACTTAGGACTCGATTTGGATCCATAGTGCGCCTTTTCAAATGTTCGAATAATTTTTGAGTTAGGTTTGACTGAGTATTGCCCCCAATTTTTTCATAAGGATTTGTCTCCGTTATGAAAAAATTTTGGGTAGTTTCATAATTTTGTCTGTGATTCCCAAACGAGCTATATCTAGTTCGGAGGCTTTGGTAAACATGCGTAATTTGCCTCGGAGATTTTCAGGTTAGAGATTTGTTTGTGAAAACAAACCGAAGTTCCCTCCGCAATGTATTTTGCGTGTTTTCGAAGTCTATCAGAAATTTTAAAAATCTGAATTTCTTTATGAACTGTGCGTGTTTTCTGTCAATCAAAGCCTAATTTCAGTTTCTACTAATTGAAACACTCAAGTTTTTCATAGTTTTCATTTAATTTGCCAGATTTACAGTGCGTGTTATTGCCTCGTAATGCCGTAACTCATTCCCTTTTCTTGGCTTTTTGACGAGTGAAAGTGGTATGTTTGTGGTGATTTATTCAAAAATTTTGTAATTTGACCTCTCTCAGCAAACTCTCTCTTCCTGAGACAGTTTTACTCATCTTTATCTCCTCAAGTTGAGTGATCTGAAGGAGTTAACTTCGTTAACCGATGAGCGTGGTCTAGAAGAGTAAAGTTACCAAAATAAAAAAAAAAGCAAAGGGTGGACCTTTACATTTCAGACCAATTGTACCTATGCTTGCATGACAGTCATGGGGGCAAAAATTTTTAAAATGGCAACACCAACACCAAGTTGTGTGATGCATTCATTCAATGATATCTTTTGCCCAAGTTGATTGAGCCACCGTGAAGTAAATTTTTACTACGAGTTTGGTTGGAGTTTGGTAAAATTTTTTCAAGTATTTATTTACCTAAGTACAACTGTCCGATAAGACAGTCTGTCGCTTCTGAACTGCATCAGAGGGCATGGGAGAGTGGTTGGTTTGCGCCGAGTTTCAACTCGTTTCTAATGAAGCGCTTATCAATGCGCTTTGATGCGGTTTGGAAACAGGCACCTTTGTTTGTCAGAACCCTATACTCAAAATGGTCCCCCTCTAATAGAATGGTTACAGTGACTCATCTTTCATTGAAACTGCTGAAGATGATTCGACATTTTTTACTTGCAAACGGATAGTTTTGCGAGGATGAAAAAAAGCTTCATTATGAAGCTATCTGAAGCTACACTGAAAAAGTGCAAGAAGTGTGTTCGACACGAACAGCACAGTTTATGATGCCAGGCTTTGGCTCTGGGCATGAGGGAAAATGGTCATAACTTGTCAATTCTTACAAAGTCTGAAGAGAGAAACCTAGAAGCCAAGTACAAATGATGGTGTTAATTTGGACACATTAGATCTAATGGGGGAAAGCCAACTCGATTTGTCTAATTCTACTCGATGTAACCTAAGTCGAAACAAATCTTGACCTGGACCAATCAAATCAGCTTTTCAAAAATTTTGTGAGTAAATCATGAACCCTTTGGGGTCCAAGGGTTGCGATAAAATTGTCGACTACTTTAGCGGTATATCCACCTAAGATTTTTAAGTAGGATAAAGCAATTTCCCCCTCTTGTTTGGAAGCAGTCGATAAATAAGGGGTTTACGAAGTTGTGACTGAACTTCACTAAAATCTCATGCTAACATTCACTCGAGTGGCTCAATTGACTAGGATGAATCGAATTGACTTGGGCAAAATAGATGAGTGGAGCAAGAGGGATGCTCTCCGATCACCTCACAGCAAAATTTTAGTATGGCACCGTTTTACAGCCTTCTTGTCCACCCCATATCCTTGGTAAAAGAACATAACATTATAATGAATTGGTCCCCCTTTTCGTGCATCGCACGACGTGGTGTTGTCTTCATTTTTAAAAGAAATTTGGGGTTTGGTTTTTTTTCATAACAAGGTGTCTGTGAATTACTGTATTTTGGTCATTTCAGAGTTCTACGGAGTACCTAACCTAAACCTAATACTGGTAATTCTAAGTCAGTTTTGTTTTTGATTTTTGCACCATTATTGCCATAATGATGACAGTAGTTTCTTATTTCTGCTAAGTGGGTATTTTAGTCTTTCAATTCAACTATAAACGCTCTCTTATTGAAGAATACTCTTAATTTCTCAATGAAATAAAAGTCTTCCGTTCGGTCCGTGCAAACTTCAGAACCACGAATGAGTCAGTCATCCTTTTATTTGCTTCTTCATGTCCAAACTGACTGAAGTTCAACTTTGAAATCAGATTTGCTGAAAATTTTTAATTTCAAATACATTATTAAAATTTGCTAAAGTCAGTTCAAAGTAAAATCAACGATGGAACTCAACAACCAGTCAACGCGCAGATTAACTTGAACCGCAGGTAGGCGTGACCTCAGGTGTAGATTTTGGGTTGAATTTTATTTCTCCTAGTCTCTGATTTTTGATGCACTTCTGTACCAACTATACTCACACCAGAAAAATGGAAAATAGAGGAACCTAAAGAAAAGTTCAAGCTTTATCCGAGTTCCCTGGATCTGAACTTTAAAACGTTAAGGAAAATTTTACCAACAGTCACAGTTCTCATGAAGCAAAGCCCCTCACGAAGAGTACGAAATTCTATGTACAGTTCAAGTTTGTTTGAAAAAAATTACTTTTTATTCAAATAAAATTTCAATTTAACGGAGAAATTGCAATTTATTTTAAAAAAATGCACTTTTTTCAAACAAAAATTTCAATTTATTCAAAAAAAATTTCCATTTATTCAAAAAAATATAAGAAAAGTCAACCTAACTAAGATTTATCTGAGATTTATTCAAGTAAAATTTTTTTGAAATATCAATAACATTTCAAAATAAAAATTTCTATTTTATTTTAACAAAATAGGAGTTGATGCTACTAGGGCTTGGTCGCTCTTATATCAGATGATTTGCAAGTTGAATCAGAGCTACCATTCTTTTGATTGTAGCGGCTATTCAGACGAAAGTGTTTACAGGAGAAGTATCAAATATTTTGAAGGAGCTTCATACGGAAGATCTGTTACCAGGAGAAGTATCAAATTATTTAAGGCGCTTTATACGAAAAATAGACAATGTGATCAGGAGAAGTATCAAATTATTTGAAGGAGCTTGAAGCCACCTAATCGAGGAAAATTAAGACTTGGTCGCTCTGATATCACATGACTTGCAAGTTGAATCAGAACGACACGTCCACCGGGTGTAGGGGAAAAAAATATAGGAAGATATTTTAAAGAAAAGTTTTTTCGAGCAAGTTTTCACGAAGAAGTGTTTTTGGGGAGGTGAAGAAAATGGAGCTGGTTTGGGGGAAAGTTTTTGATCTTGGCCGCAATCACTTGAGGTTTAGCTGAAGTTTTGGTGAAATAATTTGTGACATGAAATTAATAGAAATTAAAAAAGAAAATGAACAAAAGCACTTGCTCTCGAAGTTTCACGTAGAAAAAAAATTTTCACTCCACCATTCTCATTTACCCTGCATACCCATTGAAATTATACAGAACATGATGCAGCAATGATAACTATTGATAAGAGGAACCAGCACACTGCACAGAGTTTTAAGAGAAAAACCAAATGAAAGAGAACTTTCAATATAGACACTCACAAATGACGAAATAAGAGACAGTGGCCCAGAGTTCAAGATGAGAGGAACCATACCACCAGACATTTTTTTCGAGAACGGCTGATCGAAATGTTTTGAATAAAAAAAACGGTTACGGAATGGACACAAAATTTTCATTTTGATATTTTCAAAAGCCCTCATTAGCTCCTCGTTTTATTAGGAGAAGTTCACACACTTTTATCAAGTTTTTTGCAAAAAAGCATCTTCTGAAAGTACGAAAAAAATTCATATCCTCATAGCAGAGGCAATTTCCAACATTTTTGCTCCCCTAGACATTTACCAAAAAACCCAGATTTTTTTTAGCTATAGGGACTTGGAAGATTTTTGAATTAACCCTTTTGCTTATCCAGTTGAGAATTTCTCCCAAAACTTGACAGATTCTGAAAAAAAAATATCGAAACCTTCTGATCGATGTGCAACATGTTACCTTGAGGAGAAAAAATAAGGTGTATTTTTCAAATCAAAATTTTGGGACTTCAAGGCAGAATCGGATCGATTCCATGGTCTGAGACATAGACTGCCCAACGAAATACACCTAATTTTTTTACTTTAAAAATACCAAACTAGTGGCACATCAATCAAAAAGGTTCCAACCATTTGATCAGAATCTGTTATGTATTTGAAGAATTTTCAACAGGGTGGCCACAAAAGCCCAAATTTAAATTTTTTTCCCAAAAAACCGCCATAACTCAAAAAAATGAGGTTTTTTTGGGAAATGTCCATGGGAGCAAAAATGTAGGAAATTGCCTGAACTTCAAGGACACCAGCTTTTTTCATAACTTTAAAAAAGCTTTTTTGAAAAAAAATTGAGATATAGATGTGATTGAGCCTCCCCTTTCAAAAATGCCCCAAAAGGGGTAAGTATTGGAAGCTATCGATAATATGATAAATGAAAAAATTTTGGGTTGATTCCCTATGCGCTTCCATGTTTCAAAACATTTCAATCAGCCATTCTCAAGAAAAATGCCTGGTACAGGTGCTCTGGATCACCATGTATACAGGGTGTCAATTAAAAAAGGGGCCAGGCCGAATATCTCGAGAACGGCTCCGGATTCCGAAAAACGCTGAAACACGTGTTTAAAATTTTTTTGAGCAGGACATCTTTTTAGGGGCGTGCCGATTTTGGGGGCTCTCCTGGGGGGTCCCCAAGGAGGCTACCACCTCCCCAAAACCAATACTTCAATGGGGCTCCAATTTTTTTTTTTTAATAATCAAAAATAGGGGAAAAATTTTTAAAACTTTTGGTACAAGTTTAAAAGTCGACATCGTTTTTCGTTTTCGATTATATCGAAGGTCCAAGTTCGATTTGGGCCCATTTTTAAGAAGCATTACTTACTCCCCTTTTAAGAGTCGGAATTCACAACTCAAGGACACAAAAAAACTCTGAAAAGCAAGCCCTTTTCAGAAAAAAAATTTAATTATAACAAACATTTATTCAAATTTTTGGGTTTTTAAGCTCAAAAAACTTTTAGACGTTTTTGGGGCCCCCAAAGGGGGGCCATCTGAAAAATTCCGAATTACGACCCCCATTGAGTGATACATCAATCGAAAAGACGTAACAAACTGAGCATTTCGGCGCAAACCGGGGGTGGGTATTTTTTTCATTTGAGATATCGAATGTCAATTTTCAGATTGCGATATCTCGATTGTGAAAAACGATATCGAACTCCGGTTTGCACCGAAATGCTCAGTTTGTTACGCCTTTTATTTATGTATCAATCAATAGGGGTTGTACCTCGGAATTTTTTAGATGGCCCTCCTTGGGGGCCAAAACGTCTAAAAATTTTGGGAGCTTCAAAAACCCGAATTTTACTAAATGTTTTTCATAATTAAATTTTTTTTTGAAAAGGGCTTATTATTAGAGTATTTTGTGTCCTTGATTTTTAAATTCCGACTCTTCAAAGAGGAGTAAATTTTTGAAAATTAGTCCAAATCGAACTTTGACCTTTGATGTATCAAAAACGAAAACCGATATTTGAACTTCGATTCGCACCAAAAGTCTGATAATTTTACCCCTTTTCGATTAATAAAAAAATATGGGGGTCCCTGTTTGAAGTATTGAATTTAGGGACGTGGTATCCGCCCTGCGAGCCCCTGGAGATGGCCCCGAAAACGGAAACCCCCCATAAAGATGTCCCCCCAAGCATTTGAACACGTGTTTCAGTGTTTTTCAAAAACCGGAGCTGTTCTCGAGATATTTTGGGCCCAGCTCCTTTTTTTAAATTGACACCCTATATGCTATGAAACTTAATGAAAAGCGGTATTACAAGAATAACAACGCAGTCAAAGCAGCTTACACTGATTGACTGCATGTTATCTTTGTATCGCTAGACTGCGATACAAAATCTGCTGGCTGCTTGTTTTTTTTTTTTTTTTTTTTTTTTTTTTTTTTTTTTTGAGGAAGTTTTCCATCCCCAGGTTGGGATGCTATTCACAACTCTGAATGTATAACAATCCTTACCTTTTTGGAAAAGAGAGAGGGTCAGCGGCATGAAATCCTCAGTATATATTTTCAACCTCTCTGTAAACTAAAAAGAGTAGGAGGAGGAGGAATAAATTTCCCTTTCTTCATATTTTAAAAAAAAAAAAACAAAAGCAAAAACAAAACTGAAAATTTGCGGCCCCAAAATTTTGCCGCTCTAGGCAACTGCCCAATTCGCCTGTTTAAAAATGTGGCCCTGCTGGCACTCTAGATAAATGAATAGCTTCGTTGGGTAACCCTACATGAGTGACTCAATTTTGAGCCGATTAAATTAGTACAGTTTATACAATAACCTTTCATCCTTCAGTAAGGCAGCACTAAACTCTACTTTTTTGGAAGTACGTTTGATGTTTTGTCGCATGTGTAATGTCTTCCGTATCCGACGCACTCGTCTTGTACAGTAGCCACTGGAACAGAAGAGTAGGATCAACATTAAGTTTAGACTTTTGAATAGACCGTTTTAGTATAACATCAACGAAAGAGTTGGATCCACACAAATGTTCTATCTCTCTCACTGTCACATTTTTCCCGTAAGAAATCAGATCCAAATTTCCAAATGCAAATTCATTTAACAAAACAAACAGATCTAGCAAAGCCAATTTCGTGTACGATTACACACTAAGGTAACAATGAGCACATTATCTCCTTAGTCATTTTTCAAGCAGGTGCATCTGTCCTTTTGGTCGTATATTCTGGTAAAATGTAGAAATTTACAGTGGAAAAACTTCTGAAAGTTTATGGAATAAACAAGAAGCTGGTTTCTTTTGAACCATTGATTTTTTTGTAAGTATGTGTGAAATTTTGAAATTCATTCAACCAAACAAACAGTTTTAGCAAAGCCGGTTACATGTACGATTACACACTAAGTACAGAGTAAGGTAACAATGAGCACATTATCTCCTTTAGTCATTCTTCAAGCGGGTGCACCAGTCTTTTTGGTCATATATTCTGGTAAAATGTAGAAATTTACAGGGGAAAAACTTCTGAAAGTTTATGGAATAAACAAGAAGCTGGTTTCTTTTGAGCCATCGATTTTTTCGTAAGTATGTGTGAAATTTTGAAGAAAAAATAGGGTTGCAGTCAGGACTTGTCAGCGTCCTGTCCGTAACGCTCTGTTTTTTGCTGAATCTTGATAAGTTTCTTCATGAACCTATGAGTCGACGAGGCGATCTAAAGAGACAATCTTTTTCTACTTATTGAAAGTGTTTGAGATTTCTCCTACCATAAGTGTTTGAGTTACATCAATATTTCAGACAAAGTGTCCTGTTCATGACAAAAAGAACAGCTGCCTTCAAGTTTAAAATACCATGAATAAGTAAGTCAGAGCTGCAGTTTTTTGTATAATTAATGAAATTCTTCTATCCACCGATGATTCCACCGGTTGACAAAAGATTACACTGTTCAGTTCAGTGTACAACTGGAATACACGAAAATACTCTGATTTGTAATCTTTTCTCCATCGGTGGAAACGCCGTTAATTAATTAAAATTTCCTCAAGTAATTGAAAGTCATCGAAGGCTCCACCGATTGAGAAGAGATTACAGATGCGAGTATTTTCTTGCATTACAGTCATGCACTGAACTGAACTGTGTAATCTTTTCTCAACCGGTGGAATCATCGGTGAATTGAAAAATGCATTTAATTATACACAAAAAGGCAGCTCTGAAGTAAGTTGGAGCAGTAATTTCTCAAAAGTTTCAACAAATTGTTCGACAGTCCCTCATTTAAATTTGCAATCCCAAACTGGAAGCGTCTTCAAAAAACTTGAAAAAAGAGTAAATATTCACTTACCGATAGCGCTGATAATCATCATGTCGTAACCCATGCTGTTGTTGGGCTTCCTTGATAATTTTCAGAACTAGAAGGAAAAAAATGAGATAAAAGTTTAATAGTACCTAGCGGACATGATGAAAACCAACAGCTTTCGACTAGATGTGGCCGATACAAGGGGTGTCAAACACAACAATGAGTGGTTGGTTGGCAACAGGCCAAAACTCTATCCAAACCAACCGCTCACATATAAGCTGCAATATACTTCTGGTAGCTCAACGCAACCAGTCAGGACCCGCTACCCAATATGCTTCTGTTCTAAGTGCCGGAACACTACAACAGCAGCATTTTGAGTATAGGGTTCTGACAAGTAGTGGTGCCTGATTCTGTATTGCATCAAAGCCCATCAGTGAACAGTTGATTTGTAACAAAGCAAAACTACGCCCTCTCCAACTGATCACCGTTACTTTTCGATGCTATGGTGGAGTTCCAGAATTCTCCATGAAGCTGCAAGTCTTTCTTTCATTCTCCGATTTCATTTCAGATTGACCAGTGCAATTTATAGAAGCGTTCTTGATCTCTGATGAAATTCATCAGAACTATTTACCGGTGTACTTACACCAACTTTATCCAAGTAAGACCTCCAATAAAGCCGATGAAAACTAACCTTAAAGTAGTGAACAACCTATTTCCGTGCATTCATACGGGTGTTTCGGAGGTTATTGACAAGTAAACGGACATATGTAGCATGAACACACTACGCCTGTAATCGTACGGAACTTTGTCAGAGGACCGATGAACTTCATCAGCTGTATCGTAAACATTAACTAGACAGTGGTGCATTTTACCAGGTTATCAGTCCGGAGAAGTTTAGAACGTAGAGTATACTATAAGACCCGAGTATTCCCGATCAATGCTACTTATGAGAGAGGCGAGGCTAACCGAAAATGGCGACGATCATCATATCAGGAATGTAAACATTGAGTGAGCAACCGTGTTTCTTCAGTCGTGTCGTGTTTATTGGTAATTTTTTCGGTGCAAAATTAATCGTGACTGTATATTTTAAACAGCAAAATGAGCTAATCAACATATTTTTACAGCAAGGGAAGCGTGACTCGTCTTATTTGAATGACTCGCCAAAACTGTCTTCTAACCGCGCGGTCGATTTAGCTAAGCAAACATGGCGTCGTCGAGAATACTCGGGTCATATAGTATACTCTACTAGAACGCTCCCAATTCAGAAGCAGGCACCACTACTTGTCCGAACTCGATACTCAAAATGCTTCTGCTCTAACTAAAATTGTACACCGCAATACCTAACATCATAGCCTAGAACTCGCTTGGATCTTCCTTCGCCAGCATTTATAAATTGGGCGGTTGGTTAAATAAGGCAACAAGTCGAGTGAGTCGATGAGGAACACTAAAATCTGGTGGCTTGCTCCCATTCCAACTCACCAAAAAGATTGAGGTTAACTGTGGTTCATCTGTTCTGAGAACTCTGAAAGAACATTAGAGAAGTGAGGATAATAATTTACCTTCGATGGTGAATAACTGTTGGCCTTTTTTCTTTGACTCCTTTCCTTCATTTCCGGGAATCACCGTTTTATCTCCGGCATTGTCGACTTTATTTTCGTCGACCGCAACCATGATCACAGAATTTGTGTTTACAACTGATTGTGATTACTCACATTTACACGCTCTCAGTGTAATCGCACTCACACACACAGCCGCAAGTGTCATTAACTAGAGTTCCTATATTTAGAGAGTTAAGACAAGAGGGTAGTCAACTTCTGATTGGTCGATGAGTTTTAGGCTCTACGGATGCCGCCATCAAAGACTTCTAATACTATCTAGACCTGACATATGGCCAACTCCTTAGGGCAGATTGGGTATGCAACCCGTTGGTCAGATTGGTGCACCGCGGCCGAGATTTACATTGAAGTAAATGGGAAAATAACGATTTTTAAAAAATCATAAAAAATAGTAAAAAAAATGTAAACCTATTAAATAGGGTGCCGTTCGAAAGCTTATGCTCCGTAGATTGGCCGCCTTTTTTTAGTTTTTTCAATTTTTACTCCAGAACTTTTCTACAGAGGCTTAAAGCTTACAGGAAATCCGCGTGTGTGTACGTAAGGCAGTGCGAGTGTGTGAGTAAGTGAATGAGGGAGCGAGCCGAGCGAGCGGACCTTTTTCGTTTTTTGTCCTTTTGTACTGTAGCAGCTCGGGTAGGTTTTGAGAGGGATGAGTTGTGCATGTGTTTTAGTAAAGACAGGTAAATGTGCGTATGTGTGGGTGTGTGTCTGGTGCGGCTCCGGTCGGCGCTTTGTTTCGCACGGTCATTGTTGACGGGATCGGCTGGGGAAACAATGGGCGAAGGGTCGAACCGTACTCACTCACACACTCGCACTACCCTATGTACACACACGCGGATTTCAAGTAAACTTTAAGCCTCGGTAGAAAAGCTCTGGAGTAAAAATTCAAAAAACTAAAAGAAGGCACCCAATCTGCAGAACATAAGCTTTCAAACGGTATCCTATTTAATATATTTAATTTTTTTTTACTATTTTTTATGAATTTTTTAAAATCGTGATTTTCCCATTTGCTTCAATGTAAATCTCGGTCGCGGTGCACCAATCTGACTGACGGGTTGCGGCCAACCAGGGACTATTGTCCCTCTACTCAGCCCTAGGTTCCCCGCCCTAGTATGAGCCTTTTGTCAGGTCTAGATAGTATTAGAAGTCTTTGGCCGCCATTGGATGCGATTTTGCACTTTTGTTTACAATCGCAGTTGTTTACCAACAGTATTTTACGGATAAAGAGTTATATATCGACGAATCTGTAAATTTTAATCATGAAACGCCTCAAGAATGTCTAAAAATCCCAAAAGAACCTTTCAAAGCGTAAATGGATGTCGATGCACAAAAGCAGTAAAAGATTACATCATTAGAAACTCAGCGGCACTGTAATCTTTGCAGTGGACAAAAACACAACAACGGCCCTCAGAATATGTAAACAAATGTGCAAAATCGCATCCAATGGCGGCGCCCATGGTTTCTCTTGTCTTAACTAGAGTTCCTATATTTAGAGAGTTAAGACAAGAGGGTAGTCAACTTCTGATTGGTCGATGAGTTTTAGGCTCTACGGATGCCGCCATTGGATGCGATTTTGCACTTTTGTTTACAATCGCAGTTGTTTACCAACAGTATTTTACGGATAAAGAGTTAAATATCGACGAATCTGTAAATTTTAATCATGAAACGCCTCAAGAATGTCTAAAAATCCCAAAAGAACCTTTCAAAGCGTAAATGGATGTCGATGCACAAAAGCAGTAAAAGATTACATCATTAGAAACTCAGCGGCACTGTAATCTTTGCAGTGGACAAAAACACAACAACGGCCCTCAGAATGTAAACAAATGTGCAAAATCGCATCCAATGGCGGCGCCCATGGTTTCTCTTGTCTTAACTCTCTAAATATAGGAACTCTAGTCTTAACTCTCTAAATATAGGAACTCTATCATTAACTGCGCCAGGGTTGCCACGTTGCCGCTCGGTGAGGAAAATTTTAAGGTTCTCCGACAAAATAAACTAGAATTTGCTATCGAATTAACTATCAGTTAGTTCAAATTTGCAAAGACCCCTATGATTTCGAGGAGTAATTTAAATAATGAAGCATTTTTTTTCGTATGCACTTTAACTTTAAGACATGACTTAAAAGCGGCAACACAGAATAATACAATCAGAAGGGAAACTCTAATTCATTTTGAAACATTCTTTACTTCGGGCCGCCATGTTCGAAAGTGAGTATCTTCGGCAATCTTCGGCAACTGGCCGAGTTGTGATTGGTTGTATAGCCTGAAAAAGTATGTCCGCCATCTTGAGAAGTGAGTAGGCACAGTTGCCAGTTTGTGCTGGTAAATTCCAAATCTTGTTTCCATTGGCTCTTATGGGAGTTTCCCTTCTGATTGTATTATTCTGTGGCGGCAACATTACACCTAGACGCAGCTAGTCATCAAAACGCCTGCATTTCGAGGGCTATGCAATTTAAGTTACATTAATAATGGTAGAGGTGCAGAGATTAAAAATTGAAGGCACTACAATTGATTACAGTCTTTATTCCTAATCCTATGGCCGGAATTCTAATTAAATACAGGGATTCCGGTTATATTTTCAGGAATTTGGTTAATTTTACTGGAATTCCAATTAGGGGTGATTTCACGATAGTGGGAATTGAATGTCGCCAGGCCAGTTAAGGGCTTTGGACCATCATGTGAACAGTAAAAAGTTAAACAGCAGTGGTTTTTTCATTGAAACTTAATGTCTGAGGGAAGAAAAAAGTAGCATTGCCATGGAATATATCACACTTTTCAGGCAGAATTTGTACACTTTGTTAATATGGCCACACAGTAACAAAATGTACGAATTCTGCCTGAAAAAGTGTGATATATTCCAGGGCAATGATAGTTTGTTCCCCTCTTATTTTTTTTCCTCCCTCAGACAGTAAATTTCAATGAAAAAACCCACTGCTTTTTAACTTTTTACTCTTCACATTATAGTCCAAAGCCCTTAATTGGCTGGGCGACATACAATTCCCAATATCGTGAAATCACCCTCAGGTTCTTAATAAACAGAATTCTTGTCAAATAGGTAACCTGAAATAAAATTCTTCTCAGCGGCGCATTGACTTTCTCACTTGAAGTTTCAAAATTTGTTCAAATTTAGGTACTGCCATTTCCTTCCTACTATTTTGAAACATGCAGACTCCCGATCACAAAACCATTAAATTTTGTCATCGGAAATAGGACAGTTTTCAAACTCCAACTTAACCCTTTCACGGGAAGTGGTACATATGTGTATCATTTTATGTAACATGGAATTCAATGGAATTTAAATGCATGTTTTGCAAAAAATTGTGTGACCCATCGAAATTCTTGGATAACTGTCCTCTTTTGAATGATCTAAAAAAATCTTAAAAAAAGTAAAATCCCAAAATGCGTGCATGAAAGGGGTTTAAATGCAATCCACCCTTATTTTAAAAAATCAAGTATTCATATTTTTTGACTAAAGTGTAGAATAATTAAACAGTAATACCCTTGATTTTTGAAAAATAGTTCTGGATCACAAATTAATAATGATTTGAAAACTTCCCGAATCCACAAAACAAAATCTAACCACAGAGTCACCTCGGTTACAGAAAGTAATCAGAAGTTTAACCTTGGTAACCGAGTCCCATCTGTCAAGCTGAAAAGGGCTAGTTCAGAAATCATTTGTTTTCATTTTCATAAATAATAAATTAAAATAACTCATAGTGCACTAACATTTGATAATTTCATTAATTTGATAATTATAATTGATCACTCTATTTTACTTTATCATTTATGTTGAAATCATTTGCTGCGCTCCTCTTTCTTTTTAAATGCTTTTATTTACCATTATAAATATTTACTATTTATTTATTACGTATAAATTATTTAGTAATTTACTTAAAAAATTAAATTAAAATCAAATTAATTTAATTTTAATTTAAATTTTATTTAATTTAAAATTAATTAAATTTTAAATTTTTTAAATTAATTTAAATTTATTTTTTTAAATTAAATTATTAAAATTAATTAAAAAAATATTGAGGCATTTCAGCTTATTATGTTTCACTAATTATATATTATTTAGCATACCTAAGCTACTTTTCCAGGTTTTGAGGAACAAGTAATAATAAACAAAGGAAAGAAGCCAAAAATAAAATGATTTAAGCAGGTTAGTTTATTATTTTTCAAAATAAATGTTTCAGCAGTTTATTTACAATGATAAATATGAACAAATATGAAACTTGATTAAAGTGAATCTCAATTTAACACTTTTCCCAATTCACTTCAAAAATCGCTCAACTACTCAAACGAACAATTCTATTTTTACAAACCAGTCTCTTGATTAATATTTTCTTCATTTGCTACTCCGTGCACTTGACTCTCACTAGTTTACGTTTAAGTTTGTGAAAATCTGTTCGCTCTACTCTCCTATCAGAAAAGTCTTACTGTCTTGGGTTAAATAATGGATTCATAAGTTTTTAAATTTACATTAAGTTCGAGTATGATAAGTGAGGTGTTGTATTAAGCCTAGTAAAAGGTTGTATTATTTTTTCTATAAAATGGTGCGTTATCGTTTCATTTCACCCCGAAACCAATCAAAAGGCTGAAAAAACTTCTTTACTATTTTGGTCACAAGGAGTCGGCGGAATCAACTGAGTTTTTGAGTCGGCAGCAGTGCAATAACAATAATTCACATAAGACTAACAAGTCATTTTTGGTGAAATTACTGATTAATTAATTGCTGACAAATGAACCATTAAATGCAGATACCACAGTGGTCCAAAACAATTGAAATATCATTTTATTTACAAAAAAAACCCTTTGTATAATGGACTGAATCACCTTGACCGAAAAAAAGCCACCTGAATATCTTTGTAAGACCACAAA